>CAJHZI010000483.1:1815000-1877500 GCA_905160935.1 Enchytraeus crypticus | reverse complement strand
TTTTCGTAACTTCATAATTGATCTGAGAGTTTCAAATTTGAAACCCTAAGGCAAATTATGAAGCTTATTACTGGTCAGTTGATAGCAAACGGTGTATATTGTGATCATTTTTCTATGGAAGTACACATGTTTACCAAATCATCATTATTTGACCATTTTATGTTAAAAATTGCACTTTTTCTCTGAAATATTGGATCAAATTTTAGCCAAGACATTTTCACTTAATTTTAAACGTATCTAATATATAGGCTTATAGTGACAAAAAAATTAAAAATTGATGAAGCATTCTATTTGCTCGCTATAATCAAGGAGAGTATTTCGGCTACAATAACAAAGCTAAATATCTATATTATGAACATTTGTTGGTCAACTTACAATATTTAAAGAAATGTACAGGAATAAATACCACTTTTCCCCTTTTTCATTGTCATATTTTTACCCAGGCGTAAAAATGTGGCAGCTATTATGACTTAATGACTTTTAAGCATATTTACCATAAACCATTTCAAACATGTTTGTCATAACCACGATTATTATAAGTAAAGTTAAACTATTGCAACATTACAACATTATCCAAACCAAACCATTTCGAACTTGAATCGAACTCTTGCGAGTTGGAAAGCAAGCCGAACCCGAACCGAACCCGATCTCTTGTTGGAACCGAACCCGAACCGAACCGAACTTTCATTTTCAACGAACCGAACCGAACTCTCAAATTGTCAGCTGCTAACCGAACCCGAACCGAACCGAACTTTCATTTTCAACGAACCGAACCGAACCCGAACTCTGAAAATTCATAAAATTCCCATCTCTAATATATATATATATATATATATATATATATATATATATATATATATATATACTGTATATATAATATATATATATATATATATATATATATATATATATATATATCATCTACACGTATATAGGAGCCAATATATAGATATCCTTCGTTTTGCTCAGGCTGTAAATAAATAAAGCCACAAATCTAATGCTAATGTCAGTTTCATCTCTTGAAAGCGATGTCAGTGACGGGCGAGCCCAGGATTTGAACTCACACCTACTGATCCGCAGTCGGATAAATTACCGACATCGCCACTGGATTCAGCCAGAATAGAACATCCCTAAACGCAATGCGTGTCACAAAAAAACTAATGCAAAAAGCCACAGTAGCGCTAACATGGACGACAGTTTCGCTATAAAAACTTGTATGATAAACTTGTGTTTTATTATTGTCTAACGGTTTAAACATGTGGTATTAGAAGTTACAGATGTCAACATAGTTGATCATTTCACTATAATGCGTGTTTACTTTATTTTCACTATATAAACCTGTTTTAAAATAACTACCGCAGGTGTTGTTGCCGGCAGCCTAATGGCCGATATGCTGACACCTCGCTGGGGGTGGGGCTATGGGGGTGGGTGGGGCTACAGTGGGTGGAACAGTTACAACTACTCCCCTGACGTCATCATTAACAACACGACCATAGAGAACAACACAACCAACATAGACAACAATACGACCAACAACTACGACAACAGCAACAACATCAACAACAGCGGCAACGAGTACAACAACCAAGACAACGGAGGCAACGATCCGGGAGGTGGGAACGATTATGGAGGGAATGATTATGGAGGCAATGATTATGGAGGTAATGATTATGGAGGGAACGACTATGGAGGCAATGATTACGGAGGAAATGATTATGGAGGCAATGATTATGGAGGAAATGATTATGGAGGGAACGACTATGGAGGGAATGATTACGATACAGGGGGTGGATACGATGATTATGGCGGGGGTGCAGATTTTGGGGGCGGCGATGATTTCGGGGGAGGCGGAGATTTTGGAGGTGGTTTTGATGATTTTGGAGGTGGAGGTGATTTTGGAGGGGACTTTGGTGGAGATTTTGGAGGTGGCGACTGGTGATCGTCTCGACCTCAAGTACACGTCAACAACAACTGGATTAGAGTGATACCGTCGTCCATGACAACATCTAGAAAATGTAAATGCAATGTACAATAAATAATAAACATCTGATCCTACACTCCTAGTCAACATCATAATCATCATCTTCCCTTAAAATCCCAGTTTAACTAGGGTCGGGATACGATTAG
Organism: Enchytraeus crypticus; assembly: GCA_905160935.1. NCBI lineage: Eukaryota > Metazoa > Annelida > Clitellata > Enchytraeida > Enchytraeidae > Enchytraeus > Enchytraeus crypticus. The sequence continues at coordinate 1,875,373 of CAJHZI010000483.1, read as the reverse complement.
ACTTGATCCACTCGTTTAAGTTTTTGTAGCAATTTCTGGAGCCTAGGCGCTCACAAAACCGAATGCCCTTTCTGACGTTGGTTTGGATCCAGTTTTGTGTCGCTATCTACGACACGTGCATATTTACACGGTTGGTCTATTCTTCAAACAACCCGGACACAACACGGGGGACCTATACCCCTAGTCTACTACAAATAATAATCTGAAATACAGAACTAGTATTGATGTAACGAGAGCTTATCAGAAGGGCGGGGGCGTTAGTCGTGGTAATCACAAATGAAGGGGTGCCACAACTCAAGTCATCAAACAAAACCACTGACTTGAATCGAGCATTAGTACTAAGTTGACTCAATTGAGTATTTATATTACGCCGGTTCCGATCGTCGATTATTTTTAATCGAAGATTAAATTTAATCGACGATTAGGATCTATATTAAATTTAATCGACGATTAGGATCTATATTAAATTTAATCGACGATTAGGATCTATATTAAATTTAATCGACGATTAGGATCTATATTAAATTTAATCGACGATTAGGATCTATATTAAATTTAATCGACGATTAGGATCTATATTAAATTTAATCGACGATTAGGATCTATATTAAATTTAATCGACGATTAGGATCTATATTAAATTTAATCGACGATTAGGATCTATATTAAATTTAATCGACGATTAGGATCTATATTAAATTTAATCGACGATTAGGATCTATATTAAATTTAATCGACGATTAGGATCTATATTAAATTTAATCGACGATTAGGATCTATATTAAATTTAATCGACGATTAGGATCTATATTAAATTTAATCGACGATTAGGATCTATATTAAATTTAATCGACGATTAGGACGATTAGGATCTATATTAAATTTAATCGACGATTAGGATCTATATTAAATTTAATCGACGATTAGGATCTATATTAAATTTAATCGACGATTAGGATCTATATTAAATTTAATCGACGATTAGGATCTATATTAAATTTAATCGACGATTAGGATCTATATTAAATTTAATCGACGATTAGGATCTATATTAAATTTAATCGACGATTATCTATATTAAATTTAATCGACGATTAGGATCTATATTAAATTTAATCGACGATTAGGATCTATATTAAATTTAATCGACGATTAGGATCTATATTAAATTTAATCGACGATTAGGATCTATATTAAATTTAATCGACGATTAGGATCTATATTAAATTTAATCGACGATTAGGATCTATATTAAATTTAATAGACGATTAGGATCTATATTAAATTTAATCGACGATTAGGATCTATATTAAATTTAATCGACGATTAGGATCTATATTAAATTTAATCGACGATTAGGATCTATATTAAATTTAATCGACGATTAGGATCTATATTAAATTTAATCGCCGATCAGATTTAATCGCGGATGAAATTCAATAGTGTTGGTTTCTAGACGCGAGATTAATTTCTCAAAGCTTACTCTTAAATCTTAAAGACAATCTCTCGTCTATAAAGCACATCAGAAATATCTGTACTGTCTCAGTTCTTGCTTGGTCACGCCTTACGACCCATATAACTCACGGGTAATCTAGTCTTCAGCGACATCCCGTCATCTACTCTACGACAAATACGTTCACTAAAAAAGAAAAGGTTTAAAAGATCGAAGAGTGTTCCTATGAGTTGTCAACAATATCATCATCATCATCATCATCATCTTCCCTTAAATCCCAGTTTTACCATAAGTTTTGTGGCAATTACTGGAGCCTAGGTGCTCACTAACTGAATGCCCTTTCTGACATTGGTATGGATCTTAGTGCGTTAGTCGCCTTCTACGACACGTGCAGTCACCGGTTGGTCAAATTCTTCAAACGACCCGGACACAACACGGGGTAAATTGTCAACAATATCAAGCCCCTAAATATTCCTTCAAAGTGGATCACAATTCATAGCATTGGATTCCAAAAGTATATAAAAAGTGAACGGAAATTTGTAGGTCTTTTGTAGACGCCAAATAAACACAGAAACTGGGGAAGAAATAGAAAACAACAGCTCAATTTCTGTGATGGAATCAACTTGTAGATCGATGCTCATTTAGTTATTTAGCTCATTAGTAGATGCTCATTTCTTAATCAATCAATCAATTAATCAATCTATCTATCAATCGATCGCCCAATTAATAAAAATGTTACTTAATACAGAAATGAAAACTTGTAAAGCGAATATACAATTGGACCCTCTATCTGCCATACTAAAAAAAGCTAAAAAGTAAAGCTAATATTAGCGTATGTTTCATGTTTCCTCATTTGAAAGCGATGTCAGTGACTGGTGAGCCCAGGATTATACTGATTATACAGTGAGCCCACGCATCTACTGATCCGCGATCGAGTATCTTACCGACATCGCTACTGGCTCCAGCCGGGGGAACACAAGATGAAGAGATGACTTTGATACTGATATTACGTTTATTGCGGCCCTTGACTCCTTGACTCAGTGAAAATGACTTCGTAAGTCACTCAACTCTCAATTTCTCTTTACCTTGAAAAGACATCCCTGTGCTTCTGAGTTTGATATCAAACACATTCTAGAAGCTAATGCTTTATTGTACAACGACACGTACAACACAAAGGTCCTACACGGGTTCAGTTCCACAGCAGTAAAACACTAAAATTCCTCAAATAATAAAGTTCTACAGTCTACTCGATAGGTTCCGATCAGTAATTAAGACTTTAACGTCCCATTCATCGCTATTCGTCCTATTCCTATAGTGTTCTCTATAGTCACAGAGTTACTGTAACAGAGAGATACAGAAGAGTACATAGAACGAGACATAGAGTAAGAGTCAGTGGTACGACAGGATTACTACACTTACCAACGTCAGCGACAGTCAGTGACTGAAAATGACTGTCAGTAAATGTCAGTGATAGTCAGTGACAGAATATAACTGTCAGTAAATGTCAGCGACTGAATAGGACTGTCAGTAATGTCAGTGACTTACATTCGCTGTCAGCTGATGGAAGTGAATAGTCTTCAGGTTTTATAAGACGTAAGCTCCGGACCTGAGATCATTGTCAACATCTCTTGAACCTACAATAGCTGCATCTTACAAGCAGAGTCCTACCACAGAGAGCGCTACTAGCCACTAATATCAGTCTAGAGTTTTGTCTCGTTGTCTTGTCGCGCCTCATTCTAAGCTAAAGGTTTAGCTTAGAAAGAATTTCTAGAATAAAATTTCTAGGTTTAGCTCTGCGATAGTTCTGTTGATAGTTCCGTTGACTCGAGTAGAGGTTGTGTGTAGAGACGAGAGATCAAGCCTGGCTGACTGCTGCTCCCGCCTTATCACTGTCAGACACTATAGTGGCAACACCAGCTAAATACAAGCAAAATAAATACAAATAAAACAAATACAAACAAAATACTACAAATGAAATAAATTAAAGCTGAATTTGGTGACTATTTTTGGACAGGAAAAATCTGATCAATTTAATTTAAAGAAGTTATTTCAACAAATACTCTTTCAAACTACCTCTGTGTGCGTGGGTGCGTACCGGTGTATCTCTTGATATCTATCCATCTATTTGTGTGCACGTGTGTGCTTGCGTAACTCCTAGGTATCTATCCTAATTGAGCGTACGAGCGCTTATAACTCTAAGTACTTTGCTGTCTATTATTCACAGTAGTTACTGGATTAATAACCGAAGCGAATTGGCGTTAACAGCAGAAACAAAAGATTATTAATCGATTATAAACAAAAATATATTTACATATTGATTTCCCGTGTTGTGTCAGGGACACTGAAGAATAGACCAATAGTTAACTACACGTTTTATAAGAAGCGGCTAAGCAAGAACTCAGGATGGTAAACAGAAAACCACCTCAGCAGTCATATTTTATCTCAAGCCTACGTAAGGTAAGGATAGGGCATTGCCTTATGTGAAGTGATCCACAAGTTGATCTATGGCGTGCTGTCAGATGTGAGAGCTATTTGCCATCTAATTAATTAATTAATTAATTGATAGGGTACCTTCACTAGCAGCAGCAGCAGCTGTGGCAGCACTAGCTTGCTTCTGCTCTACTGACAGCTGCTGAGCAGCAAGCTGCTTAGCTCTGAACTCAGCTGCTCTCAGCTGCTCCATGTGAAACTGCTGCCTCTCTTTAAGCAGCTCCTGCCGCTGATACTCCAGCTGCTCAACGCACAAATAAGTAACAGCAGCTTAACAGGAGTTAATTAACACAATAATTAACAGGAGTTGTAGCAGATTTGTAGGGACGTGTGGTGAAAGACGTCCCTAAGTTCATCTTTGTACAAGAAAACTGACGTTAAGCCTTTATTATAGTAATTCAAAAATCTGGTAGAGCTAATGCTAACGTCAGTTTCCTCACTAGAAAGCGATGTCAGTGACCGGTGAGCCCAGGATTTGAACGCTGCACATACTGATCCGCGGTCGAATATCTTACCGACATCACCACTGGCCCCAGCCACCCAATTATTGTCATTGCTATCATCAGAAGACAGGAGCTTCTTGCCAAGTTGTTTGACAGTGGAAGAGCACTCCATAGATCAACAAGTTAATCCCTTCACAAAGTGTAGGCCTTATCCATACCTTATGTAGCCTATAGCTTGGGAAAGTATGGCTTCTGAGGTGGTTTCCCGTTGTCTTCCTCAGTTAGATATTCCGAGAACACAAGAGAAAGCTATTAGATTTGGACGTCCCTGACATTGACTTATGGCGAGGAACCGGACGTTAAACTCTTATTGATTGATTGATTGGCAGTAGTAAACAGTAAAAAAAACAAAAACAATACAATTAATATATATACTATATATTTATATAGTTATATATAAAATATTGAAACAGTATTATTATTATTATTATTATTATTATTATTATTATTATTATTATTATTGTTAACAACGAAAACTTATATAGCAGTGTCATGGCCGAACTCGGTCTTCGAGACTACTTTACAGGAGAGTTCAATAGTAAAATAACAATTACATTTAAATTAATATCTAAAGTAGTAAAAATGTCTACATATGAGCGGAACTTTACGCTATCCAGCAACACTCGTTCCAGTCTCATATACAAAAAGTAGCCTAAAGCTTAAGTTAGTTAAGTAGCTTCGCCACTTACCGCCTCCCTCTCCTTGTCCATGATGGCCTCGAGCTCCTCGAAGTGTCTCAGCTTGATCTCCAGTTTCTTCATCTGCGTCTCGACCAACAGTGCTACCAAGCTCTTGATCTTCCTCTCTTCCACTGATGCCAGGTGCTGCAGTAAAAACCCACGAAAACAGCTACAGCAATCCGTGCAAGACAAAACACTTCTATCATCGTCAACTTCAATCGAATTCCAGGTTAGTCAGGTTTGGGATTTAGCAAGATTAGTCGGGATTTATTGAGATCCAGGACACATGATACAACAAAAGCTCCAATAAAAAATTAAAAAACTTCCTCTTATATCCCTATTCGGGGTCAACACAGAGGGACACCACAAAATGTACAACGAAACAGATCAAGCGATTACATCAAAACAAAACACCGCAATATTTCTACAATTAGAATCACATATTAAACTCAGCACAACAAAATACCATGTTTTAAATACTGCGAGGCAACGAAACAAATTAAACTTTAGATCATGTAGCGACCAATTTTTTTTAATAAATTAAAAAACAACAACTAATAAATAAACAATATTTTAAAGACGAGAACAAACTACAAAGTCGCAACAAATACGTTAAATGAAATATCTACACGTCAGCACAGTGGTTAGCAACCTTGGCTTTGACAGCGGCGGATGAGAGGGCAGCGGCTGCAGCTGTGCTGATGTTGCTCTCAACCTTCTCTTTCTCCACCTCAGCGGAGTCAGCTTTGCTCGTCTCTCCCTCCTTCTCCCCCTCAACATCTGTGGGGGTGGTCTTTCCCTCTCCCTCCACCTTCAGCGTTAAAACGACACAAACATCTTCTAATTTATTCTTCGCGCTGACTTGGTACCAGTAAATAGAGGATCAACTTTAAACTGCACGTGTCGTGCAAAAAGCGACTACAGTCTACCCTGCAGACGATTTGATCTGTGCTTAGGACTGTATTAGTGTTTGGTTATAGGCTCGGCTCACAATGGAGTGCTGAGCATTATACAACTGAGCACAAAACATACTTCATTCATTCATTCATACATTGCAGCTTAACTAGGGTCGGGATTAGAATATTATGTAATTTATGTATTGATAATTATAAATTATAAAGTTAACTAAAATAAAATTCATCATCATCCTCATCATCTTCCTTTAAGTCCCAGTTTAACCAGAGTCGGGACACGAATAGACTTTCTTCAGTCCTCTCGGTCCCACACCATATCATCAGTCAATTTCCTATTTTGGATGTCGTTCTTAATCACCGCATCCCACGTCAATTGTGTCCTACCTCACTCTAGCTTAATATCCAGCTTTTCCATGTATTAATATACTGCACTGAATTGAAACCAAACTAGAATACTATAGTCTCTATCTCTCACACAATCTCTATCTCTCATATATCTCTCTTACACAATCTCTATCTCTTACACAATCTCTTTATCTCTTACACAATCTCTTTATCTCTTACACAATCTCTTTATCTCTTACACAATCTCTTTATCTCTTACACAATCTCTTTATCTCTTACACAATCTCTTTATCTCTTACACAATCTCTTTATTTCTTACACAATCTCTTTATCTCTTACACAATCTCTTTATCTCTCACACAATCTCTCTATCTCTCACACAAAATCTCCTACACTTCCTGACTCTGTAAGTATTACGCCGTTACGGAATTAATAAATCGCAGAATAGCAATACCTCCATGGCAACAGGTTGGGGCGTGGCTTCAGCAGAACTCGTCTCTGATTGGTTGGCTGTGGAGCTAGCGGCGCCACTCTTGGCGTCGTTCTTCTGCTCCTCTGCACGGAACAATAAACACAACTAATAAAAAAGAAGCAAAAAAGCAGGTAAAGCTAAGGTTAACGTCAGTTTCCTCATTCGAAAGCGATGTCAGTGACGGGCGAGCCCAGGATTTCAACCCGCACATACTGATCCGAGGTCGAGTGTCTTACCGATACACATTTAAAACACGCATTATAGTGAAATGATTAACTATGTTGATACCTATCGCTTTTACAACAGCACATGTTTAAACCGTTAGGCAATTTAATCCATTTTCTGTATAGTCATGCCAGTGAATGTCCAAGATTTTATTCTCAGATTAGCGTAGCCGGGAATCGAACCCACGAGGGTTCAATTCACCTCAGGATCTGTCATTTGAAAGTTCATGACGTTACCCCTACGCTATTGAGACAATCATCGACACTTCAACATCCACACGAGTCTAATGGCGAGAGAAATATTGATAAGAGAAGACGAAATTTATTTATTTATTTAGATCACCAAAAAGGGTCATTCAACCCTGTACAGTTCACATGCAATGCAAACAAACAAGTAAATGCAATATGTGAGCAAAATTTAAATAATCTAATTGTCTCCATCTGCAACCTCTCAAACAGAATCAATAAGAATCAATAAGAATTTAACGTCCGATTCCTCGCCATAAGGCACTGTCAGGGACGTCAGAATGAAGTTAACTCTTAATAAAATTGATATGAATTTTTAGACATTCAGCATCAGAAAATAAAAAGAACAACAAATCAAATCAAATTAAAACACACTATTATAATATTATATATCCAAAATGACTAAATAAAATGGTACTAAGTTTCTATTGCTACACACACTTAGGAAGTTCTGGCGAGAATTGGGTGGGACACATTCTAAGGCGGAAGGTATATTAAAAGAGGTCATAGAAGGTAAATTGGAAGGAAAAAGAAGCAGAGGCAGGCCGAGATTAGGTATGTTAGATGATTTAATGACCAACTCAAATGTGGAAATGATTAGTAAAGCGGAAGACAGAGAAGAGTGGAGACGCTATATACCATGGACCTGCCAGTGGGCAGTGCACTAAAAGAGAGAGAGAGTGAGAGACTACACGTACAGGCAAAGCATATACAGGTTCACTGCTGAACAATAGAGAAGCAAACGACAATGAGACTCACCTGACTCCTTAGCCTGAGATTCTGGCCCAGTACCGGCTATACCGGTTTTATCCAGTCCGTAACTGGCATCGACCGGTATGCCGGCCTGCTTGGCTTCCTTTACGTTGCGCACGTGAGCGTCAACCACTGCCGGCGGAACTTCTTCCTTGATCTTGGAAAATTCCTCTGCGCACGAAAAAAGAGTGAAGAAATCATCATTATCATCATCATCATCATCTTCCTTTGAAGAAATAGGGAAGAAAGTATTTCCTAATTACTTCATCTTGAGTGTAGAAATAAGTACAAATTAATTGAAACAGTTACTAATTAATAGGAATCAATTACTAATGTAATTGCAATTATTATAATTATAATTGTAATTATTATAAATATAATTGCAATTAGTGTACTAGAATAAGGAAACAGAACAAAGTCAGGAATGAAGCTTCGTAGAGGAAGTTGGTATCATTTGAATCGTTTCCGTACGGGTCATAGTCGATGCAGATGAAGTGAGTTCCGCTGGGGTAGATGCACTAGTCAACATAAACACACACACACACACAAACAAACAGACACACACCTAGACCAGCCTTGTAGATGCACTAATCACACACATGCGCACACACATACATACAGACACACACACACACACAGTCACACACACACTCACACACACACACATACGCACACACACCTAGAGCAGCCTTGGCCGCGGCACTAGCCACACACACACACACACGCAAACACACCTAGAGCAGCCTTGGCCGCGGCACTGGCCACACACACACACACACCCACACAAACACACACACCTAGAGCAGCCTTGGCGGCGGCACTGGCCACCCTGGGATCGACCACGGAGGCGAGGAAGGCGACGGTGGACATGATGGGGTTGCCTGCCTGGCTGAACGGCGTGGGCTGATAGACGAGGGGACCGAGGTGCCCAGGGCCCTCCTCCAGGAACGGGTCCTCGATGGGCAGGCGCAGGAAGTGCAGGATACACTCGTCCTGAGTCCTGCTGCCCACGTGCTCAGCCACTCTGTTCCAGTCGTCCCGGTACATCTCCAGGCCTTCCAGCAACAACAGGACCTCCTGATCCGTCCAGTCACGTGTCCGAGATGATGAGGAGGTCTTCTCCTGCAATAGATCGTTAGTTTACTTGATAAAATTAATTAATTAGTTAATTAAATAGTTAATTAATTAATAAATTAGTTAATTAATGAGTTAATTAATTAATTAGTTAATTAATTGGTCAATAAGTCGATGACTCAATTGATCATTCAGGGCATCAATCAACACTTGATTGATCATTCAGTCAATCAATCATTCTGTCGATTAATCAATCCTTGAATTCATCATTCAGTCAATCAATCAATCACTCGATTGATCATTCAGTCAATCAATCACTCGATTGATCATTCAGTCAATCAATCAATCACTCGATTGATCATTCAGTCAATCAATCACTCGATTGATCATTCAGTCGATTAATCAATCATTCTATTGATCATTCAGTTAATCCATCAATCATTCTGTCGATTATTCAGTCAATCAAACAATCATTATACAGATCATTCAGTCAATCAATCGTTCTATCAATTAATAATAATAACAATAAAGGTTTAACGTCCGTTTCCTCATCAAAGGATGATGTCAGTGACTAATAGTAATAGAACAATTTATCAAACTTTCAGTTAATCAATCATTCAATCTATCAGACGGTGGTCAAGAACGCTAATCAACTAATCAATTAAATTTAGATGTATCAGTACATTTATAGAATATATTCTGTCAATTTAAAAGGTGTTTAAGAATAATTCTTTAGTTTTAATAAACTAAATGCAATACAATATTCTAATGAATATTATTCTATGAATCAATTAAATTTATATATATCAATACATTTTATAGAATATTTTCTGTCAATTTAAAGGCTGTTTAGAGAATAATTCTCTAGTTTTAATAAATAAATAAATAAATAATAATACATTACTCTAATGAATAACAACGTACAACGTAGCAGAGAGCAACACCGACACAACACCTAAAGAATGTCATGAGGAAATTTATACCTGTTGGCCCTTCTTAGCGTACTGGTCCATTTTGAGTCCAAAGCTCTTGTTCTCCTTCTTTTCCTCCTCCGTATCCTTCTTCTCTACACCCTTCTCAAAGTCGACCAGCTGCTTTGTGGCCGTCTGCAAATACGTGGAAAATAACAGACTAATTGCTAAACAGCTTACCACGAAGCAGACGAGAGGATGTGGTGCAATGGTTGAGTCTTTTGTGAAGGGATTACCATGCTAATCGATGGAGTGCCCTTTAAGCGGCGTGAAAAGCATTATATGAGTAGGAATATGTGCCTTGGATCTGTCCACTTGGCAGAACACTAGAGAGAGAGAGAGAGAGAGACAGAGAGACAGAGAGAGAGAGAGAGACAGAGAGAGAGAGAGAAGAGACAAATAAATTTAACAGTTAATCTTGTCTCGGAGCTTGCTGCCGATTGGCGCTATCAATAGCAAAGATACGATTAACTATGGAAAGGATTAATAATAACCTGCCCGGAACCTGTAAAGCGATCTCGAAGACTTAACACTGGCCATGACACCGCTATAGAAACTGTCGGAGGTTATTATTATTATTATTAATTCTGAAGTTCAACAAAGTGAATGAAGTAAGCAGAGTAGTACGCACCGCGCTAGACTTGGGTGGGTTGAATGGTTGCAGGCCAGAGGGGGGGTCGCTGAGTACATGGAAGTGAGAGGTGGGGGGAGGTCCCATAGAGGTGGGTCTCAGCTCCAGGTCCACCTGGTAGTTGATCAGTCCCCACTGCTCCAGGAATGCATGGACTCTGTTACACAAATAATTACATCTCTATGACAACAGCGAGCACTAAACGAATAGAAGCGGATGCGGATGTCATTTCAAGGTGATAGTGGCTGCAGGAATTTTTAAGATAATTGTGCACACACACAGTTGCACACACACACACACGGAAGCTCACACACGTATGCAAACTTGACCGAGCGTCACTGGCTGGAGCCAGGGGCGATGCCGGTAAGACACTCGACCGCGGATCAGTATGTGCGAGGCTCAAATCCTGGGCTCACCCATTACTGACATCGCTTTCGAGTGACGGAACTGACATTAACATTAGCTTTATTTTACAGACACATCTACAAACACATCTACACTACTGATTTACAGACACATGTCTCTCTCTCTCTCTTAGAGCACTACCTACTGGCAGGTCCATGGTATATAGACACAAACAACTGATTGATTGGCTGATGATTATTAACCTCATGATGGCGCAGACGTCTCCTGCGAGGTTTCTCCTGCACGCCGTGCTCGTGAGATACTCCTGAGGGTTGAGTCTGTATGTGTCCAGCATGAAGTTACGATACGCCAGGTATCTACAACAACAATACATGAAGTTATGATACGTCAATACAAAAGTAATCATGAAGTTATGATACGTCAGGTGTCTACAGATACAACAATACATGAAGTTATGATACGCCAAGTATCTACAGATACATCAGTAGGATACGTCAGGTATCTACAGATACAACAGTATTCATGAAGTTATGATATGTCAGGTGTCCACAGATACAACAGTATTCATGAAGTTATGATACGTCAGGTGTCTACAGATACAACAGTATTCATGAAGTTATGATACGCCAGGTGTCTACAGATACAACAATACATGAAGTTACAATACGTCAAGTATCTACGGATACAACAACAACTCATGAAGTTATGATACGTCAGGTATTTACAGATACAACAGTAATCATCAGGGCTTTTAATATTGATCATCATCATCATCGTCATCATCTACCCTTGAATCCAAGTTTAACTAGGGTCTGGTTACGAATAGACTTTCTCAAATTCTCTCTGTCCTACATCATATCATTCATCAGTAAATCCCCTATTTGAGACTTTCCCATTCACTCAAATCGTTGTAGCTTTTAATAGGCCTGCTGATAATAAATGAAAACCTTGAAATTTAAAAAAATTAAATCTAAATTTAAAATAATTTAATGCCCTGGGCTGTAAAGGGCCATGTGCTAAAAACTAAGATAAAAGGGACTTTATTTAATTAAAAGTTTAAAAAAGAAGCGATTAAAATAATTCCTCTACACTCTGGGAAGCCGCATTAGCCAAAGTGCCACTGAAACAGACTGCAATGAATCGCTGGAGAGCAATAGACAGTCACTGCCAAAGAAATATAAAATTCAACTTTAAATTAATTTTTTATTCTACCGACAGAACGAGTCAGTACGCACATCTCTGGGGTCTTTGACTTGTTCTTGCCATTGAAGAACTCCGGCAAAGCCCTGCGCTCTATGGCGTGCAGCGCGGTGTAGTCGAACCAGGCGGCGTAGCTCGGTATGATGATGTGGTGGGTCTGCTCCGTGGCATTGTCATCATCTCTCTTGTCCTCCCCACCGTCACGTGGAGAGATAGAGCGTGACGCCTTCACCTCTATGTTACTCTGCTGGTTATCAGAGAGAAAGAACTAAATAAATACAATCATCATCAAATCAAATCCTGAGTTCGCCCGTCACTGACGTCGCTTTCGAGTGAGGAAACTGACGTTAACCTTAGCTTTTTGCTTTTAGCTTTGTCTGTGCAGAGTCTGTAAGAGACGTAACTGACATTGCCTTATGCTAAATTCTTCTTGATTTATTAATTATTGACGCTAAATTCTTAATTATTATTTAAATTATATATATTAATTATTATTATTATTATTAATTATATATTATTAATTATTAATTTAAAATTATACATTATATAAATTATTTTATTATATTGTATACATTAATTATATTATATATCATTTATTGACATTAAATTATTATTGATTGATTGATTGAATATCTGATTGATTAGTTATTGATTGTTAGTTGCTTGATCTAACCTCAGCCTCCTCGTCGAGGTCCATCATGCTGCCACCCTTGACGGGCAGCTGATCGAGGTCTCTCTGGGATGATCGGCTGTTAAGGGACACTCGGGGCAGGCTGACCTCACAGAGGCTGGGATGAGGGACGGGATCCTCCATGTCCTTCGTAGAGTCCTCCTCCTCCTCGTCGCCGTCCTTGTAGCGTCTCTTAGACATCCCGGGTCCACCCGGCGTCCGGATACTATCAATCAATCAATCAATCAATCAGTCAGCAAACAGTCAGCGGGTTAATCAGACAGTCAGTGGTTCAATCAATCAATAAGTGGGTCAATCAATCAGTAAGTGGGTCAATCAATCAGCCATCGGTCAGTGGGTCAATCAATCAGCAAATAGTTAGCGGGAAATAGTCATTATGGAAGCTTTATTTTTAATTCATCATCAACATCATTTTCCCTCGAATATGGCATAACGGTTAGAGTGTTTGCCTCGGATACAAGCTGCATGGGTTCAAAGCCCAGGTCAGTCAAGTAATGATGGATATCCCCTTGGGCCCATGGAAGGTTAATCTTGTATCGTAGTTTGATGCTGATTGGCGCTATCAATGGCAAAGATATAATTAACCATGGAAAGGATTAATAATAACCTGCCAGGAACCTGTAAAGCGGTGTCAAAGACCGGACACCGGCCATGACACCGCTATAGAAATTGTCAGAGATTATTATTATTATTATGGCTTTTGCAACTAGTTTTCCTATCTAGAACCAACTATCTAAACAAAGTTTTACTATCTAAAACCGTTAATTGAGTTCATTACAGAAACTATATATTTAAAATCTTCATCAACATCATCTTCCCTCGAATCCCAGTTCAACTAATACTATTATTATTATTAACAGCGAAAACTTATATAGCAGTGTCACGGCCGAACTCGGTCTTCTAGACTACATTACAGAAAGAGTTCAATAGTAATCATAGATAATTCAGATCAAGCGATAAGTTCTCTGCACCTCTTTCTTGGTTTCTTGGCATTGCTAGCAGGTGGCGACGGTGTTCTCTTCCTCTTTTCCTTCTCCTTCTTCCCTCTCTCTCTCCTCTCCTTCCTCTCTCCCTCACACTGGGCAAAGAACTGTAAAAAAGTACAAAATGTTAGGCAATGAAGATTTGACGATCAGTTAGTGACCCAACTGCGACGAGTCATAGATGAGCCAAAGTCTCATAAATAAATCTAACGATTAGTTAGACTGATAAAAAAACAATAGTGTGAGATAGCTATGACTTTTTCATTATTACAATTTTTATTTATTGTTACTGACTATTACTTTAAATTATAGTTTTTGTACCTCGTCCACAGTCAGCTTGATCTTTGAGCCCTTCCTGGCCTCGTCTGCCTGTAAAGAATAAAGAAATATTTACACTGCTAGTAAAGAAATAATAACGGGTAAACCTAAGGTTAACATTAGTTTCCTCACTCGAAAGCGATGTCAGTGATGGGGGAGCCCAAGATTTGAACCCCGCACATACTGATCCGAGGTCGACTATCTTACCGACATCGCCATTGGCTCCAGACTCATCACAATCTGTGATGAGTGATGAACCATCACTCATCTGACGGTTCATCTTCAATACTTGTCGCCTCACCATTTCGCTCTGAAGATTTCTTTGAAGACCGCATGTAATTAATTAAATTTAATTAATTACATATGTTAAATTAGTTAACAAATTAATTTAACAACAGTTAAATTAGTGTAAAACCTGTGTCATTAGAATTATTATGTGGTGTATAAATTATTCATTAAATATGTCAATATATCTATTGTATTGACGGACACATACTCCCGCCTCTTCATCTATTGTGTAGTCCTCCTCGTTCATCCACTCATTGAATTCCTCCAGGTCAAGCAGCCACAGCGCATTCACCTGTTCACCAGTACCACCAATCAGTCATAAATATCAGTAAAGCTAAAGCTGGTAAACTGCTAATGTTAACGTCAGTATCCTCACTCGAAAGCAATGTCAGTGACGGGTGAGCCCAGGATTAGAACCTGCACATACTGATATCACCAATGGCTCCAGCTTTCAATAGAAAGAAAGAGAAGCTAAAGTATAAAATTATTTGTTATTTAGTTTTACTCGTCCTTAGTTACCACATCATCCGTCAATCTGGAGCTGGAACCAGTGGCGATGTCGGTAAGATATTCGACCTCGGATCAGTATGTGCAGGGTTCAAATCCTGGGCTCGCCCGTCACTGATATCGCTTTCAAGTGAGGAAATTGACGTTAACCTTAGCTTTACTATTAGCTTTTTAAGCTGATTAATTTGAATATATTTTAAATTCATTACCGTTTGGATAGAAAAAGTGGATATTTTTTATTTATTTTGGGTTAGGCAGCAAGCCATCATCAATATATATTAATATACATCAACATACATCTAAATGCCTGATAACGTGAACACTAGTACAATTACAAATTAAATATCAACAATGGCATAAGCATTATACTAACAATGGAAGAACATATTAGCGTTAAGAGCAGTACTAGTAGCATGCTTACTACTGCTCAAATAGCACTTACTCAGTATCTAGAATCAGCTAATAGTCATATGGCTGGTACTGAGTAATTAGAAGCATTACTTATTACTAATTGAAGGACTACTTATTCCTTAGAATCTGTACTCATTACTTAATAGCATTAATTGATACTTTGAAGTAGTAATTAATACTCAGAAGAAATACTTAGAAACAATATTTAGAACTTAGAAGCAGCACTTGGTACTTCTAAGCAGTACTCAGTACTTAGAAGCAGTACTAGGTACTCACGTGCCACGGCTCCTCCATATCATCCACAGGTGGCTCCGGCTCCTGCTCTATCTCAGCATCAGCCAGCCAGGTGTCGTAACTGTGCGCAACAACAACAACAGTGGCTCATCACAACATCTGACACTGTATAGTAATTATCTACCAACGAGATTACAGTGCATGTTCACAACAACATTTAACGCCATAGAGCCTCTATTAACCTAATGATTCGCTTTATGTTCATGTCAACATCTAACACTATTGTCATTTCTTATCGATCTTGATAGCTAGAAAATTGCTAAAAGCCTGTTAATATTAGCATCAGCAGCATCATCATCATCATCATCATCATCGTCATCATCATCATTATCACCATCATCTTCATCATCTTCGTCGACGTCACTGTCATCATCATCATCATCATCATCATCATCATCATCATCATCATCATCATCGTCGTCGTCGTCATCATCATTGTGTGTACAACCACTAGTATAAGGATCATATGGGGTACGTACCTGTCAGGGTAGAACCACCAGTATAAGAGTGATGTACCTGACAGGGTAAGGCCACTAGTATAAGGGTGATAAAGGGTACATACCTGTCAGGGTAGAACCACCAGTGCACCAGTGTTGTCCTGTCTCTCTTCATCACGGGTCTTACCCACTCTCCTGCAATCAGTCAATCCATCCTTATCTAATCATTCATGTAACAACTGTATAATCAATCAATCAGTCTTATTCTAATCAATCATGTAACAACTGTATAATCAATCAATCAGTCTTATTCTAATCAATCATGTAGCTACTGTAATCAATGAATCAATAATTATATATTTTTTATCTAATCAATTATATAACGCCTGCAATTAATCAATTAATCCATCCTTATCTAATCAATCATATAACTACCACAATCAATCAATCAATCAATCTTAATATAATCAATCATTTAACTACAGTAATCAATGAATCAATAATTATCTAATCAATCAGTAAACTACAGTACTCAAACAGTAATTATCCAATCAAAATCGATCATTCATAACTCCACCAATAAATCAATTACTTTTTTCTTAAAAAATTACCACTAGTAATTACCAGTAGTTTGTCTGGAGCCCCTACTTTCCTGAAATTGCTACAAATATATCTAATTCTAACTCTAGTTAAACTTGGATTCAAGGGAAGATGATGATGAAGATTATATTATATTACTATTATATTATTCTTTTTGTCGTATTCGTTTTAAAAGTAATAAAGTACCGTAGTGACAGGAATGATAGAAGGAAAACGACACAAAGGTCGACAGCGGATGACGTTTATTAAGAGTCTTAGCAAATGGATGCAGTTAACTGAAACAGAGATGATCAGAGCAGCAACGAACAGAGACATATGGAGGAATATGACCATGACCGCCCAGGCCTGGAACAGGCACAGCAGTTAGAGAAGAAGATTGTTTTTGTGTAATTACCAGCAGTTTATCGGGAGCCCCTACTCTACTGAAATTGCTACAAAAATATCTAATCCTTACCCTAATTAAACGTAGAGTCAAGGGAAGATGGTGATGAAGATAACTATTATATTATTCTTTTTGCTGGAGGCAGTGGCGAAAGTCGGTAAGATACTCAACCGTGGATCAGATGGAGAGGGGATACAAATCCTGGGCTTGCCCGTCACTGACATTGTTTTCGAGTGAGAAAACTGATGTTAACCTTAGATTTGCCAGCTTTCTTTGTGTAGATTTCATTAAATATATAGTAACCCTCGTCTCGACTGTTAGGCTGAGGATGAACAATGTGCGTGGCCTCCGATGCTTTGTCCACGCACACCCCCAGATGTCGCTTCACGATGTCCTTGAGCTTTGCCATCAGAATCCTGTCGATCTCCGGCCGCAGGAACACCGCCGGCTGGGTGATGATCTTGTTCTGCACGAGAGACTTCTGGATCTGGAGGAACATCTCAACGTTGCGATCCATACGAGACGGGTTCTGGAAGTCAAATCTACGCCTGCGTTACAATACAATATGATACAATACAGTACAATACGATACAGTACAATACAATATGCTACAATACAATACAATATGATACAATACAGTACAGTAATACAATACAATACAGTACAATACAGTACAACACAATATGATACAATACAGTACAGTAATACAATACATACAGTACAATTCAATATGATACAATACAATACGATACAATACAGTACAATAATACAATACAATACAGTACAACACAATACGATACAATACAGTATGTACAGTAATACAATTCAATACAGTAAAACACAATAGGATACAATACAGTAATACAATACAATACAATACAATACGCTACAATACAATACAGTACACTACGATATAATATAGTACAACACAATTTGATACAATACAGTAATACAATACAATACAGTACAATACGCTACAATACAATACAGTACACTACGATACATTACAATATTTCTATCATTACCTCTCTCTTTCTCTCAGTACACTGCCTACTGGCAAGTCCATGATATATAACGCCTCCGATCTTCTCTGTCTTCCTCTTCATTTCCACATACGAGTGGGTCTTTAAATCATCTAACATACCTAATCTCGGCCTCCCCTACCTCTTTTTCCTTCCATTCTACCTTCTATGACCTCTGTTAATAGACCTTCCCCTCTTAGATAGTGTTCTATTCCTATCCAACTCTTCTTTCTAATCTCAGCAATAAATAAATAATCCGCAGTTCAAAACAACATTTCTCTCATTATCATCCCTTGAATCCCAGTTTAGCTAGGGTTGGAGAACATTTATAATAGTAGAATATTTAATATAGTAGAATATTTCTATACAGTTTATGAAATAATACACAGTTTCTAAGACAATCTGCAATTTATCAGATTGTTTATCGCAATAAAAAGGAATAGATTAAATTGAGACTACGTCAATCAGCCACTAACCAGCCCTGCTCAGTTTTGAACTTGTAGACAGCCATCAGTATGTGGCAGAGTCCTCCGTAGGGCTTGAAGTCCAGAAAACATTTCATCTGCAATAGAACAATAAATATAATAAAGCTAAAAGCTGGTAAAGCTATGGTTAACGTCAGTTTCCTCACTCGAAAGTTATGCCAGTGACGAGCGAGCCCAGGATTTGAACCCTTCACATACAGCTTGAAGTCCAGAAAACATTTAATCTTCAATAGAACAGTAAATATAATAAAAGAGCTGTGTATCACTATGGAATCACTATGTACATATCAGGGCATCACCATGAAACTGTCAAAGTATATCACTATGAAGCTAAAAGGGTATCAATAGGAAGCTGTTAGGGTATCACTGTGAAGCTATCAGGGTATCACTATGAAGCTATCAGGGTATCACTGTGAAGCTATCAGGGTGTCACTATGAAGCTATCAGGGTATCACTATGAAGCTATCAGGGTATCACAATGAATCAGGGTATCACTATGAATCAGGGTATCACTATGAATCAGGGTATCACTATGAATCAGGGTATCACTATGAATAGCCATCGATTTAGAGATCTATTGGGATATCATAAAATGTACACATAATATGGTTCAATTTATTTTATTTAATCTATTTTAACTTTATAAATTAAATCCAGATAAATTAAATCTATTTTAACTTTATAAATTAAATAATGACAAGTAACGTCCACCGGTTACTTACAGGTAGTTTAGTCAGGGCAGGTTTGCTGACGTTCTTACCGAACGCTTCTTCTTGGAACTGCAGTAGCTGTATAACCAGAGCTGACAGGCTCTTGTTGGTAGGTGGCTCTGCTTGTATATACTGCACGCAGCACACAGAAATGCAATATTTAGCCTGTTAATATATAGCCCATAAGATACTCGACCGCGGATTCAGTATGTGCAGGGTTCAAATCCTGGGCTCGCTCATCACTGACATCGCTTTCGAGTGAGGAAACTGACGTTAACATTAACAATAACAGCACACAGAAACGCAATATTCAGCCTAAATAGCCTAACTCATCAATATTTAGCCTAAATAGCCTAACTCATCAATATTTAGCCTAAATAGCCTAACTCATCAATATTCAGCCTAAATAGCCTAACTCATCAATATTCAGCCTAAATAGCCTAACTCATCAATATTTAGCCTAAATAGCCTAACTCATCAATATTCAGCCTAAATAGCCTAACTCATCAATATTCACCCTAAATAGCCTAACTCATCAATATTTAGCCTAAATAGCCTAACTTATCAATATTCAGCCTAAATAGCCTAACTCATCAATATTTAGCCTAAATAGCCTAACTCATCAATATTAGCCTAAATAGCCTAACTCATCAATATTCAGCCTAAATAGCCTAACTCATCAATATTCAGCCTAAATAGCCTAACTCATCAATATTTAGCCTAAATAGCCTAACTTATCAATATTCAGCCTAAATAGCCTAACTCATCAATATTTAGCCTAAATAGCCTAACTCATCAATATTCAGCCTAAATAGCCTAACTCATCAATATTCAGCCTAAATAGCCTAACTCATCAATATTCAGCCTAAATAGCCTAACTCATCAATATTCAGCCTAAATAGCCTAACTCATCAATATTTAGCCTAAATAGCCTAACTCATCAATATTTAGCCTAAATAGCCTAACCCAGCTGGAGCCAGTGGCGAAGTCGGTAAGATACTCGACCGCGGATCAGTATGTGCGGGGTTCAAATCCTGGGCTTGCTCATCACTGACATCGCTTTCGATGTTAATTTACATTAGCTTTACCAGCTTGTTTTAAACAACATAGACAACTCTCAAATTTATATTACACTTTTAAAGACCTGTCATTGCCTAATGCTCCTTAGCACATTTCTTTTGCAGATTGGTCTGGGTGAATTTATCTGTAGGGATGTGTGCTGTTGGGGACGTCCCTGACATTATCCCTGTATGAGGAAATGGACGTTAAATCTCTTAATTTTAATTAACTACTAAGAATAAATTATACCTTTTTCGCATTCTTCTGCAACCAGTTCTTGACAGCGTCAAACTGTGCGATAGTTTCTGTCGACTCATAAAATTTGGTATTTGGACCTCCATCTTTCTTCCTCATCGAGGATCCTTCCTTAACACTGGCACTGCTGCTGCTACTACTTGGTGGAAAACTACCCGATGACATTTTATGGGATATTGTTTTATATTCCACTGCTAGCAGATAAATATCATATACATTCCAAGTATCTGCAACGAATCAATTAGAGCCATGAAGACTATTTAATTTATTTTAAACCCGTAGTCATATTTTAAAATACAGAGAGTGCATTCGAGCAAATTTAATATGTACTAGAAAATTCAGGTAGGGATATCAAAAGAGTATCAGAACAAGTTTCAAAGTTACTAACAAATTGCTTATGGGTGTGACCTTAAAATTAAATTAGTCTTCTCGTGTATTTCCGTAAAGGACTATACTTGCCATCGAGAATGGCAAGCTATCGTCTAACGAATTTGCTAAATGGCATTAATATAGTATTTAAAATATAGTTAGAATCAAATAATACACAAGTATGGCTCTTTTATGGTAGCCTCGTTTGAATTGTTATTTATTTATCTAACTACATGCACATTCCTATTGTTTATATAATCCGTGCTGTGAAGAAATAAGCGATACTAAACCATTAAAAATGTTTATTAAACATACAGTAACACCTGGAGCTCACTGGTTCACAGTTTTCCAGAGTTATGACTAATCTTGGACATAGACAAGTAAAATGTTTAGAAAAAGAAAACCGTAAGAAAGTAAAAATAGCTTGGCAAATAGAGCGTAAAATAAAATTTTTTGAAGTTGTAAAAATTACTGATCCTGCAACGACGTGACTATCGTAATTTTACATTCCCCAAAATGTCAGACAGTGTTACAATTGATAAAATTACAATGAATGCTTCCTTTGTTATATGTCGTGTTTTGCCTTCAAGTATCTTTATTTTCAATATTTAGCAAGCATAATACTAATAAATGTTTCAATAGCGTAGTGGTTAGAGGAGTCAGGTAGCATTTTAAATGACAGGTTCTGAGGTGCACCGAATTCTCCTGTGTTCGATTCCCGGCAGTGCTGATCTGAGAGTAAAATCTCGGACATTCACTGGACTGGCTCCACGGAAAACGGACTAAATTACCAAACGGCTTAAACATTCGGTATTAAAGGTGATATACATCAACATGGTTGATCAATTAACTATAATATGTGCTGTTTTAAGTGCTATTATTAAAATGAGATTTAATGAACGCGTTCGAGTAAGTTTAAAAATCATTTGCATTTATAAATAGCCTCAAATTTTATTCCAAAGAAAGAAAAAATTATAACAAAAGGTATCCAAACATTACCTAAATGACATAAAAATATAGAATTATTACAATTATATGATTTTACTTTTTTAATCAAAATAATTCTTTGTTTGATTTCAAAATGGTGGATAAACAAACGCCGGCTCCTTCTATCATTCTTTCTTTGTAGCAGCAAGCTCATCCAACAACAACAACAACAACAACAAAGACAACAACAACAACAAAAACTGCAGTCAAAATGGCTCTATGGCACCGTTTATAGCTCAGCAAGTATTTTAATTTTATTTCTTACGACAGCATTGAATTATTGCACTATTAATTATGATAGTATTATCAAATTATGCGTACATCTAGTGTAATCGTTCCAGTTATGAGCATACACAGTGATGGGCATTACAGTATTTTTAAAACATAAAAGTATTTTAAAGGTAGAAAATACTATTAGATTTTCTATTTTTAAAATACTTTAAAAAAAAGTATTTTCAAGAGTACTTGCAAAATACTTAACGAAATACTTTTCTTTAATTTTTGTTTTGAAAATTAGTTTACTTAAATTTGATGCACCCAATCTGAAAACCTAAAAAAATGAAAGTTATTATTTCTAATTATTTAGTAATTAGTTTTTATTCTTGATTTTATAGCATACATCACGTGTATCGTTTATTTCTAATTTATTTCATTTAAATAACACCATTTTTAATTAATCGTACATAATGTTACTTTATTGTAGCCGAGTGTACGCTGAGTGAACGCTTAGTGTACTAAGTGTTCGCTAAATATACTTAGATATGTTTACTAGGCTGGAGCTAGTGGCGATGTCGGTAGGATATTCGACCTCGTATCAGTACTTGCGGGGTTCAATTCCTGAGCTCGCCCATCACTGACATCGTTTTCGACTGAGGAAACTGACGTTAACATTCGCTTTACCAGCTTTTAAATATACGCTGAGTGTACGCTGAGCGTACACTCAGCGGTTTACAAAGATTGTACGCTAAGTATACGCTGAGTGTAAGCTGCCCTGTGAGTGAATAGAAACAGGAGAAAAAATAAGAGATAATACTGTAATAATACTGTAATATAACGTACCTCCCTCCCCCCCCCCCCTCCTTCAACACCTCAGCTCTTATACCCATACCTCTTTGCTTATACCCATCTCTATAACTATCATATATATATATATATATATATATATATATATATATATATATATATACTAATATATATATATTTATATATATATATATATACATATATATATATTATATATATATATATAACACACACACACAAACACACACACACAACACAACACATATACTATATATATAAATATATAATACATGTAATATATATAGATATATATATACACACACACAACACACGACACCCACACACACACACACACACACATATATATATATAATATATAATATACGTATAGTGTATTATATTATATAGATATATATATATTATATATATATATAATATATATGCATATCTATAGATATATTATATATATATATATATATATATATATATATATAGGCCCATATATCTTCGTATATAGAGTCCACACTTATCTACTTGTTTATTTACCGCGTGGATTGTGATCTATGTAACTTGTTATTTAGTCTTTAAAGTGCATACGCTTATGGTAAAGTGTGCTTGCATTATTATCAATAAAGAACTCAAAGCTGGTCTATTTACTGATGTCATTGACTCATGCGCTTGCTCATGTAGAGCGGATTACACTATGTACTATATAAACGAAACTGCTTCAGTACTGCGTTACAGAGCTTAAACACACATCTGGTTTCATCTGTACCTTTTTTATTTACCAGTTAACAGTCGTTCTCAAATTTTAAATCATTCGAACGCTCGCACAATCGATATCAGGTTGAATATAATAATGTCAGGACCTTCTCAAGTACAAGTTATGCTTCTAATTCTTAAAATATAGCTTAAATTACTTGTATGTAGGCTACACGAAAGTAACAGAATGTAGACCTAGTTGAGATTTGCAAACCAACTAGGAAGATATGTGCAAGGTAGTAGGCTATAAGGTCGGGACTAGCAATAGTTTAATATCATGTTTAAAAGACATTTAACGTTTATTTCATTTCCGAGCTGTTTGAAGAATAAACGAACGGGTGATTGCACGCGTCGTAGAAGGCGACCAAAGCTTTAAGATCCAAACCAACGTCAGAAAGTGCATTCGGTTGGTGAGCGCCTAGGCTCTAGAAATTGCTACAAAATTTTACAAACAAACGGAAGAGAGTATATAGGAGATTACTGATGCTATCATATGGTACAGGGAGGAGTGGAGAAGGTCAATTCCGAATCCCGACCTTATTTAAACTACGATTAAATGGAAGATGATGATGAGTTAGTAGCTAAAACCCTTTCTTTACTGCTGGTACTTTGAAGGCCTCCTACTATTAAAAGTTAAATCTATTACTTTCAATAGCAAACCACTATTTTACTAGCGGTACTTGAAAGTCCCAATACGAAACGACATTCTTGCAGTCTGGAAACGAGAGAGACCAGCAAACCAGAATGCTTAGTAACCAAACTGACTAATAACGTCACTTTATTCTAGTTCTAAAAATAAATCCTGGTAAAGAATGGGTTAATCTTGATTTCAGGCTAGATCTCAATTCTCCTGCCCAGCGGGGTCTTACTATGATGGGGTTATGCGGAGCTGTGTCGAGTGCTCAAGGGTTTGTGTCAACAGAGAGCTGTTCTGCTGCAGAAACTGTCCAGGTGAGAACATCTCGTTATCCGCTAGTTCTCGGATTAATCATAGTTAATTATTCCTTCAATATGCAATTCTATCAATCAATCGATGCATCGGTAACTGGATTGATGATCGAAAACGACATCTTTTGAGCGATTGCTTAATTAATACTGAGTCGTACTCTGCCAAACTGTCCTACGATTATAAATAGCTCTACTTTTGGCGCATTGCTTTAAAATTACATCCTTTGGGTTTCAAATTCCAGTACAGCAGATGACCGACCTTATCCTTATTGAATATTCAACTATATCATTTCGTATTTTAATTTAATGAACCATTGTCGTTGACTAGTATAAAAATTTAGATATAATAATTAATTAACACCATTTATTTACTGCGCAATATTTGTTTATAATTTAAAATAGATTATTGTCGTCAAAATATCCCGGAGAATCCAAATTCTGAGAAATTACCGGGAGGTCAAACCAGCCTGAGTGGCGCAGAATTCCCAACAACTTCTAATACCAATCTGGGTTCTTCATCTCACGATACACCACTTACTTCTTTGATGACGGCGGTCTTGATACCCTTCATCGTTCTTTTGATATCACTGGGTATCTTCTGGATCATCAGAATCTTCTGGGTGAAGAAGAAACGGACAACAAATTCGAAATGTAACGCTTCGAAAGAAGGTTTGCTTTCGGGTGGCAGCATCGAAGATCAGAGAGACAGTGTGGAAAAGCTGAAACCTGAGGCTAAGCTTGAAGATATCTGCATAACTGAAGGAGCCGTTGCAGTCCTACTTGGTAAAGATAATACTCCATGCAAAGGTCGTTACCAGTTACCAACAGAGAACGGCGAAGAGTTGAAAAACATTTGCGAAGCTGGAAACAAAGATAAAGGCTGTCCAACTGTGGTGGCCAGTCAATACTTTGATATTCAGCATGGTCTATCAGAGCTATCCTACTGTCCAGGCAGTCTTTCTGGTGCTACATTGACGGCAGTTGTATGTTGCAATGGGAATGGAGGCCATACGTTGAGCTCTGGTGGGGATTCAGCTTTGTCTACCTCATCAGAGAGAACCTCCTCTGAAGATAGCGTAATGAAATGTGAGTAGTGAAGCATCTTAAATATCTCTCTCTCTGTCTCGCTCTCTCTTTCTCTTTCACTCTCTCTCTCTTTCTCTCTCTCTCTCTCTTCAGTGCACTGCCAAGTGGCAGGTTCAAGGTACATATTCATACTCAAAGTCTGTTTTCTCGCTTCATAAGAGCAATCCTTAGATCAACAATCCCTTCGCAAAGTCTTTGCCTTATCCATACCTTATGTAGTCTATAGATTGGGAAAAGTATGACTTCTGAGGTTGTTTCCAGTTGCTTTCCTCAGTTAGATGGATTAATTACCATTTAATCCTGGGGGATAATATTTCATGGCATGCCATTTCTTTTCAGCATGCAATTCAAGAAATTGACAACTGTAAATTAAATTAATTATAGATTTTTATTAGATATAATAATTTTTTAAATTAGAAATTAGATTTTTTCAATGCATTAAGACCACTTAGTTTTACATGATATAATCCTTGAATGTGAAGATAGACTCTTGAACTATGTTGTATTTCTTTTTCAACTTACATCGGGTCTGATTTACCTCATAATTCCCAACTATATTGACTAATGTGGAGAAGCTAATTTACGAGTTCATTATTTATTAGTATCTTAATCTAATATGGCACATCTGACGTATCCTACTGCAAATCCATCGTTGAATTTAAGATCGAATTTAGCTTAAATTCCTGCAACCAATCCCAGTCTTGATTTTACATGTAAATCTGTGTCAACAATTGGACTGGTATGGCAAAAGCGGAAGTTTTAGGAAAATTTTAAGAGCTCTTCATATCGCTAACTTTAAGAGTCTTACAGTAGGCCTACAAGTTGGCCTACATTCTGAATTGAGCAAATTTAACGACTACTGTTAGAATCCACTCTAAGAAGTAGACATACATTCTCTTCCTGATTCAGTGTAATATACTGCAGGTGCAGTAGTCTTACAAGTAGGCTTACTCTCTGAATTGAGCAATTTAACGACTGCTGTTATAATCAACTCTAAAGTATTCGTCTACTTCCTGATTCCGTGTAATATAGGATCGGCATATAGGCTGATTGCATTTTTACTATAATTAGGCTGTAAAATTATGTTTTCATTTGCAAAGATGATTGTAAAGCTTTTTGGATTGGTTTTCTGGATTTTGGAATTGGTCCCGCTTGAACCTTTTTTGCTCACTGCCATGACTTGGATTTGTCTCATTATTGCTCAATGTTGTCATGGACGACAGTAGCACTCCGATTGTTCTTATGTTATTGTTTAGGCAATAAATAGGCCATTTGCAATATATTGGTACTTAAAATCAGGTAGTAACTTCCTAAGAGTAAAAAAGTATTAAGCAATTAAGAGATATTAAGAGAATCTAAGAGATAACGGCGGGATTTAGTGCACTTGGTTTAGTTGCGAGTCAATAATAGAAATTAAGCTACATCGGCTTCGGTTAGTACTTTGTGGGCGATCACCTATAAAGACCAAGTGTTGACAGCTCTGAAGGAAAAAACACAGATTGATGGAAGGTTATTCTTAAATCTGCGCCTTCTGTAATTGATGCGTCATCTAAAGGCAACGTATGCTAATGACCATGGAGAGGAAGAAGGAAATGGGCCTTAAACAAGCATCTTTGCTTCCCGATCAAATGTGCCGTTCTGTTATATGACAGATTGTAAATTGAAGACTCTCTCTCTCTCTCTCTCTCTCTCTCTCTCTCTCTCTCTCTATATATATATATATATATATATATATATATATATATATATATAATATATATATATGTATATATATATATATTTGACATGTATTCATATATATGTATGTATGTACATGTTTATATATACATGTATATATATATATATATATATATATATATATATATATAATTAAAATACTTTTGTATTTAGCTAAACCTTGATGACAACTAATTGCAAACATTGACTTATAGAGAATACAGCGAGTCCACTGTACCTGAGTCCATTGCTATCTGCAGTGAACAACTGTATCTTGACTATCTCAGACAAATCCGACAACTATCGGGATACTCCTGCTGCTGGAGCTACTGGAGTAGAAGAACAGTATGCTTGGATAGGCAGGAGAAATCCGTGGCGTCATTGGATTCTCATTTACAATTTACATCCGGTGTAATAAATCGGGTGAATCCGGTTAATAAAATTAAGTATTTATAATCTAGGATGCATATATGTGTTTGTTGATTTACTTGTTTATTGATTTATTTCAAGCTACAGCACGTTATCACTTTTCTTTTGTATCTGGTATCATCATCATCTTCCCTTGTATACCAGTTTAATTAGGGTCGGGATTAGCCACTTTTGTAGCAACTTCAGGAGCCTAGCTATTCACCAACCGAATGCCTTTTCTGACTCTAGTTTGGATCTAGCGCTGATTTTGTTTCTAGCGCTGATTTTGTTTCTAGCGCTGATTTTGTTTCTAGCGCTGATTTCAGAATAATCTTCCAACATACTTGCAAGGTTCTGTTCAAACCTGCAAGAAATTTATCTTCAAAACTGCTTTCTCCATTCATGTACTAACCGAGCCCGACGTAGTTTAACTTCCTAATGAGACGCGCTCTATAGCAAGTGCGCTAACGTGTCTATTTGTCGTTCAGTGCAGATAGTTCAAAGCTTTAATCGATTTTACTCTACTATAAAACTTCAATAGATTAAATTTGGCACGCATTTTTATTTATTTATTTTATTATTTCAAACGACAACTTAACACTATTAGACAGCAAAAAAGAATAGACAGGGAACAAATGCTTTGTGGTTTCATGAGGAGCCTTTAGGCTATCGAGCAGGACACTAACAACTTAATGTGTGCACCATAATACGTAACATTTTTTAACATCGGAATTAATTAATTTGAGCTACATTACTTACACTTTAAAACTAAATATTGCTTTAGTATTCCAAAAATTAACTGATCTTATTTTTATTAACTAATTTAAATTAAAAATTAACTTATTTTAATTTTAATAATCTGGGTTGTAATGATTGCTTGTTTTATCGTACAATGACTATGATATTCGGAAAGAAGTATATACAAATCTTTATTTGTTTTGCTGTGTTTTATTTAAATTGTTCTGATTGTGTTTCTAGTTTACGATTTTCCTGTTTACTTTTGGACAATAGCAAACTATGTATATGACAGATATTATCTGCTTTTCCTTTGACTTTCATTTTGATTTTTACATTTCTACTGACGTTAATATTAGCTTTAGTTTTTTCTTATCTCTGTCTATTTATTATAGTTTTTTTTCTATTGCACATTTCCGCTACTCATGAAGAAAAGATCTGGAATCAGAATATGTATTTAATTTATTAATTTTTTTTAATTGACCAGGGCTGTATAAGGCCCTGGGCTAAAATATAAGATAAAAAAGAATTTATTTAATTAAAAGAAAGATGAAAAAATATTTAAAATAGTTCCTCTACGCTCTGGGAGGCCGCATTCGCCAATGTGCCACGAATGCATACAGCATTAAAATGCTGGAGTGCGATAGATAGGCGCTGCCATAGAAAGGCTTTTTCACGCTGGTCGCCTGTAATGGCACTGGTTCTCCTGCCTAATTCGTTTAATTGTATTTAATTTGTATGTGTATTTAATATGTATGTGTATTTAATTGTATTTTAAAAATTAAAATAAGATTTTCGGGGAATGTGAGACAAAGATTAACTGAATTATCTATAGACTACAAATTGAATGTGAAATACATCAATGATGCTTATGCCTGCATATTACATGACCTGAATGTGACATTTTGTATGAATTTTAAATTTTATGTTCATCATATTAACTAAGAATGTAAATTGTCTGTTTGATTTTTATGCATCTTTATTATTTACACGGAACGTGAAATGTTTGTATGATTTTTATTCATGTTTATTTTATAAACTTAATGTGAAATATTTTTATGGTGTTTTTGCATGTATATTATTTAAACCTAATGCGAGAATGAAAATAAGCTATAGAATTAATCAAGACAAAAGACCTTCTGAAATAGAAGAGAAATCATTGAAAAAGTAAACACGCACTATTGTGAAATGGTCAACTATGTTGATATCTATCACTTTTTAATATCACATCTTTAAACCGTTAGGCAATTCGGACCATTTTTCTAACCAGTCCAGTGAATGCCCGAGATTTTACTCTAAGATCGGCGCGGCTGGGTATTAAAAAAAGAAAAAAGGAAAGATAACAAAAAATAAGAAAAAAGGTATTAAGAAAACCACAAACATTAATATTATGAAAACAATGGTGACGACGAGGAGCCCATAGTAAAAGTTACACACACTTTATGGTGAAATGATTACCCGTCATGACATTCATGACATCTATTCTTTTAATATCTCTTATGTAACTATGAAGTGAACTTATGGAGTGAAGGAGGTTTAGTCAACTATCCATGTTACCAGTCCTTTGAATGATCTAGATTTTACTCTCTGATCAGCTCTACCGGGAATTGATCTCAGGACCTCAGGAACTTAAACTCTTACACCGATGTTAACAGTTGATATTAGGGATAAACGATGTCAAGAAGCTAGTCTCTCTCTTAGTGCACTGCTACTGCAATGTAGCAATGCACTGCTACTGCAATGTCACTCGAAAGCGATGCCAGTGACGGGCGAACCCAGGATTTGAATCCCGCACCTACTGATCCGCGGTCGAGTATCTTAACGTCGCCACTGGCTGGAACCAGTGGCGACGTCGATATGATAGAACTGAGAAATATAACAACAATTAGAGTGCTACAGTCATCAATGACAACATCGAGCACTATTGAGACAAAATCAAGCCAGTGAGCAAAAAGAAGCTCCAAAAACGGTGAAAATTTCAAAATCCAGTTAATCAGTCCAAAGTAAGAGTTAAGCTGTTGAAAATTTTAAATTTTAAATAATGTTGAGTTGATATCTACTGCAGTGGTTTATTTTACTTTGCAAAACAAATTTCAACAAACTTTAATCCAGTGTTACTAATTTGATATGTCATTCGGATTATTTTATTTTGCTTTATTGAAAAAATATTTAAAGCATCAATTTATGGTCATCATTTAAGATTTGACTAGAAGATACTTTTCTGATAGGAATACTTTCTCATAGTGTACTGCCTACAGGCAGGTTCATGGTATATTACGCCTCCACACATCTCAATCTTTCGTTTTCCTCTTCATGTCCACATACGACTGGATCTTTAAATCATGTACAACATTCCTTTTGATATATCATTATACTTGGAAATTTTGTGTATGACGAGGTGGGCCCCTATGCCTTCCTCAGCTATAGGAATTCTAAGATTTACAATGTTTTTCGTTGCGTCTATAAACAATGAATTGGGCCTACATGTTTATACCATTTTCTTATGTGTAGGTTCAACAAACGCGTACATTACAACGTAACTAGTAAATAAGCAACAGCAAGCCACTTAACAAGTAAGATTTAGAAGTACTTGACTTATTTGTTTAAGATTTACACTTAATTGACGTCTAGATACCATCACTTCTTCCACTGGTTGAACCCACTGGGGACGTCGATAAGCTACTCAATCGCGGGTCAGTATGTGCGGGGTTCAAATCCTGAGCTCGCCCATCACTGACATCGCTTTCGATTGTGGAAACTAACGTTAACTTTAGCTCTTTAGCTTTCCTACGACTTCAACAAAGCTATCCTACTGATTTGATCATCATTCTCGACATCTTCAGTTGCATAGTCAGGGAAATGCTCACGTTTCTCCATACAAATCCTACGGAATCGTATTCTCCTGTGAAGAGAGCGTCATATCCACCCGTGTACCACCAGCCACCACTTACATCTGCTGCCCAGTTCTTTGATGGATCCCCGTCGTTATCCATATCATAGGTGGAAAACGCTCTACCATTGTATATCTTCATCGCGTCAAAGACGTCACCTACACAGCTACCGTAAGATATTTGATAGTTGTTTATTTCATCACTCATTCTGAACATGGTATACTCCGATGAATACCAATTTCCACCGGTGGTCATGAATTCAATGCGTAGTTTGTAGTTTCCAGAACTGGTCAGTTGGTTAACGTATTCGTTTCCCATCCAGTAGTTGTCGCCGATGATCCCGAAGCCGTATTTGTACGCAGCCCAACTGAGGTTGAAGCTGGTCGCGTTGTTGATGCGCTGTTGGATGATGATCCAGTCATTGATAGTCAGTACGGAGAAGTTTACGGGTCCTCCTGGTATGTCGATAGTTCTGGTCAAGTTCTGCGCCACGTAACCTTTTAATAATCAACCGATTATTATAAAAAGCTTAAAAAGTTGATGTTAACGTCAGTTTCCTCACTCGAAGGCGATGTCAGTGACGGTCGAGCCCAGGATTTGAACCCGCTCTCTAGGATTAGTTAACAGCAGTAGCGAGTGCACTCATTATTGCTGTAAACTTGACAGTGAGTAGTATAACTGCATGGGAACTGTCCCTTTTCATTTGGCAGATGCCTTAAGAAGGAAGTACACTATATACATGCACACAGCACTATATACACTTTGGACTAAAGTTCTGGATTTTGGGATTTGCACCGTTTTTGAACCTTCTGTTTGCTCGCCGGCTCGATTTTGTCTTACTAGTGCTCGATGCAGTATTGATGACTGTAGCACTCTAATTGTTTTTATTATTATTTCTAGCACAGAACTCAAGTTTATATACTGGTGCTTTTAATCATTTAATCATTAAAGAATTAGTACAGTAGTTTTTATATTACTGATGACTCCATCTCTCAATTAATCAATCAATCAATCAGTCCAGCCAGCAAATCTAGTTTCTATTTCATAGATGGCATGGGCTCGCCCAGTAGTTCCATGACGACGTCGCTAAGGATCTTATGGAAGCAGTCGTGCTCGATATCAAGCATAATAAAAGATGGTCACCGCTTATGACAAATGGCTGGAGCCAGTTTCGAAGTCGGTAAGATACTTCAGTAGATACATAGTAGGTGCGGAGTTCAAATCCTGGGCTCGCCCGTCACTGACATCGCTTTCGAGTGAGGAAATTGACATTAACCTTAGCTTTAGATTAGCTTTTTTATACAGTAAATATTTAATTGAGAATTTTTGTTTCTCTCTTTCTCTCTCTCTCTCTTTCTCCCTCTCTCTCTCTCTCCCTCTCTCTCTTTCTAGAGAATATGAGTATTAACTGATTCTACAAATTGGCAGGTCTAGGGGACCTATACATATTCATATGCTACTCTCACGCTACATAATGAGCACACCATCGATTAACGAGATAACCCCCTTAACGAAAGGCCATCCATAATGCAGCCATGAGGTTAGGAATAATATAGTTTCTCGTTGCCTTCTCAGTTCTTGCTCTTTCGCCTCTAACGACACGTACGTGCAGTTTACGGACAGTCTATTCTTAAGTGTCCCAGACACAAAACCGGGGCTAATTTTTTATGTTATTTTATTTCTTTTAAATGTTCATCTCTATATGTATTTGTCTGTGATTTGGTGTTGATGCTGAAATAAATACATCTCTCTCTCTATATATATATATATATATCTCCCTAATTGAGAATAGAAAAATTAGTCTTAGATTCTTCATTCAGGATTTCATACCAGATGGCGGTTCACAGATAGCCCATGTTCTGTTCTCGATGAGGCAGGCTAGAGGGTCGCACCTAGCTGTTATCCCTCCTCTAGTGATACAAATGTAGTATAGCCGACCACTGATGGTGAACGGGAATGAACAGTTCTCCGCCAAAACACGCGGTATGGATTGATTAGCTTTAGGGCAAATCCGTTCAATACTAACCTGAAGTAAACCAATCAGAAAATTTCCTAATTGTTTGAATAACCTTCGATATTTCATGAGAAAAAGTAAGCTAAGTCACAAACAAAAAATATTCGCCAATCAATTAATCAGCCAATCAATCAATCAATCGATCAATCAATCACTCAATCAAGCGAGCAAAAAAGCAATCAATCAATCAAGCATGCAACTAAACAGGCAATCGATCAATTAATCAAACAAGCAATTAATTAATCAATCAATAGAATCATTCATTAGTCAATCAATTAGACAAAGTGATATGAAATAGACAGATCAGATAATATTCAGAACATAAAGGATGGATAGTACAGGTATGTTTCTTGGATTTAAAATAATTTTATTGAAACATCATTAATTGGCGACACTTTTTAGGCTTACTGTAATTTTTTCATAGATTTCGTATTTAATGAGGCCCATTTGATAAAGAAGAATTTGTTCCTTGTGGCCAAAGTATCTCGTTTATTCCAGCAGGATCAAAATGAAAATCGTCATATCCGCTTCTATTTTCCGTACGCAATCATTTGTATGTATTAAATTTATTCGCCGGCCCTTTTGTACGGAAAACAAATTCTTACTCCGACCTATTTTCTCTCCTTATCAGAATTCATTTTGAAATAAGGTCGATCGGCTTCTATTCTAATAATATGGTAATTTGTGGTAGTTAGCATTCTGCTATTTATTTCATTTCTATTTGTTTTATTTAATATCGGTTGTTCTTCGAAGTTCATTATCTAAGAGAGCAAACTCTTTCAACGCAGTCTTGATATTTCCTGTGTACTTGCAATATACTGTTCTAAATATGATTATATTGACTTTATTGAAACAATTGAATGACAAAAGACACTTTTATTTATTCAGAATTTTCCTCGACGTTTTGCCAGTATTTATTGCATTGTCAAGACGGTTTTTTTTACTGACATTTGCAGGTTTCCCGTCTGGTTAAATGCAATACATTTATATGTTTCCAAGCATTCTTAGGCATGCATATTTGAATGTCTCGGTAAATTCATGTATAATGAAATAGAGTTTTAAGTTTAAAAAAAAATCATCTAAAATCCAGCCTATTTCTTTAGTTAAAATTAATTTTATTTTATATATATATATATATATATATATACTATTACTTAAAGTTAGTAATTTAAAATTAATTTTATTTTGTGTATATATAAAGTTAGATTTTATGTTTTGAAAATATAAATTTAACTACAACCAGTCTGTTATTAAATGTATACTTTCTAAAGAAAAAATCTAATTATATATATATATATATATATATATATATATATATATATATACACTATATATATATATATATATATATATATATATATATATATATATATATATAGTTAACCTGATGATAGGAGCACCCTGGCACACTAACAAAGAGCGTAGGAATGCTGCCAGCAAATAGCTGACAGCTGTAGGTTGTAGCTGCAGCAGCTGCGGCTTTATTTGTTGCATAATTGGGGTCCTGTGCAATGTTGAACCCCACACAACCACTGATAGCTCGACATCTCTCAGCACACGGGATTCTGGACCTCAGCCCATAGATGACCTGATAGGGTTGATTCAGTGAGCAGAGTGACTCTCTGAAATTATCAATTGTGAAAAGCTGGTAAAGCTAAGGTAAACGTCAATTTCCTCACTAGAAAAAAAGCGATGTCAGTTACGGTGTCAATGAGATAATTTTTTAGTTCAATCACTAATATTTAGTTCAATAAATAAATTAGCTGGTCTGTTAGTACATAAGTATGTTTGAAAAATTTTCAGGTTGTTGGAGGTTGTTCTTAAATCTGCGCCGGATGCAATTGATGCGCCATCAAAGGGCAACGATTAGTGGTAACCACAGGGAGAAAGGATTAAATGGGCCTTAAACAAGTGCCTGTGCTTCTTGACCCAGTGTGCGCCTTTATGTTATACAACTAATTTAGTCCTTTGATCGATAGGAATGGATGATTGATGACATTGAATCCAATTTATCATGCAAGAATTGTTACGCAATATATAAAGTCAAGGTCAGCAAGTAGGCTAATGCATATTGGTTATTTATTTCAAACCACAACTAAACAATGTGAGACAACGTTAAACAGTTGCAATGAATAATGGTCTGTGGTTTCCTGAGTAGCCCTTTAGCCCTAAATATATCTGTTAGTTTAGTAATCCAC
This sequence comes from Enchytraeus crypticus, assembly GCA_905160935.1. Taxonomy (NCBI): domain Eukaryota; kingdom Metazoa; phylum Annelida; class Clitellata; order Enchytraeida; family Enchytraeidae; genus Enchytraeus; species Enchytraeus crypticus. The sequence continues at coordinate 1,839,472 of CAJHZI010000483.1, read as the reverse complement.
TAAAATCATATAAAAGCTAAGAGAAAGGCTCATTAACGCTTTTGCTATTAGGATAGGCGATATAAAGTATTTTCATTTCTGTAGATTTATGCAGTACAAAATTGCGCGAATCAACGTTGATCTAATCTAGGTTTTAAATTTGAAAAAAGTTGAAATATTCGTATAAAATATCCTTGTCTGATATTTTATACGAAGATTTCAACTTTTTTTCAAATTTAAAGCCTAGATTAGATCAATGTTGATTCGCGCAATTTTGTACTGCATAAATCAAATATTTAAATGACAGTAGTTATATCTAATTTTCAAATTTTTCTTCTCTAAAACTCTCTGTTACTCGTAAAACTTCCATTTCTAAACTCCCTTTGTACCGTAATTCAGTAAGTATATTTGACAAGAGATTACTGCTCTTTGCAATCTTTAATCAATCAATCAATCAATAAGAATTTAACGTCCGGTTCCTCGAAATAAGGCAATGTCAGGGACGTCAATATTTACCCATGTTTAGATTTCGTGAGTGAAAAGCTTGTTAAATATAAAAAAGTTGTTTAATTGTTAAAGTTGTCAGTAAGTTCTTATTATTAGCAGTACATTTTCTAGATATAGCGTTATATGGAAATGTCTAGAAGAGTATAGATTACGTAGCTAAATACATCTGTTAGTACACTAGTAATCCAATAGTGGTCTTGATATTATAGGAAAATGAAATAGGACGGATGCTAATGCGACAGAAGGGTGATACTATTTTTGTAAGTCTAAAAATATTAAATGGCAAATGTATCGAAGAATGAGTGATATCCATCTTTCTTTGGATTTCAGCAATAGAATTGATGTGGGACTGAAGAATTTTTTTTTCTACCATTGTTCAGCCTGTCTTGATATATGCTTGTGAAACCTGGGAAAGTGCTAATAAAATCAAATCAAAAATTAACTGTTTTCAACAAACATCTCTCACAAGAATCCTAAAAATTCATTATTACGAGTATGTCAAAAATGAAACAGTAATTGAAAGGTTTGTAAGAAGAAAATTGTATAAAATAATTGCGGATAGAAGAGCAAGGTTCTTGGGTCACGTATTAAATAAGAATAACTACGAAGAATAACTACGACTATTTTAAAAGTTGACCTACCTGGAATGGCCTGCGATGGAATTGTTGACTAGTGTGGTAAACTTCGCTATATCCGTTTTGGGAGAGCTCGGTCGTTCGGACAACACATAGAGTGCCAAATCACCTGATTTCGTAAAATAAATCGAATCGATTGAATTCAGATGGTTTAACAACAACAACAACGCAATAACCATACTGTTTAAATGTATCACTGCGATGCCAATCGATGGCATATTATGATAAGTTATAATATACCCAATGTTACCTAACTCACGTTTACACGACGGACCAACAAGTGATGCTAACTTTTAATAACTCCAATATACGGAACAATTTCAACATTTTCTTGTCCTGTAACTGCATGCTCCTCCACAAATAAAGATTGGCAAATCTATCAAATGAATAATTATCATAACAATTGTCTCATAACGATCCACGCTATTCAGTTTGAATCCGAGTTACGTTTATTTGAAGGCAGCGACGGCTGTTGCTATATCGCTCGCATAAAGAAATATTGAGGCAACCCTGGCATTGTTTTTGTGTGAAAAAATAAACCCCCGAAATGTTGCTGGTTGGGCCTCGATGTTCAGCGTTTCTTTCTATAATCTTTCCTGTTGAGTCCATTCAAAAGGCTATATATTGTCTTTGTTTTAGATTTTATACTAATCATTCATATGTATGCAATATAATACCGACACGCGATACTGATCCGCGGTCGAATATCTCACCGACATCGCCACTGGCTCTAAGATATTCGACCGCGTATACATTATTATAATAATAATCTCAGACTATTTCTATATCGGTGCCATGGCCGGTATCCGATCTTCGAGACTGCTTCGCAGGTTCCTGGAAGGTTATTATTAATTTTTTTCGTGGAAAATCATATTTTTGCTATTGATAGTCCCAATCGGCAGCAAGCTCCGATACAAGATTAACCTTCCATGGGCCCATGGGGATATCCATCATTATTTGACTGAACTGGGTTTTTAACACAGGCCACTTACATCTTAGCGAACATGCTAACCGTTACGCCATATCCCATTAACCACAGTATGTGCGGGGTTAAAATCTTGGGATCGCCCGTCATTTACATCGCCAACAAGTGAGGAAACTGACGTTAGCATTAGCTTTTAATTAAGGTAGGCTTAAACTATGTTATGATAGAAGCTCATTTACTGCGGTTGCAGGAAGCTGACTGGTATATCGTGATATCTGATCCGTATAATAAGAAAATGTCTAGGCCTTAATTGTTCTGTTGTAGATAGAAATATGTTATTACATGTTATGTTGTAAAAATGTTAGTTATGCTATGCTATGCTAGTTTTGCAGGTAAGTTTCTAATTTTTATTTGTGTGGGTTTTAAACAAGCAATTGTGCTTTCTGACCTAGTGTTTTGTTATGTTATATTAGATCAGCATGGCGGAGAATCGAACCTACGAAAGTTTAATTCACATCAGGATCTGTCATTTAAAACTTCATGACGTTACCTGACATATTAAAGCTGATAAAAAATCTAAGGTTAACGTCAGTTTCCTCACTCGAAAGCGATGTCAGAGACGGGCGAGCCCAGGATTTGAACCCGCATCTATTGATCCGCGGTCGAGTATCCTGAATTATCGAGTCAGCCTATCTTATTGGCTTGATCATCATTCTGGAAACTTTGAGCAACATATTGGGCAAATTACTCGTATCAATCCACATAAATCCTTGCAAATACTGCCCATTAAGCAGTGCGGTGTTTACACCATAATACCACCAGCCACCACCAGTCTGTGCTGCCCAGTTCTTTGATGGATCCCCATCGTTATCCATGTCGTAGGTGGAAAAGGATCTTCCATTGTGTATCTGCATCATATTGGCCGTATCACCTGAAAACCCATCCAGGAAGATTTGAAAGTTGTCTGGGTCATCATTGATCCTGAACTTGGTATATTCCGCAGAATACCAATATCCGAGAATGGACGACATTTCAATGCGCAGTTTGTAGCTTCCCGAGCTGGTCAATTGGTTAACGTATTTGTTTCCCATCCAGTAGTTGTCGCCGATGACGCCGAAGCCGTATTTATACGCAGACCAGCTGAGGTTGAAGCTGGTCGAGTTGCTGATGCGCTGTTGAATGATGATCCAGTCATTGATGGTCATAACAGAGAAGTTTACGGCTCCCCCTGGTATGTCGATAGTTCTGGTCAAATTCTGTGCCACGTAACCTGTTGGAAAAGATCAACGTTAAAAGGAAACACGCATTGTATTGAAATGATCAACTATGTTGATATCCATCACTTTTAATACCACATGTTTAAACCGTTAGGTACTCTAGACTATTTTCCGTATAACCAGTCCAGTGAATGTCCGAGATTTTACTCTCAAAACAGCGAGGCTGGGATTCGAACCCACGAGGATTCAAATCAACTTAGGATTTGTCATTTAAAACTTCATGACGTTACCCCTACTCTGTTAAGATATTCAAGTAAGTTGTCTGCTGTTATAATTCGTATTATCAAACATCGTGGAACCATACAAGCTGAAGAGCAGAAAATAAAAAGGTTCAAATATTGTGCAATCCGTTGAAACTGAAAAAATCAGTAAAATAATTGAATCGGATAGATAAAGATATTATATAGGATATAATAATTTAATAATAATGATAATGAGAAGAATTATAATAATAATCGGATTTATGATCGACTTTTGGAGTCCCACTCCAGTGCAGTAGACAGAGCACGACTTCTAGCTGTGCCAACCAAGTCCAGTGCAGTAGACAGAGCACGACTTCTAGCTGTGCCAACCAAGTCCAGTGCAGTAGACAGAGCACGACTTCTAGCTGTGCCAACCAAGTCCAGTGCAGTAGACAGAGCACGACTTCTAGCTGTGCCAACCAAGTCCAGTGCAGTAGACAGAGCACGACTTCTAGCTGTGCCAACCAAGTCCAGTGCAGTAGACAGAGCACGACTTCTAGCTGTGCCAACCCAGTCCAGTGCAGTAGACAGAGCACGACTTCTAGCTGTGCCAACCAAGTCCAGTGCAGTAGACAGAGCACGACTTCTAGCTGGCTTTACACTCTCCCTATTGCTTCTTGTGGTCTTTTCTTGGACAATGAGGCAACTCGAGCTATTGATTTATGGATGATATTATGTAGAACAGAGTGGATTTGACACAGTCTATTCGTATCCCGACCCTAGTTAAACTGAGATTCAAGCGAAGATGATGATGACGATGATGATAATGTATACTTTCAATAAACATAGTTCTCTCTCTCTCTCTCTCTCTCTCTATGTATATATATATATATATATATATATATATATATATATAATGTGTATATATATATATATATATATCCAAGGGTTTGCTATCGACCGCTCAAACATTTCATACCTGATGGCGGATCACAGATAGCCCAGGTTCGATTCTCGAGGAGGCAGGCCTGAGGGTCGCACTCAGCTGTGACACCCGGTACACCAGAGATACAACTGTAGTAGATCTGACCCTGGTAGGTGAGCGGGAATGAACAGTTCATCGCCTGAACTCTTGGAATGGATGGATTAGCTTTAGGACAGATCCTTTCAATAGTAGCCTGACAAAGATTAATCACTCAATTTATTGTTAAGTTAGAAGTTAATAAATTATACAGTTAAAAAGAGTTAGAAAGAGTTAGAAAGAGTTAGAAAGAGTTAGAGAGAGTTAGTCATTCAGAAGTTTTTCAGCCAAACAGTTTCTTAAGGAATGGAAAATGTGTTCCTTAGTAAAAGAACATTTTGAGAGATTCTTAAGCAAGCAGAGGTGTACATTGTCTCCATTTAGAATGTCTTAATAGCGTAGGGGTAACGTCATGAAGTTTAAAATGACGGATCCTGAGGTGAATCGAACCCTCGTGGGTTCGAATCCCCGCCGCGCTGATCTGAGAGTAAAATCTCGGACATTCACTGGACTGGTTACACGGTAAATGGAATGAATTGCCTAACGGTTTAAACATGTGGTTATTAAAAAGTGATAGATATCCACATAGTTGATGATTTCACTATAATGCGTATTTACTTTTTTTACTTTATTTATTTTTCTGACTTCTAAAAATTGATGAAGTTAAATTAATCATTCAAATAAGAAATTAATAAATATATTAGCTTTTAAGTCTGTTCATCAAGAAAGCATCAATTGTTTTAATTGACAAGGTTAGAGAATATGCCTGTCTCTGAAAAATTTAATTAGGCCTGTATGAATCAGTTTTGACCAGTACTATCTAATCAAAAACTGTTATTAGAAGTCGGCTTATATACTCTAAGAAGTGCTCTAATTTAGTGTAGTTCTTGCTTTATTTTAATATAAAAAATTCAATGCAGTCTGCTTCAGTGGCACTTTGGCTAAAGCGGCTTCCCAGAGTGCAGAGGAATTATTTTAATCGCTTTTTAAAAACTTTTAATTAAATAAAGTCTCTTTTATCTTATTTTTTAGCCCAGGGACCTTTACAGCCCAGGGCATTTTAAAATAAAAAAAATATAAAAAATTAATAATACACATTATTAGGTATTACTAGTTATTACTTTATTTTAATATAAAATAATACTCATGAGCCTGAAGTCATTTGAATATTTCGACACTTAGCTTTTGATTGAACAAGACTGCAGTATATGCAAAGAAACAAAACTTGAAAAAATAAAAATTCTAATATTAAAAATATTAAACTATAATCTTTTTCTTTTATTCTCAAGTTGACAATAGTTAAAAACGGATAACCTGATGATAGGAGCACCCTGACACTGTAGTAAATAGCGTTGGAATGACGCCAGCAAACAGCTGACAGCTGTAGGTCGTAGCTGCAGCAGCTGCGGCTTTATTTGTTGCATAATTCGGGTTCTGCGGGTCAGTTGCAATGTTGAACCCCACACAACCACTGATTGCTCGACATCTCTCAGCGCACGTGACCCTGGACCTCAGTCCATAGATGACCTGATAGGGTTGATTCAGTGAGCAGAGTGGCTCCCTGAAATTATCAAAATGGATTTTTACTGGTTTATAACTCGCTAAATTTTGTTTAAAAGTCATTACGTTATCCGAAACCACAGCTGATAGTTGTTTATTGATAAACAATGCATTGGACACAATGATAAATACAGGAAATTTTTTAAAATGTTCCTTAAATTGGCATTTCTATTGGTATTTACCCCGTAGAAGCTGATGATTACATACCGCTGCAAAGAATTTTACCATTTCCAAAAAGAAACACATTGAAACAACTATTTTGTGCTTTTAAGATCAAACTGCTTAACACTGCAAAGACAGCATTTGTGTGTCAACAAGCTGCGTCCGGCCTTCACCTTCTAGTGTCTCTTACTTATTTCCTATTGGCTATATCGTTGAACCTTGACAATGAATCGTCACACTTTTACGTCTTGAATGTCTCACAGCTAAATGGCTAGAGGTGTATATAACGTCATGCAGTTTTAAACGACAGACCTCGAGGCGAATTGAACCCTCGTGGCTTCGAATCCCAGCCGCGCTGATCTGAGAGTAAAATCTCGGACATTCACTGGACTGGCTACACGGAAAATGAACAAAATTGCCTAACGGATTTAACATGTGGTATTAAAAGTGATAGATATCAACGTAGTTGATCATTTCACTACATGTATAATGTGTGTTATTAATATTATTATTACGAGGAATTATCAGTTGTACTAACCCTACGCCACTCGTTGGTGCACTGATGAGTACGGAGAACCTGGCTGAGTTGGTGGCGGGGTAGATCGGCCGGTCAAACACCTGATAGAGAGCTGAGTCCCCGGGCATTGTAACGAATGTCGTACCGCTTGGAACTGGGCGGGTTGATAGCAACAACATCCGCACAGCTAAAGCTATGATTCTCGTAGAAACGGGCTTGTCATTGCTTTTTAACATTTCAAAATTTATCTCTGATTTCACCATAAAACAGTATATTTGAAAAATATACAATTGCCAATAGTAGGGCCTACTAAAACTATCACAAAACGATCGATCGTCACCGATTAAAACTAGACTGCTTTCATATCTGTGATAATAAAATTAGTTTATTGCGAATTTGGGTTAAATTGGTTAGGCTTCGTAAATTTATACCCAGTGAAATAAGGCAAACAGTGTCTAGAAGTTTAACAAAAGACTGTTTCTACCGAGCTATCAGAACGTTAATCTGAACAAAACTTAGCTTTTCATGCCTTATGTAATGAACTAGGTCACAATTTAACTGACACAATTTAGATGTAATTGCAACAGCAATACTGTACCACAAAACGTACATTGAGCTTGAGATATTACTTTCTAATTTAATGGCAAGCATTTAAGACTTAATGGAGTCGCCACCTGCTGAGAAAATAGCAACTAATTTTACAAATGTGTATCCGTATTGATCACTCAATTACCCATATGTACCAACTTATTTTGTAATATTTACCCTATAAGGAAATTTAAGAGACCTGTATTATTTCGCAGAAAATATGAGAGGCGATTGTTCGGGTTATCTAATTGTTGCTATGTAATTGTGAAGCAATCGGTCTCCATTTATTAGAATGAACTGAACAACGACTCTAAATTGCAGTAATTAACGCGGTAATTTATCTATTTTGAAATAAATCTATTTACTGTGCATGGGTTTTAATTTGGTTCCATAGTGCTCAATGTTGCCATGGACAACAGTAGCACTCTACTTTTGTGTCCTTTCTGATGGTCGTATTGTGCAACTTTTATATTCTGTTTGATGCTACATACATGTATGTTGATTCACACCATGAACTGTTGATTTGTCGGCTTTAACAATTGTTTGTCGATGTTTCTTGACGTTTAAATAACATATGTACTAGCTACTACTACTCTAATCGTAGTGATGATGCTGTTGTTGTTGTTAAATTAAAAGTTAACGAAATTGTTAAAAATATACCAGTAAGATTAGGATAAAAACGACGAGAACAAGAGGAACGATCGGTAAGAGACGTCCCTGACAATGCCTTACAGCGAGGAACCAGACGTTAAATTCTTATTGAATTTTTTGATTGATTGATTGACTGATTGATTAAAGTCTCCGCGGTGGCTTATTGGGTGCTGTGTTCAAATTCAAAGCAGACTCGTACAAGTTGATGATGTTATCTTTCAGAGATGAATATTAAGTTTTAACCCATTGCCATAAATCACAGTAAAGTTCTTCAATTGCTGCCATTGTTCTGTTGTTTATTTTGTTGTTGCTGTTTTATTGCTGTTGGAAATTTTATTGATACTGTTGCTGCTTTTGTTATTGTGTTTGTTGTTGTTTAGTTGTTGTTTTATTCAAACTCTGGGTTTATCGCAGTTTGCTTTACATTCGATACTATAATATTTTCTATAATGGACTGTTAAAGATTTCACGTTAAATCTCCTTCAATTCTTACTATTTGTTTAAATATTTTAATTTCATAAGATATCGGAACTGATTGTGTATTTGTTGTTCCTGATTACGTGCCGACTTAACTAACGGTAACTGACGCTAAATAGTAGTAGATCTACCCAGGTTAACTCACAAGTTGCCAAGTTGAAATACATAGTTTATATATATATATATATATATATATATATATATATATATATACATATATATATATATATATATACATGTATATATAAGTAAACACGCATTATAGCGAAATGATCAACTACGTTGAAATCTATCACTTTTTAATGCCACATGTTTAAACCGTTAGGCAATTTATTCCATTTTCCGTGTAACCAGTCCAGTGAATGTCCGAGATTTTACTCTCAGATCGGCGCGGCTGGGATATATATATATATATATATATATATATATACATTTATATATATATATATATATGTATATATACAGGTATATATATATAAATATATATAAATAAAAATATAGAGATATATATATATGTATATATATATATATATAATTATATGTAAGATATATATATATATATATATATATATTATATATACAAAGATATATATATATATATACATGTATATATATATATATATATATATATATATATATATATGTATATAATTATACATGTATATATGTATATTGTATATATATATATATATATATTATATATATAAAATATATATAATATATATATACATACATGTATATATATATATATATATATATATATATATATATATATATATATATATATATACATGTATATTGTAAATATATAAATACCACAATGTCGCCGTGGAATTTCTAATTTATTCCAAAGATGCCAGCATTACTACGTGTCTACTTGTTAAGAACCTATTTTAGATGTCGGTACGATAAAGTCATCATTATCAGTGAGTTAACCTCGTGCGTGATTTCAGATTTATTATAACTAACTATTATTATACAGGTCTAGCCAGGCGACCTAGGGATAGCCAGGCGACCTAGTGATAAACAGGCGACCCAGGGATAGCCAGGCGACCTAGTGATAGCCAAGCCATCTAGTGATAGCCAGGCGACCTAGTGATAGCCAGGAGACCTGGTGATAGCTAGGCGACCTAGTGATAGCCAGGCGATTTAGTGACAGCCAGGCGACTTAGAGATAGCCAATCGTCCTAGGGTTAGCCAGGCGATCTCGGGGGGACGACACACGACCAGGAAGGGAAGCGGGACCTCAGCCGGTGGACGCCACACGACCAGGCTCTATTAGCCTATTGCTCGCGTCCTAATTGAGTCACATTTCCGCTCACTTAGAGATATCTGCTCCCTTCCCGTCGATCTCCTGCAGAGCTAACAGCTTCTGCGTGGAACAGAGGCTACTGGTCTCTCGTTGAGTGCTCGACATGATAGAGGGGTTGGGGAACATATTCATGCAGAATGCTAATCGTGCGTGTCGATGCGGGTATTAGAATGCTTGATGATTTAAAGATCCACTCATATGTGGATATATGAGTGGATCACACAATAAGACAAAAATATATAGTAGGAAAACGGAAGACAGAGAAGAGTGGTGGCGTTTATAGACCTTGGATCTGGAAAAAGAAAGAGGCAGAGAGAGAGAGAGAGAGAGAGAGAGAGAGATAATGAGAGATAGTGAGAGAGAGAGAAAGAGAGAGAAAGAGAGGGAGAATGAGAGAGAGAGAGAGAGATAATGAGAGGGAGAGGATGAGAGAATGAGAGAGAGAGAGGGAGAGAATGAGAGAAAGATAATGTGAGACAGAGAGAGAGATAAAGAGAGAGATAAATAATGCAAGAGAGAGAGAGAGAGAGAGAGAGAGGGTTCTTTATCATTTACAAGGCATTCCTAACCCCTCCTAACCACAGACGGAACCCCCAGGCTTGTCACTTTGTGGACAAGACATTGTCAGCCTCGCTCACGTGAAGCTGTGCGCTACTCCACTACTGTCTCACAGCAGCCTTCCTATGATAGCAGTGTTGATAGAAAAGTATAGAAAGTATCGTGTACTTTACTATGTAAAGTATAATAGTACAAAATTACTAGTAATAATACTTATAGTAATAATAATAATACAACTACTACTGTTACCAATAATAAAAATAAAAATAATGTTAATAATAATACGATAATGATAATGATAATAATAGTACTAGTAATAATAATAATAATAATTATAATAATAGTAGGCTACTAATAATAATAAAAATAAAAATAATAGTAACAGTAACAGTAGTAGTTATAGTAATAGTAATAGTAACAGTAATAATAATAGAAATAGTAACAGTAACATTAATAGTAATATATAAATAGTAGTATTAATAGAAATAGTTATAGTAATAGTAATAATGAGAGTAGTAGTAATAGTAAAGGTAACGTAATAGTAATAATAATAATAATAATAATAATGATAATAATTGGTTTACTTCCGTACATATTATAGTGTGGTTTTACTGTATATGTTTATTGAATCTGCCATTAGGCAGTGCACCAAGAGAGAGAGAGAGAGAGAGAGAGAGAGAGAGAGAGAGAGAGAGAAAGATAGAGAGAGATAGAGAGAGAGACAGAGAGATAGATAGAGATATAGAAAGAGAGAGAGAGATACTAGGACATAATATTTAGTAAATAACTGATGATATTGCACTTAACGCAAGAATTGTTCCCACGTGAAGATAGGCTTGTGAACTATACTATTAGAATTGTTCCCACACGAAGATAGGCTTGTGAACTATACTATTAGAATTGTTCCCACGTGAAGATAGGCTTGTGAACTATACTATTAGGCCTGCTGTACTTGTAATTGTAATAGGAAATGTTAACGAATTAATTCTTTTAATTTTTTGTTGATGTCCTGCTCGATAGCCTTAGGGCTCCTCAGGAGGCCACAAACCATTGTTCACTGTCTCAGTTTCTTGTATTTTGTTATGTTATTTTGTAAAGTGTAGTGGTTTGAAATAAATAAACAAATGATTCAATAGCTGCAGATTTCTAACTGGAATTGAATTGCAATTACTGCGGTATACGAGCAGCATGCATGAGATTATGGGCCGAGGATAAATGCGAGTCGATTTGTATGTTCAACATTTTAAGATTAACTAATAAACTGGGTCACATCTCTGTCACATATCTGACACATGTTAACGCTTCCGGACATTTTTATTTCTGCACACGTTGTACTGGAAAAATACCTGACACAAACTTGTATTATTAGACTCTGCCTGACAGTCAAACCCAGTCTGATACATACGCCTGACAGAACCTGACACATTTTGACGCAGTCAGATACAGCCTGACACAGTCAGACACAGCCTGACAAAGTCAGACACAGACTGACACAGCCTGTCACAGCCTGACACAGCCTGACACAGCCTGACACACCCTGACACACCTTGACACTCCCTGACACACCCTGACACAGGCTCAGACATAATCTGATTGGGATAAACTGATGAACAATGGATCAGCAGAAGAGTCTAACCTTCTACATCCACGTGTTTACCGTCACAGGTAAGTCACTACTCTCTACCCTTCTTATACTTGTTTATATATATATATATATATAATGTTTATATTTATATATATATACAGTATACATATATATATATATATATATATATATATATATTGCTTTTATATTTGTAAGTATATATAAATATATAGGCCCTATCTTTCTCTTTAGTGCACTCCTTACTGTCAGGTCCATTGTATATAAGATATGCATGGGTCTTTAAATCATTTAACATACCTAATCTCGGCCTGCACAAATATAGGGCCTATATCTAAAATGTCTAGAAATAGCCGTGTATCACTCCACTAGCCTGTCCTAGTCTGATTTATGTTTAGAATTAGCCGTGTATCACTCCACTAGCCTGTCCTAGTCTGATTTATGTTTAGAATTAGCCGTGTATCCCTCCACTAGCCTGTCCTAGTCTGATTTATGTTTAGAATTAGCCGTGTATCCCTCCACTAGCCTGTCCTAGTCTGATTTATGTTTAGAATTAGCCGTGTATCCCTCCACTAGCCTGTCCTAGTCTGATTTATGTTTAGAATTAGCCGTGTATCCCTCCACTAACCTGTCCTAGTCTGATTTATGTTTAGAATTAGCCGTGTATCTCTCCACTAACCTGTCCTAGTCTGATTTATGTTTAGAATTAGCCCTGTATCACAGGCTATACTGAAGAATCACCTGATGTTTCTTTTATCTCACTGTAATCAAGAGAAGTTGTCGCTTCCTTCAAGCAGAGATTAATCTGACTGACAGTGACCGATACAAAAGGTTTTAATGAGGGGGCGAAATTTTTTACGACATCTTCCGCAATTTTTATGCTTATTTCTACGCCCTCTCCGGGACAGAGCTCTTTTTTTCCTTACACCGTTTTCAACTCTTCTACATGCATACATACATGTATTTACGTAAAGAAATACGATTAATACTGTTTAGATATCGTCTTCTCTTGAGGCCGTTGTGTACTCAGTAGCGGTGGCGCCTGTTTGTGCAGAGTGTGCAAGAGACGTCCCTGACATTGCCTTATAACCAGGAACCGGACGTTAAATTCTTATTGATTGATTTGCTTACCACGCCTTCTCCGAGACAGACTTCAATTTTTTTTCTTACACCGTTTTCCAACTCTTCTATACATATTTACATATAGAAATCTGATTTATACTGTTTTGTTTTCTCCTTCTCTTGTGGTCTTTGTGTACTCAGTCGTTATCGTGTAGTGTCGCCTGTTTGTGCAGTGTCTGCAAGAAACGTCCCTGACATTGCCAAAAAGCGAGTAAACGAACGTTGAATCGAGTAAACGAACGTTGAATTCTTATTGATTGGTCGATTGGTATAGCCTTGAATATAATGAAATATAGATAATGAAACTGTATCAATGGGTCTAACGAGTGGCTAATTTTCCTGCCTCCCCCTGTGGATATATACTTTATCAACATCTCAGCCTTGTGGCTTACACGTAGATATAGTGAGATGTGGAGGATCAAGCGTGCAGCTAATCCGTTATTCATCCAGCTACAATACGACTCTGATAAAAAAAGCCGTCTAGATTACATGTAAGGCAATGCGAGTCAATTCAGACAATGCATTATGTTGCATTATAGTACATTTGCATTACATTGCATAACAACGCATTACATTTCAATGCATTGTGTTACAGTATAATATATTACATTGCATTACAATGCATTGCATTACATTATTATGGTTATACTGCATTACAATGCATTGCATTACTTTATAATACGCCACATATTAATTACATTATAACACATTACATTATAATACGCCAGTCGAGTACCTAATGTAATATAATGTGAGTCTATTTCAACAATGCATTGTAGAATGTTTCCCGTGTTGTGACCGGGGCCAGTGAAGAATAGACCAACCGCAAACTATGCTTTTCGGTAAGAGGCGACTAAGCAATAACTGATGGAGGTAAATGAAATCCCTCTCGGAAGATATATTTTTAAGTTATAGGTTACATTTAAGTGCGGATTAGGTAAATTCTATATTGTGACGTTATTAACTTGTCTATAGATGGAATGCTCGTTATAGAGTTCAATAGCAGATAGTATAAAGGAATATGTATCTTGGCCCTTCACTAAAAACAAAGAGAGAGAGAGAGAGAGAGAGAGAGAGAGATCGTAAAACAATGGACAACGTTAAGATAAAATGAAAGACAATGTAATGAGACGTATACAATGGAAGACAAACAAACAATGGGAAATGTGATGCAATGCAATGAAATGTACTGCAATTCAATACCCCTCAATCTTCTATCTGAAATACCCGATTCTTTGAAATCACTTACACCACTTGGGCGACATATTTTCAAATATTCACGATATTCTAACAATTCGTGACACAACACATTATTTCTCCACGTGTGGCGCTGCTGGAACGTCTGATTGAAGTCTGTCAAAAGATTTTTGATCATCGATTAATCCCGGATCATTATCCACCTTGAGCACCTGAGTCCCGTTCCTACAGCCTGCAGGCTTCCAGGCTCCTTCTCCACTGACTCGTTCCCAAAGATCTTCTCATTTAATCGTGCCCTATCTTTGACCCTAGTTCATTAAGTTAACTTCACTACAATAACGCCGTCAAAGGAACCTGGATTTGCTGTCATCTTTATTTCTGGCTTAGTTCTAATTTTCGTTTCTTTTCTATCCGGTTGAGTAAGTAGTCTAAGATTGAGTTTTTGAAATTGTTTGCTTTTACTGAGTTTTTTCGTCCCAAAACATTCATTTTTCAAAACATACTTCTGAAAAATATTTCAGTCACAAAATTTGGTTTTAATTGCTGCTGAACACGTGTAAGTATTTGATTGTAACATTTAATACAATTGCTGATAGAAATTTGTTTGTAACAATTAATACAATTGCTAATACAGAATACACATTCTTTCCTTTTCAGCGTTTCAATGTAATTTTTTCACATTCCTATTAGCTTTTCCTCTCACGTTCCTTAATGTTCACCTAATCGATTAACGAATTAAAATCATTAAAAGGTGGCTTTCCTTTGCTTTCCTCAATTTCTGCCCGAGTAATAATTAATTATTATCTCAGTTTCGACAACAGTCTTGAACAAGTAAATTAGCAACGTTATATATATACATGTATATTACCAACTTCTCCGCTATCGTCAACGGTCGAGAAAACAGACGTTAAATCTTTGCTTGTTCCAATCATTCATTGATCGCTTGGCGATGGGAGGTAAGACAAAGCTATTCTTGTATCTCATTAAGACTCTGTTTTCCTACCAATTAGTAACGTTCACTACCCTCTGGCTAGCAGCTTACCTGTAATCTTTATAATTGCGAAGTTACGGTAGATTTAACACCGTTTTTTCCACTTAGTACAGTAAATATCTTAAATATCCCTGTCTCTTAATTGCTGCTCTGCTGCGGGCAACTAGCATGTAGAAACAGGCCTCGATTGATTTATCTTGCGATCATATACATGTATGGTCACAATGGTCACATCTACATGTATAATGTACATGTATATGTACACTCTACATTATTGCCGTGCTCAGTCCAAACCAGAGATAAACCAACCGTAAACTAGCGTATGAGGCGACTAATTATATACTTGAAGAAGGCAAGAAGAAACTAGTATCTATAATATCCCCGAGGTATAGACTACAGTAGAGTATGGATATGGCATAACCTTTTATGAATGGATTATCTTGTAATGCTTTTATGAAGCAGTTTCTAAGTAGGCATATGTACCGTGGACCTGCCACTTGGCAGATCGCGAAAGAAAGAGAGCAAGAAATAGAGATGTTTGAAATAATTTGCCCGTTTTTGTAGGATCTGTTACTACTTTGATGTTCAGTTACTGTCCATTAAGTATCTTCTGAGAAATGCAAAGTTTTACATGCTAAGAGAAATTTTCTCACAAGCTTGTACTATAAACATATTTATTTTTATATTTGTTTTTATTTTATACCTTTTTATTATCTTTTTATTTTTTATATTTTTATTATACCTTTTATTAGGCTCTCTTTTTATTATCTATTTTTATTTTTTTATATTTTGTTTTTTAAGTTTCAGATTTCTATGTGTTATATATTTTTATTTTATATTTGTTAGGCTGCTAAAGTAATAGTTGTGATCGTTACTGTATTGCCATTTGATGGAATTAGTCGGTTATAATTGGACAAACAATTATCAAAAGTGAAAGCCTATTAGAACTTCAGTTACACAAATTTACCTACACAATTTCTAAACCTACAGTCCTACATCGTCTAAATTTGCACAATTCATAAATCTACACAACTTTTAAATCCACAGAACTTCTAAACCATGTCCGCATGGCCTAAAATAAACAAATTAAATCGATAATTTACAATATTTTGCTATAACTTAACATGAACTGCTTGTAATGTAAAGTATTGTGAGAGTATTTGACAATGGTCGCGTTTTTGCTGTAGTTCCCAGCATCGGCGATGATTTCTCCCAAAGAAACCGGCTTTGTGTTGAGTTTAAAATGCTCTTGAATTATTCGAAATTGAACCTGACAGCATGATTCAAAACGTTACACTTCAGGGATAAGTCTCCAGTAGGCCTAAAAATTTGTAAGCACATATATTAAATAACAGTAATAATAATAATAATATTCTTTTAAGCCGATTGATGACCTCGAGTAGCCGGGCGGCGATTCAGCACGTATTGCTCCAATCGTTTTTATCAAACCCCAGGTTCTTTACACCGGGGTAAAAAATAAAAAATAAAAATAATGATAATAATAAAGGTTTAACGTCCGTTTTCTCATACAGGGATGACGTCAGGGACGTCCCCACAGCACACATCACTACAGATCAATTCACCCAGACTAATCTGCAAAAGAAAAAGAGTGTTGAATGGAGTAAAGACTGCAGTGACGGGAGAGTGTTGAGTGAAGACTGCAGTGATGAGAGAGTGTTGAGTGAAGACTGCAGTGATGGGAGGCTGGTCAACTATTGACAGGCGAATTGACACACGGTCTTGTTTCAGCTGCTAATAAGCCGCAGCTTTGAGTGCAATCGAATATGCGTGGCGACAGATGCAGCACTAATTAATACCAATCCGTCCTTGAGCTGTCCATACCGATCCCCTAGCGACTCTATCTCTCTCTCTCTCTCTCTATCTCTCTCTCTCTCTCTCTCTCTTACTCCATCGCTCTCTCTTGCTCTCTCTTTCTCTGTCTTGTTCTTCTTCTGACTCACTCTCTCTCTTTCTCTCAAATATTATATTGCTGCTAATCGCACACCTCTAATGCATTAGAGGTGTGCGATTAGCAGCAATATAATATTTGAGAGAAAATGCTAATCAATTTTTCAAAATTTTAAATAATTCCAGAAAATATATGAGTAAAAGTTCTTAATATACCAATTCTTAGCTAGTTTATTTCGTTATTAAGAGAGAGATTGAGAGAGAGAGAGAGAGAGAGAGAGATAGAGAGAGAGAGAGAGAGGAGAGAGAAAGAGATATAGATAGAAAGGGAGAGAGAGAGAAAAAAAATAGACAGAGAAACATATACTGATAGAAAGAATGAAAGAGAGAGAGAAAGAGAGAGAGAGAAAGAGACAGTGAGAGAGAAAGAAAACAAGATAAAACTTTAATTAAATTTAAAATTCCACGCGAGAAATAGCTACACTGTTATCACAATAAGACTATTCGTTGGCTAGTATTTAGCTAATTTTTAACGTAACCCTTGCGATGGTAGCTCGAGTGAGTCGAGTCATTGTGCCTAGAAAGAAGCATTGAGCTTCTGAACCTAGACGTTAATCACGCTACAGCCTTTCCTACGGCTGCACTCTATTATAGATGTTTCTTGTAAGATATAGAATGTCATGTAACAAATGTATTCAATTATTAATAAAAGCGGGTTTTGTGCTTATTAGCTTCTAAATATTCATTATTTATGAATAGGACAATGTAGCCTATATCCAAACCTTCTATTATATACATTTTTGGAGTCAGTTTATTCTACATGACATTTTTTGTATACTGTGAAAATACCAGTTTAGCAACCAGTAACTTACTGCTACATTATTCTTTATGACGGTAGCTCGAGTGTGTCCAGTCGTAATGAAGAGAAGCCATGCACTTCTGAATATTAATCGTTAAACACACTACAACCTACCAACCTATCTACAGCTAGAGTCATTCACAAATTTATTTAATAAACACCACTATTTCACGCGCAGCTCTCAAACTTCTATCGCTCGTCACGATGGCTAAGGAGTACTGTCAGCTGGAGAGCTTCGAGGCTATCTGCCACGGTGGCGCCCTCGTGCTGATGGAACACGCGCAGTACGGACGCATGCGCACTGGACGCTGCCTGGTCAGGGACTACTACGTGGGATGCACCTCGGACGTCCTGGCTCAGATGGACTCGAAGTGCACCGGGAAGCGCCACTGCCACGTGCCAGTACCGGATCAGACGCTGCTGGGAGCTCTTTCCTGCCCCAAAGATCTCGTAGCATATCTGGAAGCGGAGTACACGTGCATACACGGTTAGGCGTTTAATTTTGCAGCAGTGCTTAGTTTTCAATGTTTATTTGGGAATTTAAAATTTGTAATTTTGGAATATTAAAATTGTTCACAGTAGGAATTGCAATACAATTTCAGTAATAATAGTTATTAATTTTATTAATTATTAATTTCATTTAAATGATTAGTGAAACTTATACGCCCTGATATCATGGGAAATATTTTAGAATATAATGTACAGAATAAGCAGCATACACTTTTGTGCCCAATTTACTATCTGGTATTTCACTTATTGATTGATTGGCTAATTAATTTATTGCTCTTACACAGTGGAACAGCCTCCTAACTCTCTCTGCAACTCCCTACTCAACATTTACCTCACTCCACAAAAGTTAACTGCCTACGTCAGCAGTGACGTCACGCAGCAGTCGGGGGCGGGGTCAATTAGGTGCCCATGGGTTGTCCACGCCCACCGGGGTCAGCAGGTCAAAGTGCACCTGATTGACCTCAGCGAGGGTGTCATCAGCAGTCATAGACACTTGCAGCATCAGGTCACACAGCCAGTGAGGTCCGGTTTATTAAAATCTGATCAGAACTCGACAAGTAAGGGTGTTTTTCCGTCACAAGAAGAACTGAATTTTCTGAGTGCAGAAACCGACTTGGGACGGGGTAGATGCCGTCTATACGCAACGGTAATATATTTATCTATATCTAAATTGCTACAAATGCGATTACACTGCATACAATACAGCGCGCAATGCATTTAATTCTTGTAATAGGCCTACATGTAGCCTAACGCATGTGATATGATTATTTCAAGTATTATTTTCAATGTGTAAAATGTGAATGAGGTTAAAGAAGAGTTCGTAACGAGTGTTTAACACAATATTGTGATTACTTTGTGTTATTAAGCGGAATGTACATATCTATCAGTAACATAAGAACAAACAACATTTATACAAATTCCAAATTATACAAATTATACAAATTATACAAATTATACAAATTATACAAATTATACAAATTATACAAATTATACAAATTATACGAATTATACGAAGTATACAAATGCCAAGCGGTTCGATGAAGGAATCTCTTCCAAATTCCAACTTTTGCGCATGCGCCAGTCTCACAGGTTCTGACAGGGTCAACCGGTCTGACAGAGTCAACGGTGCAAATGTTGCGTTAAAAAGTTACAATTGTTAATTATGTTAACTATCCCTAACCCTAACCCCTACCCTTACCCTAACCCTAACTAACCATATCCTTAAGGAACTAAATAAAATTTAATAAAACTGTAAAAAATTAAAAGTGACTCAAGCCAGAATAGAGCCCCGAATTAATATCAAATATTAAATATTTATTATTGATATGTCATATTATGTTTCTTGTTTTGTTTCTTGTTTACTATTTTTTATAAATATATATTATTTATTAGTAGAAAATCTCGATATAATGACAGTTTGCAGAATATTTTCGGTCAGTCGTACTCAACAATCAATTATGCATATAAACACCATTATTTTTAGTATAAACACCACAATATAAATATATCATATTTAGCTTCAAATATTTCATTTAGCAGTGTGTCTACCAACATCCTCTATTTTAGTCCTTTCTTTGCAAGTGATCTCTAGGGTGCCAGTCTAGTTACAGACCAGAATAATACAATCTTTCTGACGGTAGCTCGAGTGTGTCGAGTCGTCCTGAACAGAAGCCTTGTGCTTCTGAACATGCCGTTAAACTCGCTGCAATCCATTATCAAGTTCCTGATTTAAATCTTTACCGAATCAAACGAAAGAATGTCGCTTTCAATTTTTATTTTACCTCTCTGAATTTGTCTTTATTTAGTTTTTCAAAAAACGTGGATTTGTCATGTTTTTCCATTTGAAATCCATTTGGTTTTCCAGGTGAGGGAGCAATATGGCGGAGGTACGAGCGAAGCCATTGTCTGTAGCAGCAGGAACAGAAACTCTGTAGCTATGACGTCACGGGGTCACGTGATCACTGTCATAGTTCACGTGACGTCAGCACGTGACCGGCAGACAACCTCCTGGTCAAAGTTCATACTCAGATTTGAAGGTATTCGCTGATTTCTTTTGAAATCTTTGGTTTAATTCAATGTAAACTAGTGTTAGAAATAATCCTTAATCATCTCAAGTTTGGCAAAGCTTTTCCATCTTTAAATATTTATTCTTCTCTCTCTCTCTCTCTCTCTCTCTCTCTCTCTCTCTCTCTCTCTCTCTCTCTCTCTCTCTCTCTCTATATATATATATATATATATATATATATATATATATATATGTCTATCTCAATCTTTATCTCTCTCTCAATATCTCTCTCTCTCTCTCTCTCTCTCTCTCTCTTTCTCTCTCTCTCTGTCTCTCTCTATCTATCTATCGCTATCTCTCTCTCTCTCTCTCTCTCTCTCTCTCTCTCTCTCTCTCTCACTTTCCCTCTATCTCTGGAAGTATCACATAGAAATAGATTAACCGTGAACTATAATTGCAATTTTAATTAATTAAAAATTATATTTTACACCTATATTATTTTTAACAAATATATAAAGAACAAATAAATAAATAAATAATAATTTCCATTTCACGGAGCATCGACTTCACTAGTACGCCGTGTTGCGCTATGTTGTCATCTACTGAATAATTCAAGAAACTTCGAAACTCTGCCTTATCGTCTTTAATCCAATCATCTTCAGCATCGTCATCATCATCATCGTCATCATCATCTTCAGCATCGTCATCATCATCTCGTGGATTCTCTCGCGATCATCATTCATTTATCACTAAGCTACGACTCGCAGTAATTCGTCGATTATTTATCAGGCCAGTGAGTCAGCCCGGCCCGGCCGTGTCACCTACTGTTTAACAACAAGCTTTTACTCGTTGCTCTTGTCGTATCTAGCCTGTCACCAGGGGTCATGCAGAGGAGACGAATGTGAATGGTGTAAAGTAGGGTACTAGGAGCCTACTCTCATTCGCTCGCTCTCACTCACTCTCTCGTTCACGTTCTCTCTCTCTCTTTCTCTCTCTCTCTCTATCTCTCTCTCTCTCTCTCTCTCTCTCTCTCTCTATGACTCTCTCTTACTCTCTCGCTCCTTCTCTCTATATTGCTTTAGTAAAGTTACTAGTTCGAGGAGCAAATTCCTACTGTTTAGCTATTAGCTTATTTTATCAGTTTATTTTCTCCTTGTCCAATAATACGATAACAACTCCAACTTGGCGTTCAACTTGGCATTCAAGTTCATACCATTGAGCTCGAATGAAGTACCTTTTCAAAACTTCACTGTAGCCTGTAATTAGAGGGAATGTGGCTTTCAGACACTTTTCAATTGTCTTACTCAGAATTCGTACGTAGGTCTACCGCGGGAGAGGCGTAAGATTATGACTTTAAAGCTGGTAAAGGTTAACGTCAGTTTCCTCACTATAAAGCGATGTGAGTGACGAACTTACTTGTAGAAACCACGATAGATGTAAGCCAGGGTTCTAGAGATAACCGCAGAACAGATTAAGGTTTTCTGGTGTTCTAGGGTAAGGGAGTGGATTGAACCCACGAGGGTGTAAAATGGGTTTCTAGGGTTTGTTTGTAGGAGGAGAGTCTGACTGGTTGCCGAGCTAGAAATTTGATAAAGGGACATAGTTGAATATAGCGTCCAATAAATAAAAGGAAATTCTTAAAAACTGGTTCTACACACTCCAGCTACCATCACTAAGACGAAGTTGCCTATTTAGAGTGATTCCAAGAGATAATATTCTTGGAATCGGTAGGATACTCAACCGCGGATCAGTATGTGCGGGGTTCAAATCCTTGGTTCACCCATCACTGACATCGCTTTCGAGTGAGGAAACTGACGTTAACCTTAGTTTTACCAGCTTTTTCTGTTATTAGTACCGTGTACATAGAGAGAAGTGTGTTTAACGTCAAGGTTCAGAAGCACAAGACTTTCCTTATAGACGAGTCGACAAACTCGAGCTACCGTCATGAGGATTATGATGATCAACTTGAGACACGCGTAGAATAGGGGTAATAGAGGAAGAAGGTATATTCCTATGTACAGAATAGTAATACGCTTAGTACTACGCATAGATATAGTAATAGTTTTATTATGTTAAAAACTGGTGTTTTATTTACATAAAAAATAATGTATATCAATTGTAAATAAATACGTGTTTTAATTTAATTATTGCAAGGATTTTTTCTTAATAAAAATGATTCAATTTTCTTAATTATTTAGTATTTAGAAATAACTAATCTTAAATTCAAATAAATTAGGCATAATTTAATGTTGTTTCGAATCTTCACTGTTTTAGTCATGGATATCTATATACTCATGTTGTTATATATACATGTACATGTATACATGTATATATATATATATAATATAGCATAGATAGAAATAATATATATATAGATATATATTAGATGACTATATATATAGATAAGATATATATATAAATATATATATATATATATATATATATATATATATATATGTATATATAGGATTCCTTGGTTTAGTATAACGCCTCTTACTCTACTCGAATTTTTCACTTTTTCTTACCATTAACCATACATAAAATTCTCTTACATTCTCGAATTCCCTCACTCTCTCTCTCTCTCGCAAACTATCTCTCTCTCTCTCTCTCACTATCTTTTCTCTCTCTCTCTCTCTCTCTTTACTCCAGTCTCTCTATCTCACATTACCTGTCTCATTCTCTCTCTCACTTTGTCTCTCTCACACACACTCTTTGTCTGTATCTCTCTGTCTCTCCCTCCCTCTCTCTCTAACTCTTTCTGTTAACATTTATCTCATTATCTCATTCTTCCTCTCCTCTCTCTCTCTCTCTCTCTCTCTCTCTCTTTCTCTCTCTCTTTCTCTCACTCTCTCTCTCTCTCTCTCTCTCTCTCTCTCTCTCTCTCTCTCTCTCTCTCTCTCAAGCACACTTGGAATAGTGCTAATCACACGTTTCTCAGATCCCAGTATCATCTTTGTCTGCAGTTAATCCCCTCACTCGCTCATTACCGCTTGCTCCACTGTAAGAGGATTATCCAATAAACATTCCACTTACCGCAAAAATCTTTCACTCGAAATGGCTGCATAGCTTGCGAGTTACGGGGCTTAAGGCAGTTGCAGTTAAAGCATGAGGCAATTTATTCCATTTACCGGTCCTAATGTTGTAGACGTTCATCCCTGACCAGCTCGCTCGCTCTCGAACCCACTAAAGTTCAATGTACAATAAGCCAGTGGTAAGCTATTCGACCGCGGATCAGTCTTTGCGAGGTTCAAATCCTGGGCTCTCCTGTCGCTGACACCGCTTTCGAGTATTGAAACTGACGTTAACATTAGCATTTACCAACTTATTATAGCAATATTCACTATTTTGTAGTTTAATATATTTGCCATTTTATTTTATTTCCAGTCGTTGGCTGCGCTGATCCTTTGCTTCCCAGCACATCTTCTTCTTCCAGGTCCTCTTACTACTCAGCTGGAGCTGCCGCATTCGCCTCTTCCTTCGCTCCAGCTGCTGACTCGCACAGCAAATCAGCTGCCGGCAAAGCAGCTGCTTCATCAGCTGCTGGCTCGCACAGCCAATCAGCTACCGGCAAGACAGCTTCTTCATCAGCTGCTGGCTCTCACAGCCAATCAGCTGCTTCGTCAGCAGCTGAAGAATCGCTAACAAGAGCAGCAGTGGCTAAAGCGCAGGGCTCGCTGCAGCTGTCACTATCAGCTGCTGACAGAGCTGCCTCTAAGGAAGCTGAATACAGCGCAGCTGCTGATGAGGTGGGGGAGAAGCTAGGGTTAAGCGGGGAGGGGGTTGTGATGGGGGGTGGGGGCATGTACATGATAAGAAGGGCCGATCAGGTGAACATCATCTGCAACGGGTCGAGTCAGTCCTGGCACCTTGTGTGTAAGGCCACTAGATGGGTGGGAGAATTCGGCAACTGCACTGAAAGTAAGAGT
>CAJHZI010000483.1:1517500-1810000 GCA_905160935.1 Enchytraeus crypticus | reverse complement strand
AATTCAACATTAAATAAAACAAAATATTAGCAGGAACTTTGTTGCAATGTGTTGTTATTATAGCGTGAGGATTACATTGCGATAAACCATTGAAAGGATTAATAATAACCTGCCAGGAACCTGTAATGCAGTCTCACAGACCGATTACCGGTCATGACACTGCTATAGAAATTGCTGGAGTTTGTAATAAAAATTACTTATATTAATAGGGTAAACAGGATTGTTTTCTCACCTCGTCATAAGCAGAATCCACGAGAAAACTGTAAATAATGACAAGAATGGTATTGCTAGATGATTTAAAGATCTACTATTATATAGACATAAAGAGAAAAAAGAAATGCTGCGAAGAGTGGGGGCGCTATATGTCATGGACTTGCCAGAACGCAGTGCACTGATATATATATATATATATATATATATATATATATATATATATATATATATATATACTGTATATATATATATATATATATATATATATATATATACAGGGTGAGTAAAAAAAGTGATAACACCTGCAAAAAGTTTGAATATCTTAGGCTATTGTTAATATTTTCAAATTAAACAGTTACCAAATACTAAAGGACTAATTTCTGCTGGGGTGGTCAATTTTCATCAATTTTGGTGCACAGATTGGCCAATTATGAAAGTTTCAGCAGAGCAACCCCCCATTTTTGAAAGTACTGTAAATAAAAATTTCATTTTATTTTATTTTTATTTTAGCTCTGAAAAGGGTCGTTGTGATGGTTCAGAAAGAACCAGTTGTATCTGCTAACATTACTGCCTATTCGATATGCTTTCCTCCCGCTGCTACGCAGGACTGCAGCAGCTTTCGGAACGCTAGGACAGCCTTGTTGATTCCGGTTTGGGGCACTCTCTCCCAAATTGATGTTAGATAGCACTTCTTGCAGTTCTGTCTTGTTTTTAGGCTTCGACTGGTGTTTCTGATAGATATACAGCATGGTTCCCCAGACATCGTAACCCAGAGGATTTTGATCGGGAGAGTTTGGAAGCCATTCACTCTTCATGATGAAATGCGGATTTCTCTCGCTGATCCATTCATGTGCATGGCGATATGCACGAGTCGGAGCATTATCCTACTGAAAGATGAAACCATTTGGTAGAAGAGCATAGCAAACATCAAACAGCTCGGAAAGTAAAGTATTGGCGTGATACTGAGTGTTCACCTTTCCTTCTCGCCAATGAAGTGCAATTTGACCTTACCGTTGTAGCAAACGCCGTTTTTAGGTAAAAAATGGGGTTGCTCTGCTGAAACTTGCATATCTGGCTAATCCGTAGATTAAAGTGGATCAAAATTGGCCACCCCATCAGATATTAGTCCTTTAGTAATTGCTAAAAGTTTGCGGTTAAAATATTAACAATAGCCTGAGATATTCAAACTTTTTGCAGGTGTTATCTTTTTAACTCGCCCTGTATATATATATATATATATATATATATATATATATACATATATATATATACATATATATATATATATATATATATA
Source organism: Enchytraeus crypticus (assembly GCA_905160935.1). Classification (NCBI taxonomy): domain Eukaryota; kingdom Metazoa; phylum Annelida; class Clitellata; order Enchytraeida; family Enchytraeidae; genus Enchytraeus; species Enchytraeus crypticus. The sequence goes on along the minus strand of CAJHZI010000483.1, from coordinate 1,808,490 downwards.
TATATATATATATATATATATATATATATTAATACATTAGGATCATTGCCGATTTAGAAAATAATTACTTGACAATAATCCTATACAGTGCCTACATCACAAGTAGTGTGGAATATCTCTAAACCACATATAGTATATTCCTATTGACTCGTATTATTTAATTTATATTTTATATTTTTTAATTTTATTTTCTATGTATTATTTTTGTAGCTGCCACGCATTGAACCAATCAGCGAGAGCCTCTGATCGGAAAATCTCTTCCACGAATGCCGGTAAATCTGGATACCTGGGACCTGATTCCACACCGAACACACGCACCGCTAGTGTGGATCACCACCCACCGGGCCGCGCATGCGCGCTGACCTACTCTTGTCAAATCAACCAATCAGAGGAGACCTGCGATCAAGTGCACGTGCACTGTCTGCATGACCCAGATTTATTCCAGCAAAATTGTTAAAGGCTTAGTGGATCTGTTTGCATTTAGTCTACGTGATTCTTCTGTTTTCAAAAATTTATTTTGTTCTGTTCTTATTCAAGCTTATCAGAAAACCCCAACCCGTCCGTTTTCTTGCAAATCTTTTTTGTTAGCTATCATTTTAACACTATCATCTCGAATCGTATTTGCTACGGAGTTTTGTTTTTTATTTCTCCTTTGCTTGTTTATTTATTGCTGTTGCTATAAATTTGTCTGAACAAATTTCTGCAATAATTTCTGATTCTTTTAAGTCGCATAAACTTGTCTCTATATGTGTACGATTAAGCCGTGCTGTTTGAAAAATACCCCAGTTACCCAGTTGCCCCAGTTACCTAACTGGGGCCTCTACGGTGCTTTTAGACTACGCTGATGGTGTAATCTAAATCTTAAGGTTTTTTTGCAGATCTAGGCAGTAGCTAAAGTGGGGGGGGGGGAACTCAGTTGCTCTGTGTTCCCCTATCTCTCATGTTTTCTAAGGTCTATTCCCTTGCTAGAGAACGCGCAAAAATGAGAGCTATAGGGGCATTTTAGGTAATTGGAAACCTCTAAACACATTACAAGAAAAATGTCTTACCGTTCCCATAGCTCACAATTACCACTTTAACCACCAATCTAGGAGAGATATTTACCAATAGCAATGAATAATTAAACGGATTCCCTGTGTTGTATCCGGGTTGTTTGAAGAACTGAACAACCGGTGACTGCACGTGTAGTAGAATGCGACTAAAGCACTAAGAACCAAACCAACGTCAGAAAGGGCATTCGGTTGGTGTGCGCCTAGGCTTCAGTAATTGCTGCAAAGTTTTATAAAACGAAGAGAAAGAAGTGAAGGGAATTGGTAGGGCCCTCTGGATCCGCGCCTGTATAAGGTAGAATGGAAGGAAAGAGGCAGACTGAGATTAGAGATGCTCGATGATGTAAAGATCCACTCGCATGTGGACATGACGAGGAAAACGAAAGACAGAGAAGAGTGGAGGCGTTATATGCCACGGACCTGCCAGTAGGTAGTACACTAGGACAGAAAATGTGATTATGATTAATACTCGTCCTTTTTCAAACTCCAAAGATCGAGATATTTTGCTCAGCGAAATGTGAGAAACAAACACCCAAACTATCTTCAATAGTTAACGATTATAATCGATCTGAAATATTTAGCGATGATATATTAATGAGAATAGAAACTAGCGAAAGAACACATGTAATTCTTTCTGCTGTTGCCCACTATCAATTGAGCACTATCGTAAATTAATATTATATGCATTTAGTTTTCGACTTTTGATACTGTGTGCTATATTTTCACCTTTATTGTTATTTCTTTACAGAAACTCCAACTTGTTAAATTTTTCCACGCTGAATTTATTTTATTTATAATGACACATCCTCCTTAACAGTAGTTTATCGAGCGCAAGAAAATATGTAGGTAAATTATTAAAAACAGTTTCGATGGATTATATATTTTCATAGTGAAACATTTATACATGTATATTTATGGTAGCGATGTCGGCAAGGTATCCAACTTCGGATCAGCATGTATGGGTTCATATTCTGATTCTCGACCGTCACTGATATCGCCTTGGAGTGATGAAGATGACATCGGCATTTCGGCTTTCTATATTCACTTATTTCAGTGATATCTGACCCAAAACGGAAATCTTATACAGCTGCAAAAATAAATAAAATATTTCAGTATTTCCATCTCTGCAACGCAATACAGTACATTGAAATGAAATGACGAGGTAAAGCTGCTTACCTAAGTAAAACATTAGTTAGGCCCTTTAGGCCCTTTAGTGAAGTTTATACTCAACAAAGAATAATATTGCCCGTAGACTATAAACAGGCCTACATGTAAATAAACGTGTTCAAGTCTCAGTAGCCTTTTAAAAATTTAAGTTTGTTTAACTGTATTAATTTCAGAAGTACATATACATTTATTTACAGTTTGTTAATTAAAATTTTTTGCAATTTGTGGTGTAACATTCTGGCTGATGTATTACTCGATTTCTGTTTTTATGAAATTTTTGCGTGTTCGGTAATTTTGCTTAAGTTTTGCCTGTTTTCAGGTTCTCGTGGAAACTCCAATTCGTCTGTGAAGACTTCAATTTCTCTAATATTGTAGTGTCATTTACGCATTTATGCTATTTATATATATATATATATATATATATATATATATATATATATATATATATAACATTAATGTATTAATCTTATTTGTTATAACATCCATTCAAGCATAATAAATATATATATATATATATATATATATACATATATATATACATGTATATATAGTATATATATATATATATATATATATATATATATATAACATTTATGGATTTATATTATTATTGTTTAATATTTTTTAATAACAAGTGTTGTGATTAGGCTAAATAGATCTACTTTTTACTGCTAATGACGTAAGCGGTCACTAAACTAGTTAGTTTAGGAAACTAGTTAGTTTAGGAAACTAGTTAGTTTAGGAAACTAGTTAGTTTAGGAAACTAGTTAGTTTAGGAAACTAGTTAGTTTAGGAAAACAACATGAATTTAATCTAATCGCGGCAGAGTATCTTACCGACTTCGCCACTGGCTCCAGCCAGTGGCGAAATCGGTAAGATACTCTACTGCAGATCAGTATGTACGGGGTTCAAATCCTGGGCTCGCCCGTCGCTGACATCGCTTTCGAGTGAGGAAACTGACGTTAACTTTAGCTTGAGATTAGCTTTAGCTTTACTATATATATATATATTTATTTATTCTTGCTCATCCAATATTCTGAAATATTTTTATGCTTAATTTTCGATATAGCTTAGGTTTTAACCCGTGCAATCTTATCTGTAAGTCAAGCGTCTTAACAACTCGCTCAATGGAACGGTATATTGAACGAGAGTAGACGTATCTACAAGTAATTCAATGAATTCAAACTTGGAATTAGGTCACTCACCTCACGGTTTTGCGTATTGTTGTTATATTGTCTACTGGTTTTATTTTGTGCATAGTTCTATTTTATACATTCTTTCATAACTCCAACCCCAATGGAAACTTTATCTGCTTAGATTTCATTTTATATCAACTGTAATTGTGATTGTCTATCATTGTAATTTGGATCTGGCACTTGGCAGAACACTACAGAGAGACAAAGAGAAGAGGAGGAGGAGAGAGAGCGAGAGAAAAGAGAGAGAGATAGAGAAAGAGAGATAGAGAAAGAGAGATAGAGAAAGAGAGAGAGAAATGGAAAGGGAGAGAAAGAGAGAGAGAGAGGGAGAGAGAGAGACAAGTGGAAAGGGAGAGAAAGAGAGAGAGAGAGAGAGAGAGGGAGAGAGAGAGAGAGAGAGAAAGCCTATAAATTAGATTAAGCTGTCCGCTAATTCCTGTAAGTTTTGAACACTCTGTCTCTTACTTGTCAAGCAAGAGCGCAACCAGCTAATGCTCGATATTTAATCCATTAATAAATGAACAACAGTTTTAAGTGGAATACATTTTGTTTTTATACCTACGCGTTGAGTCAATGTTACAGTATTCTGTTGCTTTTGAACCAAACACTATTATTTTTTACCTCGAACTTTTCAGTTCTGTTTTGTTATAGTCTTGTGCTGATGTAGAGTTTTCGTGTTGTAATTGTCATGTAATTATTTATTAAGTTGTAATTAGTAATTATGCTGTAATTAGTAACAATGATGCAGTAATGGATTAGCTGTACTTAGTAATAACGGTGCAATTATAAATTATGATGCAATAACTGATATAACTATTTAATTAATAATTACGTAGGAATAACTAATTAAAAGTAAAAGTAAACACGCGTTATAGTGAATAATCAACTATGTTGATATCTATCTCTTTTTAAGACCACATGTTTAATCCGTTAGGCAATTTAGACCATTTTCCGTATAACCAGTCCAGTGAATGTCCGAGATTTTACTCTTAGATCAGCGCGGCCGGGATTCGAACCCACGAGGTTTCAATTCACCTCAGGCTTTGTCATTTAAAATTTCATGACGTTACCCCTACGCTATTTAGACATTCATTATGCTGGTATTATACTATCGTCAGGTTTCTCGTATGCTTCCAAGTTTCAGTTTCAGTTTCAGGTTTCAGTTTTAGTTTCTGTTATAAACTTGAGTCATATTTGACTGATTTGATTAAGGCGATACAAAATAAGCTTACTTGCTTAATATAAGGTAAAATAATACGTAAAACAGATCATTTTCCCGTCTTGTGTACGGGACACTGAAGACTAGACCAACCGATTACGGCACGTGTCCTAAGAGGCAACGAAGCATAAATCAATCAATCAATAGGAATTTAACTTCCGGTTCTCCGCCATAAGGCAATGTCACGGACGTCTGTTGGAGACTCAACACAAACTGAGGAAGACAACGGGAAACCACCGCAAAAACCATAATTTCCCCAAGCTATAGGCTAACTAAGGTATGGAAAAGTCATAGCCTGTGACGGAACATCGGAATAGCAGATACATCAAAACTCTAGCAACATTCCTAAAGTCTGAGCTGAGCCGGTGGTTTGTGGACAAGTTGTTCGACAGCTGATCAGTAGGTGCAGGGTTCAAAACAAGTGCTCTCCCCGTCACTGACATGCTATCGATCAGAAATATGACATTAACTTAAATGTATTTTATGACGAAATCTACGAAATCTGGCTGGACCCAGTGGCGAAGTCGGTTAGATACTCGACGGGGGATCAGTATTTGCATGGTTCTATTACTGGGCTCGCTCGTCAATTACATATATTTCGAGTGAGGAAACTGACGTTAACCTTAGCTTTAGCTTTTTACTGTAAATTTCTCTATCAGCGTTCTCAATCTCTAAGCGAATGTCTGGGTTGAGTGAAGATGTTTATTCTTTCAATAGACGCCGATAGCGTTGCTACTCTCAGCCCAAGGGCTGAACCGTGTCCTTATTAGGTTATGGCCTGCTCGCATTAAGATCCACGAATAGAATATTTCTCTCTTTCTCTCTCCCTCTCTCTCTCTCCCTCTCTCTTTCTCTCTCTCTCAATGCGCTGCCTACTGGCAGGTCCATGGTATATAGCTCATCCAATTTTCTGCATCTTCCCTTTTCCTTTTCAGGTCCATATATGAGTGGAACTCATCGTTTAAATCGTCTAGTAATACTCAATACATATAGCTTCATGGAATATTTCGTGAATAAAGAAGACAGACGCGGAGGGTAGTAGTGAACAGATTTTGAACCCCCCCAACCCCTTACAATTTTTTTAGTTACGCCACTGTCTGGCCCTCCTAGAAATTTTTGACCCCCCCTGAAAAACTCACGGATTGGGGGTCTGCTCCTAGTCCGTATCAGAGCCCCTGCATTGCTGGCCCCTTACGTAGCAGGCAGGAACCGAGAGCTTCAATACTGGATTTTTGAGCCTATCTTGAACTTGATCGTCCGCTGGCTGCACATGTCTGCAATGGTGACCACTTTAGATGATGCTAATCCCGGTTTTCGTCGAGCTATTGATGTATCTATTGTCGGCAACCAGAGGCGTTTAACTTTGATACAGTCTGACAGGCTGATTTATGTATTTATAATAATAATAAAATGACAGATCGCATTAGAAATCTGCATTTATATTAGATAACGATTACTGTACTTAATTTTACGAATATTTTATATGTATTTGATAAATTATCATTGTCAACTGAAAAAGCCATCTAGGTATGATTAGATGGCTTTTAATTGTTATTAGAATAACACATATTTTTGATGTCATTGTATCAGTTTGTGTAAATTATATGTATATAATTTACACAAACTGACACAATGACATCAAAAATATGTGTTATTGTAATCATACCTAGACCTGTCTCTTTCAATACCATCATCGTTGCTTTACGAAACGGACGCTAAAACTTCATAATATTGTTTTAGCCTAGGGCGATAAACGAATAACGAAGTCTTGGTACTATTAAGTTTAATAGCACGGCAAAACAGTAAATACCGGTGTTATAGTTTAAATTATTATTATTATAAGGGTTAGGTCCTTACAGAATATTTGTAATTAAACAAATTGTAAAACTGCGTATGTTGCAAGAGGCGAATAATTGGAAAGTGAGAAATAAAAACTCTAGGAAAAATACGTCAAAATCCATATTTTTACAAACAAAAGTAAGTTTTGATAAAGACCCGTATTTGTGATTGGGTCTGCTTGTTCATAATGGGAGAGCTCTGACGACGCTTGAAGCTTTATTAAGAATATATGTCTTGGACCCAGTGGTTAAACTGGCAATTGAGAGGTTGGAGAACGGTCAATATTTTCGGGGCCCCTTGTAATGTATTTACAGATCTCTTAGTATCAAATATTCATCTAATGGGCCCTAGCAGTGTAACGCACCGCAGAAAAAATTATAGAGCTTGGGGAATGAGATTCTCTGCGTTCCTACCACTCTAAGCACTACTTGGACCTGCCAACTAAAACAATGAAGAGAGAAGGACAAAGAATAATAAAAATTGTATAAGAACAATAAAATAAAAAGTGCTTTAAAAATTATTTATCTGTTAGTGTTCCTCAAATTAAAAGAGCCTTTCCATCGAAGAGCTTTTACTCAATCTGGAAGAACTTTTCCTCAACACGGAAGAACTTTTCCTCAACATGGAAGAACTTTTCCTCAACATGGAAGAACTTTTCCTCAACATGGAAGAACTTTTCCCCAACATGGAAGATCTTTTCCTCAGCATGGTAGAACGCCGCCGATGAAATCCATCTCATCTTCCATTGTGGCTGGCAAATAATTTCTTGCAGCATTCAAAGCTACACTGGGCTGTGATCCGAAAACCATTTCGGTGTCTCTAAACTGTTTTCCGTTGTTTTTACAGCTCGTCTGTGTAAGATTCCTGATCAAATCCAGGGACCAGTCACCATAGGTGCACCTCTGAATCCTTGGCTCCCTGAGAAACCCTTCTCCACCTATGTTCCTGCCTACCGACTCCAGGTTTTCTTTACTGTTGATCATCTCCGGATTTCTTACCACATTTGCCTCACTATCTAGTTCTTGTTTTAGTTCTTCTTTGAATTCCGCTGTTTTCCAGTCGAATTCAGAGTCGCAGCGATGAAGCTTATCACTCGATTCATTCAACATCTGATAGAGATTTTCTGCTCTGACGCCTTTGTGAAGGACAGTTCGTCTCAATCTTTCTTTGCTTTGATGCCCTGTCCAGTAGTTTCCATCAAATTTTCGTCCTGAATCGTCTGGTGGAAGTGTTATAAGAGGCGAAGGTCTTGGAAAACGAGGTAGGGTTGCGTTAGAAATTGAAGGACTATGTCCAGCCGTTAAATTATTGATTCCACCTTCATTATTCATTGAGCCTAAAGATCCACGTCTCATTGAGTGAGGTTGAAAGTCTGCTAAACCGGAATGCTTTGAATGGCAAGCTCGTGGCGTTGTTGTGGAAGCATTGGAACAAGATGTACCATCATTGTTGTTTCCATTTATTATCCAGTTAGGAATTCGTCCAGTTGAAGCTACCTCCAAATATCCTGGATAAGAAAAGCCGCTGAACAGTTCACCAGGTGTCACTACTTCACACGCATTCCGGTGTACCTCTGTAGCTGATGTAGAACAAACAGCAGAGCACTGTCGATTGTAGTCCAACGCATCAGGACCATCTATTGATTTCCTCTCTGCCACTGTAGACAACGACGAAGATGAAGGCAGGCGATTCCCAGCTGCGTCAGTCGAATTTGAAATCGGTAACAACTTTGGCCTGAGCGCCACCTTAGACTGACTATTTGAATCTATTTTATCCCTTCGATGACTACACCGAAGAAGATCGACAGATCCAGCGAGGACTGGCTCAACACCTCTACGTCCTTCCGCTGACTGAGGGCGGCAGCGATGAAGCCTCGGCAGCCCGCATGACGCCCGACCCTTCCCCGGTCGTCGATCCCTACCGTAGTCCTTCGCGTCCACGCCTGCAGCCCAGAGACAGGGGTCGTTTAGAAAATTAGAATTTTGGCGAGCCCCACGAGGCGATAGAGCCATGGCGTCATCGGACATAGAAATGGGGGCGGCTCGATAGGAGGGAGGAATAACGCCTAGTCCTGGAATGGAGGGTAAATGTGAGCGGTGAAGTGGTAGCGGGATCTTAAACTCTCCCTTTGTGTCCTGTGCCATGGACTCTCTAGAAGCTGACGTAACAGCTGACTTCTGCAGACTCTTCAGGATTGTTCTCCTGTGTACGATATTTAAAATAAGTTAAATATCGTTCTCCTCAGTACGAAATTTTAATATATTAAATATCGTTCTACTGTGTACAATATTTAACGTATATTTAGTATCGTTCTCATGTGTACGATATCTTTAATATATTTCTTTTTATTTCCATCATCAATCTGACAAACCGCAGGCTGTACGAATTTAAAATACAATAATTTTAAGCACAGTAAATATCTTTACCATGAGTACGACGTTTAATATGCAGTACAGTAAAGATAGCGTCCGATTCCTCGCCCAAAGGTTCTAATACTAACAACAACAACTAGAGTGCTACAGTCATCAATGACAACATCGAGCACTATTGAGACAAAGTCAAGCCGGAGTGCATAGAAAAGATCCAAAAACGGTGCAAATTTCAAAATACAGATAATCAGTCCAAAAGTTCAGTGAGGTTCTATAAGTAAGACATTGAGAATATTACAGTGCCGTTAATAATCGAGAATGTTGGGTTTTGCTTGAATGACAAAATGCGAGGCAGGTCTGACTATTGGTCATGAAGTCATTGGGTCTCTTTTGGACCGGTTTTGGAATACTCGTTTTTCATCACCTTTGAACCGTTTTGTTGCAAGCTCACCGGTTTGGCTTTGGTTCAACAGTACTCCAAGTTGTCCATGACAACAACGGTACTCTAATAGTTGCTGTTTTTGGACTTTCTCTGACAATGTCACCTGCAGAACAGAAAATGGTGCTAAATTGGCTACTTTATCATCTTCAGCCAGGCAAAGAGTGGCGTGATTTCACTGCAAATCCTGAATGAGGAAGAAAAGTGATAAAATGAAAATATAAAAATATAAAATCAATTCATTTAACGCTTTAATTAATTAATTTCAAATTATAATTTTTAAGTATACATTTTTAAATTAATTAATTCATCACTATGAAAATGAAACGTTTATTAGATTTCATAATTCCATTGAATTGTTAAATGTAATATACCTGTGAGGTTCATAGTGACCAAATAAATAAATGCAAAACCCTTATATTCGTTGTATCTGAGTCGTTACAGAATTGAGAATAGATCAAACACAAAATGCACGTGTCGTAAGAGGCTACTAAGCAGTAGGCCTAATTGGAAACACAAAGAGCAACCACCTCAGCTATTAACTAATAAATTAAATGATAAATATAGCATACAATTTCGATCGCGGATCAATATGTGTGGGGATCAAATCCTGGGCTCGCCCGTCACTGACATCGATCTCGAGTGAGGAAACTGACGTTAACAATAGTTTTTTAGCTTCTTTTTACAAAATAGTAAAATTTAGAGCTAGGTAACCTCCTAAGGTAGACTGCCACGGTAAAGAGAAAAACCATCCCAAAAGCCACGCCAAGCGCCACACCGGCCCCGATCATTGTCAATATACCTAACAAATAATAATTTATAGATAACAAATGACAACTGATAAATAACAAATTTAATAACTTATAGATAACCAATAACAACTGATGGCTTTCAAATAACGGTTTATGAATAACAAATAACAACTGATCGAAAACAAATAATACAAATAACAACTTATAGATAACAAATAAGACTTATAGATAATAACAACTTATAGATTACAAATAACAACTTATGGATAACAAATAACAACTTATAGATAATAAATAGCATCTTATAGAAAACAAATAGCAACTTATAGATAATAAATAACAACTTATAGATAATAAATATAACAAATAGCAACTTACAGATAACAAATAGCAACCTATAGATAACAATAACAACTTATAGATAACAAATAAGACTTATAGATGGCAAATAACAACTGATAGATAACAAATAATAACTGATAGATAACAAATAACAACTTATGGATAACAAATAACAACAGATAGGTAACAAATAACAACTTATGGATAACAAATAACAACTTATAGATAACATATAGAAACTTATAGATAATAAATAAGACTTATAGATAACAAATAGCAACTTACAGATAACAAATAACAACTTATGGATAACAAATAACAACTTACGGATAGCCAATAACAACTGATAGATTAGGCCTACCAGTAACAACTCAGAAAGACCGATAACAACTGACAGATTACAAATAGCAATTGACAGATCAAGTAAGTAATAAAAACTTAGAGACAACAAGACAATTACATGTTACATGTTACACAAAATTATAACGTTTCAAAGCGTAAGAATTACTACGCTTTAAACGTAAAAATTATTACGCTTTTAAAAAATTGTTACACATTAAAACGATTACATGTTACTCAGTACATTAGTCCAAATTAAGTGTCAGGTTATAAGCAGTTACTACTTCAGTGACACCTCGTAAACAGTTTCTTTGAATTAAGGTTCTTTTTCTTTCCAACGAAGGTTTCGCATAACTAAAAAGTCAAATAGTAAATTTAAATAATTTGTTTTAAGTAGCGGTTGACCAAGTTATGATCGCGTTGTTGAAGAATATACCCACCATTGATTGCACGTGTAGTAAAAGCTAGTAGACCAAGCACTAAGATCTAAACCAACGTCAGAATGGCTTTTTGTTTGTAAGCATCAAGGCTCCAGATATTGTTAAAAAATGATGGGAAACGAATGAAAAAGTTTAGGCCTATCCATATCGCTTTTCTTATCCCGACCCTGGATAGATGATGAGGTTTTTTTGCAGTAGCTGCCAACAATAAAGAGTCACTTAAGTATTAAACTATTACACTATTATTTACTTAAAATAGTAAGGCCTACAATTAATTAGACCAATAAACTAACAATTTTTAAACTATCATGCCATAACCAATCGTCGGACCATATAAACAAATATAAACGCTGACTGAGAAAGAGATCGAGTTCTCCTTGACTTTCTTGTTTAAATGCGTTAATCCGCCATTAAGAATCACCTAATGTTTTCAATTGGTCTATTAGCTACATAATATCGTGCATATCAGGAACGTTTCTGACTTACCATACGTGTAAACGGAAGAATCTCTAAGCATTGCTGGCGGGCCTACATCACAAGAACACATTCAATGTCTTAGTACTAGCATTTGAATGCAATAATAGCGTAGGGGTAACGTCATGAAGGTTTAAACGACAGATCCATCCTGAGATGAATTGAACCCTCGTGGGTTCGAATCCCACGCTGATCTGAGAGCAAAATATCTAACATTCACTGGACTAGGTATACGGTAAATATTCTAAATTGCCTCACGGTTTAAACATGTGGTATTGAAAAGTCATAGATATCAACAGAGTTGATCATTTCACTATAATCCGTGTTTACTGTTTACTTTTTCAGTTCACATAGCACTTAATACATTGATTGTTACCTCTAGAACTATTCACTTTTCTCACGGCTAAAATGAGCGCTCAATTTAAATTTAAAATTATAAATGAAAACCACAAACAACCAGTTCCCGCCACTAGTATACCGCCTAGTTAGTTATTATTGTTTAAAATGTCTTAATAGCGTAGGGGTAACGTCTTGAAGTTTTAAATGACAGATCCTGAGGTGAATTGAACCCTCGTGGGTTCGAATCCCAGCCCCCACTGATAAGAAAGTAAAATCTCGGACATTCACTGGACTGGTTGTACACGGAAAATGGAATAAATTGCCTAACGGTTTAAACATGTGGTTTTAAAAAGTGATAGATATCAACACAGTTGATCATTTCAGTATAATGCGTGTTTACTTTATACTTTATTAGTCGCAGTTTATTCACTGGAGAAAATTATTCATTAGATAGAGATATTAATTACAGAAATTTATTAATTAAAAAAATTTATTCATTACAGAAATGTACTACTAACATAAATTAGCTACAGTTAACGATATTTTAAATAAAAACCTGATTTGTGTACTTTATTTATTAGTTGTTGGTTAGATAATTGCTTAAACGCTTGACTTCATTAACACCATGAATACTGTCATATTATAATTATTTAATTTGTAAATTTTCAAAAATTGTATATTCTTAAAGAATAACAGCTTCTTCTATCACAGTGGTTTCGATGTAGCACAAAATAAGAGTTTGGAGTAAGAAGATTTGTGGGAGGAGCTTAAATGTTATAGTTGAATAGACTATAACATTTAGTCTATTCAACTATAACAACTATATCTTTATAGTAAAAAACAAAGTAATTTTAATTTTACTTTTTTAACTCTCCCTAACCAGAACCCCTACCTTTTACCCTAAGCCTAACGTGCCATATTCCTAAGAAACTAATAAAATTTAGTAAAACTGTAAAAAATATAATTGACTCTAGCCAGAATCGAAACCCGAACCCAATGATCTAAAGACTAGCAACTATACCATAAAGCCACCGATGCTTCCGAACCAAACTGAACCCAATTGAATATAGACGAAGCCAACATCTCGTACTGGAAAATCGTAATCCTATATAAACAAAATCTTATTTAAAATTCTTATTTTGTGCTACAACTTAACCACTGCGTTCTTCGACGAAAGTTACCCTATATCCACGACGTCTTGATGAGAAACCCTTCGAGCTTCAGACCTTGACGTTAAAACCACAAAATCAGCAATCATCCACAATTGTAGATTTAAAGGTATTGATTCACTTATCGATTGATTTCTAAAACAAATTAATTTTTGAGGCAGATTGATTGATAATTAAGTTATTTTGACTGATGGATTGATTAATCGATTGATTGATTAGTCGCTTGATTTCATTGATTACCGGTACAGTTAAGAAGCTCCCCGTGCCAGTGTGTATGCTGACAGGTGAGGAAGAAGGTGTGACCCGTGTGAATGCACTTCACCACCACCGTGTCTCCCTGTCTTCTGACCCAGACATGGGGCAGTCCGTGTAAATCCTCACAACCTACAACTATCAATCAATCAATCTATCGTTCAATCAATCAATCAATCGTTCAATCAATCAATTATAAAATTACTGGCTGAAGCCAGTGGTGAAGTCAGTTAGACACTCGACCGCGGATCAGTATGTGCGGGGTTCAAATCCTGGGCTCGCCCGTCACTGACATCGCTTTCGAGTGAGGAAACTGACGTTAACCTTAGCTTTACCAGCTTTAACCAATCTATCAATCGTAAAATCATGCAATCGACCAATCTATCAACCAATCAAGCAATCAATCTTTCAATCAATTAATAAATCAATAATCAATCATTGAGTAGTTCAATCATGCAATCGACCAGTATAATATCTTCTACTTAAAATACAGATTGGTTCAAAATTAACTGACCATCCTCTCTCCCTCTAAGCTAAAGTTGAATATTTCTTTTTGCACAACACCTACTAGCATATTTGAACATTTCCAAAATTTAAAATTTGGTTTAAATTTTATTCTCGCTTCGATTAACCATTTACGGAAACAGAGTAAAACAAATAATCTTTGACCGAGCGGTTCTGTTATGCTCTGAGGAATGGAGGGACATAATTAGGGTTAATGAGAATTTAGATGTGACGACAGCATCTGCTGAGAAAACAAATGGGTGACCGAGTGAGGTTGAAAGTGAGAAAGTTGCTTGAGAAGAAAAGATTTAGATTTATGCTCCTCAAGCACGAAATACTGTCCGATAAGTCCCAACCCCCAAATGTACAGCTTAGTCGCAGATCGTCGAAATCCGATAGTCGAAATTAGCACTCAATTTATTGGATAATTTTGCTAACGGACGATAAGTGAAACATCGATTTACATAATTTCATAGTTGTAATTGGATGAGAAGGTTAACTATTGATAAGTTTATAATCTATTAGATGATTAACTGATACGTTTATCATTCATATGATGATAAACTTATATTTTGTTAATTTGCTATTCAGTTATCACTGCATCTGGAAACACTGGCTGGAGCCAGTGGTGACGTCGGTAATATATTCGACCGCGAATCAGTATATGCGGGCTCAAGTCCTGGGCTCGCTCGTCACTGATATTGCTTTCGAGTAAGGAAACTAACGTTAACGTTAGATTTATCAGCTTTTACTCCGAACAAAAACTACAGTGGCAAGTGTTTTGATTTAAAAAATGGGTTGACTCCACTGCTAAAACACTCGTCACGAGCCTAAGGTTGCACAGTTCAATTCATCCATCCCCCTGTAGATTATCATTAGTCAATAGTTGAAGAAGATGGTTTATGACTTTTGATATATTTTAATATCTCTTCCTATATCTTTTGATAGTATATTTTACTTCAGATTTTCTAAATGTATTCCGCTATATTCTCATTCTCTAAGTTATTTTAGATTTCGTCCTTCTTCAGTTACTTAGCTCAATGCACAATCTAGTAAAGCGACTTATATATATATATATATATATATATATATATATATATATATATATATATATACATGTATATATATATATCGTGTATGAATATACAGTATATAAAAAATATATATATACATGTATATATATATACATGCATATATATATATATATATATATATATATACTGTATATAAACACAAATATATATATATATATATATATATATATATATATATATATATATATACTGTATATAAACACAAATATATATATATATATATATATATATATATATACTGTATATAAACACAAATATATATATATATATATATATATATATATATATATATATATATACTATTACTGTATATAACAACGTACTGTTTATATAACTGTGTGTTGTGTAAGTAAACAAAACCATACAAAACAATCCGAGACAATGAAGGAACTAGTCTTTAGTCATTATGGAGTACTGCAACAAAAACAGCCACTAATAATTTCTACAAATACTTCTGTCTTTCACAGTGTCCACTTCGATCTGAGGTCTGAAAGAATTCGACGATCAGGTTTCGACGAACAGCTCGCGGTGTTTCAATCAGTCCAGAGCCTGACGTAGAATGCCGGGGCGATCGTTTAGACGATCATATATTATCTGCGCTGTGTGCGACATCAACTCTTCCATATAGATACTAGAATCTATTGTTATATAGCCCTTGGGATTCATTGAATTTAATACAGAATTTATTATCTATGAAACCTGTATAAAGTCTGACCTCTCCACACTTTCTATCAATTTTAATTAACTCCAAAAATCGTGCAATATATTTAGTTAATCAAAATTGAGTCAAGAGTTAAATCAATATTATATGTGTCTTTGGCGATTTTCTTACTGGCCGAAAAAATTCATTTGCAGTTAGTACTTTCCAATATTAGATAAAGCACCTTTCTTTAGTTTTTAGATTTTTAATATCAGATTGCTCCG
Source organism: Enchytraeus crypticus (assembly GCA_905160935.1). NCBI lineage: Eukaryota > Metazoa > Annelida > Clitellata > Enchytraeida > Enchytraeidae > Enchytraeus > Enchytraeus crypticus. The sequence continues at coordinate 1,792,583 of CAJHZI010000483.1, read as the reverse complement.
TTGTGGTATACCCATTTATCCATCCTCGTTTGTGTTGCACAACAATCTCATTCCTCGTCTATTGTAGCAATTCAGTATATAGTACAAGTTTAATTACGATACAGGAGATACGCCATATATTTTGCGAATATAGTAGCATAGCCATTCTATCAGCAATTTTTGACAGATGTACGATTTGAGTCTGCATTACTGTCATCACATCGGCCTATTTAATAGAATAGATTTTCAGAATTTAACCGTTTACCTGTCAATTATTAATTTAGATGACAGATTTGTAGAGATAGAATGGTTTAATAAATTAGATAATTGACGAAGAATGCAAGGGAAAAGGTTGGAGGATTTGCTAACTAATTCGTACGTTAATATGAAGAGAAAGGCAGAGAGTAAAATATGTGGAGAACTCATATGCCATGGATCTGCCAATAGGCGGTGCACTATGAGAGAGAGACAGAGACAGAGACAGAGAGAGAGAGAGAGAGAGAGAGAGTTGAGAGTTGAGAGAGAGAGAGAGAGAGCGAGATTTATATAAGTCAAAAATTATACCTACCATCGTACTTCAGTAAAAACCCTGACGGAATGTCCACTGCACTATTTCTAGCTCCCAGCTTCTCGCTGACGTCATCACCGTGCCGCGCATACGCAGTCAAGCTACTACCCAGCGTGCTATACAAAGCTTTCTGTCGAAACCCATCAGCACACAGCGGCACGACGGAGGTTCGATTCCCGTCCTGCAGCACCAGGCTCAAGGCACACGTGTCGAGCAGGGAAGGGGGGTCAGTAGGCACCGGGGAGGCTTCGTCCGGATCTCCCGGCCAGAGACCCTCGTGATCGGCCCTGGCGTCCACCGAGGCGGCCTGCCTGAGGGGGAAGGCGTAGAGGGTGAGGTTGAGACGCTGGCCGGGCCCCACTCTGATCGACCAGGCGCAGGTGTCCGTGGCCCGGTGGACAGAGACGACCGAGACGAAGAAACCGCTGTGGTAGAACGCTGAGGGGATTGATATGGAGCTAGATGTTGTAGTGGTGGTAGGATCGGTGGATTGGTTTGCTTGCCATGCACATTGCGATCCATCCCATACGATAACTGAAACACAGGAAAATTTGAATAAATTGTAATTATTTTTAAATGCTAATGAAGCTCCAACGTCAGAAAGGGCATTCGGGTGGTGAGCGCCTGGGCTCCAGAAATTGTTACAAAAATTTTAAAGAATGGAAAAGTCTCAAATGGGGGATTGGCTGATGATATGATGTAGGTCAGAGAGGATTTGAGACAGTTTATTCGTATCCCGACTCTAGTAAAAGTGGGATTTAAGGGAAAAAGAAGAAGATAATGATACTAATAAAGCTGTAGAAGTTGTAATCTTCGGACTGACTTTTTGGTTTTTGGAATTTGCATCGTTTTTGGACCTTTGTTTTTGCTCGCCGGCTTGATTTTGTCTCAATAGTGCTCGATGTTGTCATTGATGACTGTTGTACTTTAATTGTTGTTATGGTATGTTATGTTACAAAAGTTTGATAAAAAGAGTTCTTAAATTATTTTAGATAATAACGTAAATTACGCTACAACAAATAGTTCATCTGTAAAACGGCAAGCGTTCAATCTACAATCTATATTAAAACAACGAATAATCAACTGATCAGTAAATTTTCACTTTAATAAATGAATCAATCAATTTGAAAATCAATCACAAATTGGAAGATTACATTATGATGGTATTCCATTTGTATACTGGTCCATGCGTAGTTCTTTTACAACTAAATCTATCATTCAGTCAAACAAAAAATTCTAAAAATATTTGACCAAAATGCAAATTATTCAATAAATCCATCAGTAAATCACCAAACTTATTCACTTACAATTATTTAGAACAGACCAGTATCTTAACAAATAAATCATAGATGAAAAAAAGGTTTTTTTACGTTGTTTATATCTGTAAAAAACGCGCTTTTTACGTTTTTCATTTTTTATAAAATATAAAACGTAAAACAACGTAAACCGTTAACGTTAAATTTTCTTGTATTGATAATTATGAACAACTGACAGTGTGGCTGTATGTGACCTGAAAGTATTTGTTTATATTTGTATGGAGTCTATGGACATACTTTAGAACTTTAGAACTTTAGATCAAGTCTAGTTGTAATAAAATTGTTTAGTGTTATGTAATGAAGGCATAGTAATATATATGCAAACCTACGTGTACGCTACTAATGTTTTTTCAACGTTTTTTTACGTATTTTATTTCTTTGGAAAAAACGCGTTTTTTAACGTTTTATATTTTTGGTAAGAACGTTTTTTCATCTATGAAATAAATAAATAAGTTAATTAATGAGTCATTCGTGTTCCAATTGACCTACTTGACCCCATGTGAACCCATTAACCCATTGACCCCATTGGGTTATCTTTGGGAGGAAAAGTTATTTCTACGTTAACGACGCGAATCCACAGAAAATAGAGACGAGATTGAAGGGATAGGATTTAATTTCATTGTTTAATTACACGCTTTCGACTAACCGTCGACTCGGTTGATTAACAGAGTGAAAAATTAGAGTATGAGAGAAAATAAATGTTAGAGCAAGAACCTTTAGGGTGGATCAATAAAAATAGAGGAAGGAAGATAAAAGCCTCGTGGCTCAGTGGGTAGAGAGCTCGCCTCGTGAACGATAGGTCGCGGGTTCGAGACTGCGTTGTGACGTTGGATTTTCTCTTCCGAGAGGCGAATAAAAACCCAGTCGTGTACACTTGGTAGCGTCAGAAAGGTAGCTAGCCGACCTTAATGTTCCATTTCCTATCTAGACCCCTCCGTGTCAACCCCGAATAAAGATTAAAGGAACGCTAGAAGGAAGTTTTAATTATACTACAATAAATAGTATGTTAATATTAGCAATAAATACTTTAGTCTCTGACTAGCAGGTTTTATTCAGCCATTACGTGAATAATTATTTGAACGACTAATGAACTTTTAATTATTGAACTAAAATTTATTTACAAAAGAATATTCAATAATTAGGCATGCTAGCTGAAGATTTGCAGAGGAAAGGGATTTAAGGTTTAGTAGAGTTTTGAACAAAGGTTCAGCTAGTCCCGGTATCAACGGAAGTCAGGGACTAGTGATTATATAGGATTGAGTCCGCACTAAACACTCCTTCACAGAGATTAGCCGAGATTAGACTAACGATCCTCAAGTTTAGTTAATGATGCGTGATTTTAAGAGACAGAGAGACCGAGATTCGCTCAGTTTGGTCAGCAGAAAGTAGTTAAGTTACAGAGTTACAAATCTGAAAAGTTGACAGTCAACTTAGAGTAGCGCATCTGAACGGATAACAGTCAAGTTATAGCGTAACACATCTGAAAACCATTGCAACGTGTCCAACAATGTTAAATATAGCAATGTCCCTGACACCATCATTGAATAAAGAAACGGACGTTAAACCTTTGTTATTACATGTAATAGTACAAAAGTAATTAACTTTTGCTGAAATCATTTATCCTTCAATAAAAAATACTTAATAATAATCAATAAATTCAATCAATGACGCGGCCAGTCAAACAATTAGTAAATCAAGCAATCAACCAATCAATCAATCAGTCAACCAATTATATCGTCGTTTAATCAATCAATCAACAAATAAATAAATCAACAATTCAATCAATTAAACACACAATCTAGCAATCAATCAATCATACAAACAACCAATCAATCAACCAATAAATAAATCAGTCACTCAATCAATCAATCAATAAACCAATCAATAAATCAAACAATCAATTAATCAATCAATCAATCACTCAATCACTCAATCAATCAACCAATCAACCAATCACTCAATCAATCAACCAATCAACCAATCAATCAATCAATCAATCAACCAACCAATCAATCAATCAATCAATCACTCACCAGGCACGCACTGATAGCTCGCCTCGAGGTAGGGCATCAGTTCTTTAGGACAAGGATGTATACCATGAAGACTCGCGTCCGGAATGGTCAGCTGGCAGCTCGATCTTCCGGAACATTTTCTATCCAACAAATGAAGGACGTCCGCCGAGCATCCTACACTTCCGTGATCCTCCTTCATACATCTGCCAAACCTCATCCTGCCGTACCTAGCTGTCCTCATCAGGATCACGTGATCCACAGCTACCTCTGACGTCAGAGAGTGGCCTCGTGTGACGTCACCGCATGTTGCGTTGAAAGTTTCCCATTGGCAGTACTCAACAGGGTCAACTGAGGACGCTAAAACTGTAGGAAATATAAAGTATAGTAGACCAGAACAGTCTCTATATCAGACTGAGTTGTAATAATGGATAAAGGCGCAAAAGTTTGATTGATCTGAGATCTGGTAATCTTGTGAAAAATGTCAAGTAGACGCCGTGCAATCAAGTTATGATAATGACAATTGAATTTTGTCGTCCTTATCCTCATGCAAGGCTGATGTCAGTGTCGTATTCATAATTATGTATCAAAACGAGATTTTCCTATGACACTATCATCACATTCGCTTCACGAACCTGACGTTAAAATACAATGGCAAATAAATTGATATATCGAGGATATAGTTCTAATATTTGCTTTGAGTGAGCCCATAAACATATGCGTATGCTCTATGTTTATATATACCCACCACATATAATGTAGGTCTACAAAGATAATAAATATTTTACAGTATGTACAATCGTCTAAGTTGTTACTTACTTTCAATTTCATTTAACTAGTATTTTATGGTTAATTATGTTTAGGGCACATGTCAGTGCTTTCGGGCCAATGTGTCCCATTTCAATTTTTCTCTAGGTATACTTTTTTACGGTTGAATTCTACCTGAAGCGAAATAAACAAGACAGAAGGTTGATTCTTGTTCTGATTCTAGGCTTCAATTTAAGGTTGCCTAGAGGATGATTATGATTCGGATTCTGAGGTTGCCAATAGAACGATTCTGATTCTGTGATTCCTAGAAGATGATTCTGATTCAGATGATGACTACAGGATGATTCTGATTCAGATGATGACTAGAGGATGATTCTGATTCAGATGATGACTAGAGGATGATTCTGATTCAGATGATGACTAGAGGATGATTCTGATTCAGATGGTAACTAGAGGATGATTCTGATTCAGATGGTAACTAGAGGATGATTCTGATTCAGATGGTAACTAGAGGATGATTCTGATTCAGATGGTAACTAGAGGATGATTCTGATTCAGATGGTAACTAGAGGATGATTATGATCCTGAATTTGGCTAGAGAATGATTTTGAAATTGAGGATGACGAGAAAAAAGCTGGTAAAGCTAATGTTAACGTCAGTTTCTTCACTCGAGAGCGATATCAGTAACGGGCGAGTCTAGGATTTGAACCCTGCACATACTGATCCGCGGTCGAGTATCTTACCGACATCGTCACTGGCTCCAACCAAAGAGGATGAGTCTAGTTCTGAAGATGTCTATAGGATGATTCTGATTCTGAGGTTAGCTAGAGGAAGATTCTGATTCCGAGGATAGCTAGAGGATGATTCTGATTCTGAGGATAGCTAGAGGATGATTCTGATGCAGATTATGACTAGATTAAGAATACATTGAGGATAACAATTTATTGTTTGACTTCATTAATACTGCCACTGCCTCAATGAAAGAGTCTGAAATCTTTAAACCTTCCAGGCACAAGGGCCACTGAAGCACAGAGACTCAAAGTTAACTCGGGCTCCTCTGGGGTTCGAACCCGGGTCGTTGGGCTCTGATAGAATCGACAGATTTTATCAGAAGAACTCCAGCAGAAGATCGAGGGGGGTACGAGCCCCGGGGGACCTTCCCCCTGTGATCTGAACCAGATACTGATCCACTGATCCGTGGTCGAGTAACTTACCGACATCACCACTGGCTCCTATATATATATATATATATATATATATATATATATATATATATATATATATAAAATAAAGATATGAATAAAGGAAAATACTGTCATAGATAGAGGTATACCTAGATAGATAGAGACATAATTTATAGACATAGATAGAGGTATACCTAGATGGATAGAGACATAATTATAGACATAGATAGAGGTATACCTAGATAGATAGAGACATAATTATAGACATAGATGGAGGTATACCTAGATAGATAGAGACATAATTATAGACATAGATAGAGGTATACCTAGATAGATAGAGACATAATTATAGACATAGATAGAGGTATACCTAGATAGATAGAGACATAATTATAGAGTTATGCAGATAGGTTTAGATATGAGTATATTTCTGTATACTTATCTGTATATCAGTAGGCAAATATCTCTGATCTATTTCTGAATATATATATATATATATATATATATATATATATATATATAGAATGTCTCAATGGCGCAATGGTTAGAGGTGTAGATAACGTCATGAAGTTTTAAATGACAGATCCTGAGGTTAATTGAACCCTCGTGGTTACGAATCCCAGCCGCGCTGATCTGAGAGTAAAATCTCGGACATTCACTGGACTGGATAAACGGAAAATTGACAAAAATTGCCTAACGGTTTAAACATGTGGTAATAAAAGTGATAGATATCAACGTAGTTGATCATTTCACTATAATGTGTGTTTTATATATATATATATATATATATATATATATATATATATATATATATATGAAATTCTAGGCCTACTTCTTGCAGAGTTTTTGTTGTTGTATATCTCCATCTAGATCAGAGATATTTGCCCACTGATATACAGATAAGTATACAGAAATATACCCATATCTAAACCTATATCTGCATAACTCTATAATTATGTCTCTATCTAAGTATACTTCTATCTATGTCTCTAATTATGTCACTATCTATCTAGGTATACATCTATCTATGCCAGTATTTTCCTTTATCCATAACTTTATTTCGTATTGTTTCCATCTATTAGAGAATAAAGCTAAAGCTAAAAGCTAATGTTAACCCAATTTCCTCGCTCGAAAGCGATGTCCGTGACGGGCGAGCCCAGGATTTGAACCCTGTACATACTGATCCGCGGTCGAGTATCTTACCGACGACGCCACTGGCTCCAGCCAGATATGTCTTTAACTACCAGTGTCGTAAGAGCTGGACGACTAGACAAGAACTGAAGAAGACATCTAGAAATCACCTCAGAAGCCATAACTTCTAAAGCTATAGGCTACAAAGGCTATGAAAAAGCCAGAGATTTTTGTGAAGGGATTAACTTGTTCATCTATGGAGAGCTCTCTTTGGCGTGTGAAAGCAGATTCTTTGTACGAACATATTCATACAAAGAGGGTCATACATTTTCATTCCGTGGGTCTGCCACTTGGCATAACACAACAGAGAGAGACAGAGAGAGAGAGAGAGAGAGAGAGAGAAAGAGAGGGAGAGAAAGAAAGAGAGCGAGGGAGAGAGAGAGAGCTAAAGAGAGTGAGAGAGAGAGAGAGAGAGGGAGAGAGAGAGCGAGAGAAAGAGAGAGAGAAAGAGTGAGAGAGAGAGAAAGATCCATATATCTCTAACTACATTATTTTCTTCAGTTACAACTCCATTTCCTCTCATTTTTTTTTTTTTTTTTAAATACCTCTTTTTTCTCATACTTTTATATTATAATTATCTAGGAATTCCAGTCTGCAGATTATTGTAATCCCTAGCTACCATTACTTTCTGCAGAAAGTTTGACGCCTAAATTTCGCCAACGTAGGCGATCGAATCTAGTCTAATAGGACATAGAGACGTCTTGAAGAGATGTCCCCTGGCTTCTGACCAAGACGTTAAGCACGCTATACACTGTAGAACTATAACACTTCACGAATTATTTAAATTTAATTGTTAATTTAAAATATTTATTAATTTCACATAAAACAAAAGTTCATATACAACCAGTACATATGAAAATGAAAGTGGCATAAAGGACCGAAGACTCTGACATGTGACCAGTGGAAAGAAGAACATGGGAATAAAATATTTCAAAATTTAGAAATAAGTCATCACAAAATCTAAACATTCTCTTCTTCAGTGCACTGCCAAGTGGCAGGTTCAAGGTACATATTCATACTCAAATGTCTGTCTTCTCGCTCCATAAGAGCACTCCTTAGATCAACAGGCTAATCCCTTCGCAAAGTCTATGCCTTATCTATACCTTATGTAGCCTATAGCTTGGCAAAAGTAAAGCTTCTGAGGTGGTTTCCCGTTGCCTTCCTCAGTTAGAAGGATTAATTACCTTTATAGACATTATTAATTATTAACATGACAAACTTTTATGTCCACTTTGTCTTCGGATATGTTCGGATATCGTCTCAATAGTGCTCGGTGTTGTCATGTATGACTGTAGCACTCTAATTGTTGTTATGTTATGGATATGGCAGACGTCCATAGTTTCGCTGTATCCTACACTCGGGACGTCTGTCTATGGACTAACCCGTGTATTCCTACGCCACGGGACGGACGAATTACTTCTCCACCCCGGACCGTAAGTAGTTCATTACGTATGGTCGTAGAAAATCTTTACAAAATCTCTCTCTGGAGAAAACTTCATAGCGCCCGTAGATGTCGATAAATTTGTAGCCAGTGAAATAAGTTCCTATGCAATCTGGTTGAGATTAGGATCGATGTGTTATAAAACATCTAACAGAATTGTATTAAATCAGTTTGAAACGAGTAAAAGTGAAGCCCCGTATACAAAAAAGCTGGTAAAGCTAATGTTAACGTCAGTTTCCTCTCTCGAAAGCGATATCAGTGACGGGAGAGCCCAGGATATGAACCCCACACATAGGCTACTGATCCGCGGTCTAGTATCTGAACGACATCGCCACTGGCTCCAGCCTGCATAAAAGCAGTATAAAGACTTTATAATTACAGTAAATAAGCTGCCCTTATAAAACCAGTAAAAATTAAGCCTTTATAAAACCAGTAAAAGTGAAACTCGTAAAAGCCATTAAAGTTTAACGCCTGTTTCTTCGTAACTATGATTCTATTTGGAACGGTTGTGACTCAAGTCCGCTTTTTTCTTGTTCTAGTAAAGCATGTGTGCTATTAATACAGCTATTTACGAGTATTAAAGACCGAAACAAAAACCTAAGTTTAGCGTCGTACTTAATTGCACAATTAGATGATATTTAGTATAGAAGACCTACTTCTTCTGCGGACAACCGCACGTTTCAACCTGTTACTTAATTTTAACATTCTCTCTATCTTAAAAAATGGCACAAAATACCTGTTAAAGTCAGTTTGCTAATGTTAAGTGTAATTTACATTTTTAATTTTAATTTTTTGTAAATTTATTTTATTTCATCCGTGTATTATAATTTTAGTAGCGACGTAGAAAATGCGATCTACATGTAGAAAATATTTTCACGAGTACAGGCTCGGAATGATTTCGAAGAACATCTGGTAATCGATTGTACGAAATTAAATTTAGCGATCATCATGCGCCGTTACAACAACTTTACGATTTATTCCCTTTATCACACGCGACTACCACTGATTCACATTTAACTACTCGATAGCGTAACGTTTCATGTACAAAGTAGCTATTTTATACTCTACCTCACTCCCCCCCCCCCCCCCCACCCACTCTACTTCTCTTTCTGTAATATCCATCTATTAAATGTACACTGTGTTCCAAAGAAACGGAGCCATATCCATCAATCAACAGTACATTGTGTCCCAAAGAAAAGGAAGTCCTTTAAAAGCTAGATTACCTTTAAAAATGTAAAAACTTCAATCAGAAACCAACAGAATTAGGCTTATATAGCATTTGGAATAAAATTTATAAAACGTTCAGTATTATCAGCATCTTTCCTTAACTTTAAATACATTGTTTATATTAACTTTACATTTCTCAAGTTTAACATAGGTCGGGCTTTGTAACAATTTCTGGAGCCTAAGCGTTCAACAACCGAAAACCCTTTCTGACGTTGGTTTACATGTACATGTAGATCTTAGTGCTTTGTCGCCTTAAGAACACCCTACGATCAATGTCTGCACTGCAACGAACTGGCATGGACTGGAAAAGACTGGAATAGACTAGAATAGACTAGAATAGACTAGAATAGACTAGAATAGACTAGAATAGACTAGAATAGACTAGAATAGACTAGAATAGACTAGAATAGACTAAAGTGGAATGTATTGGAATGTAGTGGACTAGAATGGAAGAGACTAGAATGGCATGCAATGAACTGATTTGAAATGGTTTGGGGGTACCGGAATGGACTAAAATGGACTTAAATGAACTGGGTCGCTGGGATGTACTCCAATGAACTAAAATGGACTGGAACAGACTGAGATATACTTGCATGAAGAGACTAGAATGAGCTGAATTAGACTGGATTGGACTGGAATAGACTGGAATGGACTGGAATAGACTTTGGTGAATTTGAATGAACTAGAAAGGACTAGAATGAACTAGAATGGACTGGAATGGCCTGTAATAGCCTGTAATTGCCTGGAATAGACTGGAATGGTCTGGAATGGACTGGAATGAACTACACGTAGAATGGACTGGCTGGAATGGACTGAAATGGACTAGAATGGCATGAATATACTGGACTGGCCTGGAATGCACTGGGACGGACTCAAAATGGCCTTGAATGGCCTATAATAGACTGAAGTGGTCTGGAGTGGACTGAAATGGACTGAAATGGACTGAAATGGCCTAGATTGAACTGAAATTGGACGGCGCACGACGTATTAGTTGTAGTGTTGACACTGGTGACAGAGAATTCAATGGGTGAGGCACAATAAATCAGTTGAACAAACAGATGTATCAGAAGAATCCAGCATTCTGTCACTCCGCCAGCCTTTCACTGCGGTTATTATATGAGGTCCTGGTCACACACATTGAAGTCTTCACTACCGTAGCCGGGTTACTCTACACTCCAGCTGAGTGTGGAGTAAAAATTGACTAATTTGATGTTTGAAAAAAGAATAAAAAAGCTAAAGTTAACGTCAGTTTCCTCTCTCGAAAGCCATATCAGTAACGGGAGAGCCCAGGATTTGAACTCCGCACAAACTGATCCGCAGTCAAGTGTCTTACCAACTTCGCCACTGGCCCCAGCCAATAGCAAGTCTGGAAACCGAGAAATTTGTATAACTAAGTCAAACGCCTGTTTCCGTACAAAAGTGTTACGATAGGCAGGGTATGAGGGGGAAAAGAAATAAACGCTTAATAATTACATGATTAATTTTCGATTTTAATTCAAGAAATGTAGGACCTACTGGGAGTAATCTCTATGATCTAACGACGTACCTGACATCATTCCTAGATGAGGAAACGAACGTTAAACCTTTATTATCAGTATTATTATTATTATTACTCAGCCATATTCAGTAATTACACATGTAGTCTGCGTAGTATATTAATATGGAATGGACTTTCTGTGAAAAGAAACAGTTATTAATCAATGTAGTGCTCTTTATAGAGTCATGATAGCAGAATATGTGTATGAATATGCACCTTGAATTGTCACGTGACAGACCACTATAGAGGGAGAGAGAGAGAGAGAAAGAAAGAGAGAGCGAGAGAGAGAGAGAGCGAGCGAAAGAGAAAGAGAGCGACATAGAGATATAGAGAAATCGTTTATTCATTGAAGAGAAGTGTGTACGTAGTGAATGTTGAAGCATACTGTAGTCTGCATAGTATAGAATATAAAAGACTATGTAGTAGAGATGGGAATTTTATGAATTTCCAGAGTTCGGGTTCGGTTCGGTTCGTTGAAAATGAAAGTTCGGTTCGGTTCGGGTTCGGTTAGCAGTTGACAATTTGAGAGTTCGGTTCGGTTCGGTTCGTTGAAAATGAAAGTTCGGTTCGGTTTGATTCTAACAAGGGTTCGGGTTCGGTTCGGGTTCGGCTTGCTTTCCAACTCACAAGAGTTCGATTTGAGTTCGAAATGGTTTGGTTTGGATAATGATGCAATTGTTTAACTTTACTTATAATAATCATGGTTATGACAAACATGTTTAAAATCGTTTATGGTAAATATGCTTAAAAATTAAGTAAAATAACTGTCAATATATTTCACCTGGGTAAAAATATGACAATGAAAAAAGGAGAGAAGTGGTATTTATTCCTGTACATTTCTTAAAATATTCTAAGTTGACCAACAAAGGTTCATAATAAAGATATTGTCAGGGAAAGTACCAATGAAGATACTAACAGCCTAGACATATCAGGAAAATGAAAATAGAATTAGAATAGAATATAAGACTATTTTCAAAGTCCTGGACCAGGTTCAAATCTCAGATATCTCAGACAAATGACGAGAGAGCTAATGAAACATTCAATGTCTCAACTATTTAAATACCTAAGTTAAGAAGTATTCAGGCAAACATCAGGAGTTACTAATTAATTAAAGGAATATCAATTCCTTAATTAATGTTTTATTATGAATAAAACAAAATCTTATGTGCAAGAAACATAACAAGTTAAACGACGTGAATGTAAAACTAAGTTACAGTCAAATTAATAATAATTAAATTAATGATATTTTAAATAAATAAACATAAATAAGATATTCCACACTGGTTGTACATTATCTGTAATTAATACATATGATATGCTATGCACCAATGTATAAGTGTATTGAAAACCTCCCTACAGTAGAATTCCCCTAGGAAACTGGTCTCTAAATTATCCCTCAAACAAATGGATCGTCACCCATTCCAAATATATTTGTCGCCTGTTCTAAATTCCAAAGATTTAATTAAATAATCACACTGGCTCTGTTTAATCTTACCCAGGCTTAGTCTCTAACTCTTGAAACGGTTTAACCGTTTTTTATACGTTGTAAACAAGAACTCCCTAGAAACTATATTAGCCACACCTGGTAAATTTCACTAAGGTCACAGTAACTCTCTTTAAAATTTCTAGTACTGACCGTCAAATTAATATACAATGAAGTCTGCTCGAACAAACGATGCTAGCTTCCCCCTCTCTCAATAGGGCTTTCGAAATAACACTTGAGCCTCTCCGTTACTCAACAGGCTTCAACACCGGGCAAAATAATTGTCACCAAAATTACAAAGACTAAGAGGGAGAAATTACTACTGCATGGAGTTTCCCTGATACACCATTAAGCACGCATATCTAATGTACCTACATACTACAGACAATGAACTCGCAGGGCCTTCCGAACCTGGTCATTACTAACACAATTCTGTTACTGTTTATAAGTAAAGTTAAAGTTTAGTAAATATTAAAATATTGAAATTAAAGTTTTAAAACTTAAATCATTCCTTAAGTTACATGTCAACATTTCAGAGACCAGGACAGAAAACTTGTGTATATGTGTACAAGATGCGTGTATATGTGTGCATGTATGTGTATGTCTTATGAGTGTATATGTGCGCATGTATGCGTATATATGTGTGCATATATGTGTGTCTGTCACTCTGGTTTACTCACCAGTGGGAGTAAGCCAAAACAAAGCTACCACGAGACATTTGAAAAATGCCCTGTAACCTTAAATGTAAACATAGCATCCACAACAACATCAGGCACATAAAGCAGTCTTCAATCCGCGCCTGACAGATATTTAGCTTTATTATTGTATCTGAAATATTCTCCTTGATTATAACGAGCAAATAGAATGTTTAATCAATTTTTAAATCTTTTTGTCACTATAGTCCTTTATATTAGATACGTTTATAATTAATTGGAAATGTCTTGGCTAAAATTTGATCCAATATTTCAGAGAAAAAGTGCAATTTTTAACATAAAATGGTCAAAAAAGATGATTTGGTAAACACGTGTACTTCCATAGAAAAATGATCATAATATACACTGTTTGCTATGTCTGACCAGTAATAAACTTCATAATTTACCTTAGGGTTTCAAATTAGAAACTCTCAGATCAATTATGAAGTTACGAAAATAGTTATGAAATTATTGCATTGCTATGGTGCAAAATTATTTACTCCAGATAGTATTAACAAATATACATGTAGAATGTCAAATATAATTATTTGTAAATCTGGCTGCAAAAATATTAAGGTAGCACACTAAAATTAGAAAAAAATCATAATTTGAATTCAACAAGAACAAATCCACCTAGATTGAGTCAAGAATTCTCAGATTTTTATGGGATACTCTCATAACTTTTGTCTCTTTAATGTTAATCTTCATTCCATATTTCAATGCCGTATCATTCAGACTATCCATTATCTTCTGTAGGCCCGTCTCGCTTCCCGCTACCATTCCTTTGTACCGCTACCATTTTAAAATTTGTGTCGGAACCAGCCTTACCTGAATATATGCTGTTAGATACTGTAGGACATGTAAATGCAAAAACTATTATATATTTGTATTGTTATTACTATCTTTATTTAATGTCAGGCTGGTGAAGAAGAAAGGAACTACAAGAGTTTGGTACAGTTCGGTTTGGACGAAGTCTTGGTTCGGGTTCGGTTCGGGTTCGGCCAGAGTCTGGGTTCGGATTCGGTTCGGGTTCGGTCAGAGTCTGGGTTCGAGTCCGGTTCGGTTCGGTCAAAATTCTAGATTTTAGGGTTCGGTTCGGGTTCGGTTCGATTCCCATCTCTACTATGTACCTTGAACTTATTACTTTAAGTTCACTCCCTCACTCTTATTCTATTAGAAAATAATTATTAATTATTATTAGGCTATTCTCTCTACTCTCCCTCTCTCGTTTTCTTCTCTCTCTCTCTCTCTTTCTCTCTTTGTTTCTCTCTTTCTTCTTCTTCTCTCTCTCTCAGCCTCTCTTTATCTTTCTATTTCTTTCTCTCTCCCTCTCTCTATCCATCTGACTCTCTTTTTTCCTATTTCTCCCTCTCTTTTTCTCTCTCTCCCTCTCTCTATTCACGGTCAAACTGTCAATCTTCGGATGCAGATTTATCGATAGACTTGCTCTGAAATCAATCAATCGAATTTCATCAATAATTCTTTCAAATGAGCAAACCGACCGCATCTGTAATTGACACCCGGTATTTTAATTAATATTCAAAGTGATAAGGACTTCAGATATCACCTAACCAAACTCTAAAGTAAAACGTTATCTTTTAAATCGTTTAAAAGTTATAATTCTAACGCCTAACTTAAACTATAGCGCCTAAGTTTATCGCCTAACTATATAGCCTAACTTAAATTATAGCGCCTAGTGATATAGACTAACTATATCAACTAACTAATACAATAGTGCCTAATGATATTATCTAACTATATCGCCTAAGTAGAACTATAGCGCCTAGCTTAATCGCCTAAGTAGAACTATAGCGCCTAGCTTAATCGCCTAAGTAGAACTATAGCGCCTAACGTTATCGACTAACTATAACGCCTAACTAAAACTTTAGCGCCTAATGTTCTCTCTCTCTCTCTCTCTTAGTGCACTGCCTACTGGCAGGTCCATGGTACATAACGCCTCCACTCTTCTCTGTCTTCCGCTTTCCTCTTCATTTCCACATATGAGTGGGTCTTTAAATTATCTAACATGCCTAATCTCGGCCTGCCCCTGCTTCTTTTTCCTTCCATTCTACCTTCTATGACCTCTTTTAATAGACCTTCCCCCCTTAGAATGTGTCCTATCCATCTCTTCTTCCTATTTCTTAGTACATTTATCAACTGTCTATCTGTGCCAGCTCTCTCCAGGACTCGCCTAATGTTATGGCCTAAATAATACCATAATTTAAGAAGATATCGTCTAACTAAAACTATACAGCCTATATAATGATATCGCCTAACTGAAATATCGAGCAAAAATCGGTCTAAAATCAGTGTGAAGTAGAACATCCAGACAAACAGTCCAAGATATACGTGTATACATATGCGTGTAAATGTGTGCATGTATGCGTAAGTATGTGTGCATGTGTGATACGTGTGTGTATATGTTTGAATGTGTACATGTATATATGTGCTATGAGTGCATGTATGCGTGTATATGTGTGCATGTATGTGTGTATGTATGCGTGTATGTATGGTACGTTTGTGTATATGTGTACAAGATGCGTGTATATGTGTGCATGTATGTGTATAAATGTTATGAGTGTATATGTGTGCATGTATGCGTATATATGTATGCATGTATATGTGTCTGTCACTCTGGTTTGTCCACTAGTACGTGATGGTTGGATTGTGATAGAGTTAATGGTTTAAACGTGACTCACTCAATAACGATCCCGTTAAACTTATTCCAGTTCTTCCAATTCCCTCTCACCAGGGAAACCACGAATCTGAGGTTTTCCTGCTGGATTCATTGACTACATCAGCCGTCAGGAACAGCGTCACAGGAAATATGAATAATAATAATAATAATAATTATTATTATTATTCTTATTATTATTATTATTATTATTATTATTAGTAGTAGTAGTAGTAGTAGTAGTATAACTTCACACTGGGTCATGAAGCACATATGCTTGTTTAAGGCTCATTTTTCTCTTTCCTCACTATGGTTATTAGTAATCATTGCTTTTATGGCGCATCAATTGCAGCCGGGGCCGAGTTAAGAATAACCTTCCAACACCCTGTCATTTTTTTCATTCCAAGCTGTCAATACTAGGTCTTCCAAGGTGGTCACCCAAGTGACCCAACCATGTACTAACCGAGGCCGATTTAACCGACTTCCATTATTGACGTGCAATTAAACCAATTTCGCTAAATCCCGCCATCAAAATTCATCTTTTGCATCAAGATATCCAGGTACTTGGGTCAAAATATCAAATATAGCAAGCGGAGTATAGCCTGACTAGACAAGTTTGAGTAACTCTAAGGCCTACTCGGCGCACCAAATGTGAAACCACAACAACGTCAACAATTGCAGTGCCACTCTTCGCTATGACAACATCGAGCTCTAAAGAAGCCACAAGTACTTACCCTCATTTAGAGTGCAGCAATGTGGAGCAATGAGCAGAATCATTGTCAATGTAGCAGCAGTAGAACTTCTACGCCGAGAGATGGCGGTGGAATCCATTTCTTAATCAGGTCAATGAAGAGTTAGACATATGATATATCCTTGCCTAGACGTAACAGTTTACTCTATGCCTACAATGTTTAGACCTTTCCTAGGCCTCACAGTTTACTCCATGTCTACAGTGTATAGAATACAGAAATTTTCGGCCTACATTCTTTTCCAAATGTGGATTTGGAAAAGAATGGAGAGGATTAGCTGGACTCAAAAGGTTACAAATGAGGAAGTCCTGCAGAGAGTTGGCACAGATAGACAGTTGATAAATGTATTAAGAAATAGGAAGAAGAGATGGATAGGACACATTCTAAGGGGGGCAAGGTCTATTAAAAAGAGGTCATAGAAGGTAGAATGGAAGGAAAAAGAGGCAGGGGCAGGCCGAGATTAGGTATGCTAGATGATTTAAAGACCCACTCATATGTGGAAATGACGAGGAAGGCGGAAGACAGCGAAGAGTGGAGGCGTTATGTACCATGGACCTGCCAGTAGGCAGTGCACTAAGAGAGATATATATATATTTAATATATATGTATATATATTTATATATATATGTGTATATGATACATACATATATATATATATATATATATATATATGTACAGCTGACTGCGAGTTTAAATATATATATATATATATATATATATATATATATATATATATATAATGATGTATACATGTATATATATATATATATATATATATATATATATATATATATTTTAAACTCGCAGTCAGCGGACATCCCTCATAGAGAACACTCCATCGATCTTAACTGTTGTAGAGGCTCTAATTTTAGGTATAATAACGTTTCTGAAGTTCTGGTGTGTTTTGTCCTTGCCTTCCTCTGCTCTTTCTTAATCGACTCTTACAAGACATCAAGACATGCAGATTATGATTGACCTATTAATCAACTCAAAATGTGCCCCTAGAGAGATAAATTAAAGTAACGTAGAACCAAATAACGCCTACGATATTTAATATATATATCAGTGACCGTTAAATATAATCATTAATATGTAATTTATTGGCCTAAGATTGGAAGGGCCGGATAGCCGAATGGATAGTAAACTTGCCCGATGAACAAGAGGACAACGGTTCGAAGCTCAGCCGGGCCGTCTCTGAAAATATCCCTTAAGAAACGGAAACAGACGTTCAACTTAGCTTTACAGCTTTATAGACCAATAATATTAATAGTAATAATAGTAATAGGCTAATAGTAATAATAATAATAGCCTAATAATAATGATAAATGGTTTAATGTCAGTTTCTCCTCATCCAAGGATGATGTCAGTGACGTCCCCAAAGCACACATCGCTTCAGATCAATTCACCCAGACCAATCTGCAAGAGAAATGTGCTGAGGAGAAGTTAGTTCCCAAACGAAACCTAGTAGCACATCTCTGCTAGAGCTACAGCCAGTGTGAGTGGAGCTAGCAACTATAATGACATCTCAGTCACTACAGGCGACTTTCTAACGACTGAGAGCGGTCGTCACTAGCGCCTAACACGACGTAGAGTGGGCGCCTAGCACGTCACGCCTAACACGACGTCGAGTGGACGCCTAACACGACGTAGAGTGGGCGCCTGGCACGTCACGCCTAACACGACGTAGAGTGGGCGCCTGGCACGTCACGCCTAACACGACGTAGAGTGGGCGCCTAGCACGTGACGCCTAACACGACGTCGAGTGGACGCCTAACACGACGTTGAGTGGACGCCTAGCACGACGTCGAGTGGAAGCCTAGTTTATTTAGCTCTAGACATGACTTGGTGTTTGTTATGTAATGTAGTATGAACTTGTTCATTCTTTCAGACATTCACTTTATTGTTCACTTGCAAGCCATACCCGTCAGCTTCGTACGAGGAACAACGAGATCATTTACATTTGCAAGACTGAAGTGGAATACAATAAATGGACCCTGAGGCTAAAATACTGATTTATTTCCTTCAATTTTTATGAAACGATATAAAATATTTGTTGTAAAACTTGAAAAGTATCAAATTAATTATACATGTACACATAACTAAAGAAAATAATCACGCATTGTAATTAGTGATGCCGGCAAGTATCTAGTATCATCATTAGGTGAGGAAATGTACGTTAAAGCGTTAGTATCAATATATAACACAGCGCACAATCATTGCCGTTTCAATCAATCAATAAATCGATCAATTGCACACAATTTCTCACATCATTGCGTAAACGTTCCTTCTACTAGATATGATTAATAGATCAATTACTGTCTCATAAATGTTAAACTAGTTAGGAATATCAGCAATATTAACAATTTCATATTAAACATGTTTAGAGTCTGCTTATGGAACTATAAAGGCCATAGTAAGGCCAGTCTGGCTGGGATATGAATCCACAATCTTATTACTATTGCTGTTATTAAGCAAGCACGTTATCCTCTAGGACAATAAACCAGTTTTATCATTAATGATATTTATTATTAATATTAATTTTTATTTTGATATCGAGACGGGTATGGGCATATTGTGAGAAAGGCAGACGAGGAAGTAGTAAAGAGAGTTTGGAGGGAAGAGCTGCATGTTAAGCTAGAGAGGTAGACCACAATTGACGCGGGATTCGGTATTTAAGAAGAACATGACAAATATTGGATTTACTGATGATATGGTGTGGGACAGGGAGGACTGGAGAAAGTCTATTCGTATCCCGACCCTGGTTAAACTGAGACTTAAGGGAAGATGACGATGAAGACAGTAGCTTTAACAAGCGGTACTTCTATCGATGACGATAATATAGATGACTACCGGAAAAGAGTAAGTGTTTAGATAATATGACAGTTCGCCAGATGTCCGTACATGACTATACACGACTAAAGGAAGAGAATAATTGTTTTGAAAATATGACAGTTCGCCAGATGTCAGAACACAGGACTATCGGAAGAGAGTAAAACGTTTGGATAATCGTCCATCTTTACTGTTCAGTGCAGCTGTGATGTCCTCAAAGTTGGGTAGCTGAGTCAGGTTGCCAAGAGCCGCAACCGATGGTCTAGTATGCAGCATGCGACGAGCAACTCTCGTTATGTCCTCCTCAGTTATCTTTTCTGTTATGCGCAATCAATCAATCAATCAATCAATCAATCCATCAATAATATAAATAACTACAGTCAGTCAATCAACCATTCAGTTGTGCAGTCTATAGTCTTAATAATTAGCCAACCAATGGAACAATCATTCAATAGTCTTAATAACTAGTCAATCAAGAGATCAATCAGTCAATAGTCGTAATAACTAGTCAACCAATAGATCAATCATTCAATAGTAGTAATAACTAGTCAATCAATAGATCAATCATTCAATAGTCGTAATAACTAGTCAATCAATAGATCAATCATTCAATAGTCGTAATAACTAGTCAATCAATAGACTAATCATTCAATAGTAGTAATAACTAGTCAATCAATAGATCAATCAATCAATAGTCTTAATAACTAGTCAATCAATAGATCAATCAGTAATCAAACAAAGGAAATATAAATTACTAGCTAGTCAATAAATAGCAACTAAAACGAAGGGATTGCAAAAAATATTACAAGTGGCAGGAGCTATCTGCAAGCTCACTGTAGTGTTGCTAATGGATAACATCACGCACTGCTTGGGTAGACAGGATAGTTTTCTAAGGGAATGACGCCCCGGCCCAGTAAAGGTTAGTCGAAGTTGAGGAAGGTCCACCTCGTCATAACCAGAATCCCCCAAGATTAATGGCATATAGAAAGGAATGTTAGATGATTCAAAGATCCACTCGTATATGGACATGAACAGGAAAACGAAAGACAGAGAAGAGTGGAGTCGTTATATATCATGGACATGCCAGTAGGCAGTGCACTAAGAGATAATATCATTGCATGGAAATTACAAACGCGTTACAAGTGTCACAAGTTACCTATAAGCTGACTGTAGTGCTCGGGCTGGTGTCTGCAGCCATTAGCAAGAACCTGACGTCCCACATCCTCGAACACGACCGGTCTCGTCTCTAGGTTCATCATGAGCATCGACTGGAGCTGTCGTTTAGCTCTGCTCAACTCAGACTCTGAGACCCCATGCTGTGTGTTCACTAGCTCTCTCACCACCACCTCTGTTAGGTCTCTTAACTATGTGATCAATCAATCAGTCAGTCAGTCAATCAATCAATCGATCAATCAGTCAATCAATCAATCAATCAATCGATCCGCTCATCTCTGATTCTGAGACCACGTGCTGAGTGTTCACCAACTCTCTCACCAAAACCTCTGTTAGGTCCCTCAACTATATGATCAATCAATCAGTCAATCAATCAATCAAGCAGCTCTCTCACTATCACCTCTGTCAGGTCCCTCAGCTACGTGATCAGTCAATCAATCAATCAATCAATTGATAGACTAGTCAATCAATCAATCAATCAATTGATAGACTAGTCAATCAATCAATCAGTCAATCAATCAATCAATCAATTGATAGACTAGTCAATCAATCAACTAGATCTCTAATCACCACCTATGTTAGGTCTCTCAACTATGTGATCAATCAATCAATCAATCAGTCAATCAATCAATCGATAGACCAATCAATCAATCGACCAATAAATCAATCAATCGACCAATAAATCCATCAATCAACCAATAAATCAATCAATCGACCAATAAATCCATCAATCAACTAATCAATCAATCAATAGACCAATAAATCAATCAATCAACCAATCAATCAATCAATATATCAACCGGCTTTCTCACTACCACCTCTGTTAGGTCCCTCAGCTATGTGATCAGTCCATCAATCAATCAATCAATTGATAGACTAGTCAATCAATCAACCAGCTCTCTAATCATCACCTATGTTAGGTCTCTCAACTATGTGATCAATAATCAATCAATCAATCAGTCAGTCAATCAGTCAATCAATCAATAATCAATCAATCAATCGATAGACCAATCAATAAATCATCAATCTATTAATCAATAGATCAATCTGTCAATAAATCAGTTAATCAATCGTGAATCAATCAGACTTGACCAATCAATTAACCTATCAATGAATCAGATAATAAATCAGTCAATCAATCACAATCATTTTAGGCATTAATAGCTCCATCCATCAAACACTCATTGAAACCAATCAACTCTACCTCAGACCCTTTATTATCATTGCCCAGTTATTGATTATTGCAACTGGATGCTAGCGTGATGCAAAATAAATTTGCTACTTAGACACCCAAAAATTAATAACTATTAATAAATAAAAACCAGAATTGAAATGCTGTGTCCTTACATTCCATTTTTCTTAACGAGAACTTGTCTGTTTATTGAATTCAGTCTACATAAACAATCGAATATTTGGAGAAATATTAGACCATGAACAATTAATTAGTACTTCACTTTATGCAATATTTAACACTTTAAATAGTACTTCGTTGGATATTGTTTTTAGCATTTTAATTACCACTTCACTGAGTACATTATTTAGTACTCTAGTTACCACTCACTGGATACATTATTTAGTACTTTAGTTACTACTTTGCAGGTACATTATTAAGTTAGTACTTCTTCTTCTCTATGTGCCGTGTCTGTTCCAAGCCTGGGTGGTCATGGTCATATTCCTCCATATGTCTCTGTTCGTTGCTGCTCTGATCAGCTCTGTTTCAGTTAACTGCATACGGTTAGTACTATAGTAAGCCATATACTTGCACGCACATTGTTAGGATGGGCACTGGCGTGTATACAGAACAGACCACTGTCTCCATAAGCGTGGTTATATGCCGTGGCATTGTGTATCCAATGAAATCTGGCAAACACACACACATACATACATACATACACATATACAAGAGGTTATATGCCGCGGCATTGTGTATCAAATGAAACCTGCCACACACACAAACATATATTTAAATTTAAAAAAGAAATGAGTAAAAAAAGTTAATGTTAACTTCCGTTTCCTAACTCAAATGCGATGTCAGTGACGGGCTAACCCAGGATTTCAACCCCGCACATACTGATCTGCGGTCGAGTATCTTACCGACGTCGCCACTGGACGTATAGTGTAAATGCGGCGATGTCGGTAAGATACTCGACCGCGGAAGATAAATTAATTTATTACTTGTTTACTTTCTTATGTACCTATAAGAAAGTAATGACAGAAAGTAAATAAATAAAAAAGTAAATAAGTAGCAGATTAACAGGAGAGATAAAAAAATCGAAGAAAAATCGAGTAGGCAAAAGAGTAAGCAAGTACCTCCAAAAGAGTAGATAGGTGAAACAGTAAAAGAGAACCCGTAAAATATTAAATAAACCATTAAGTAAACGAGTAAGCAAGTAAACAAATAAATGAGTAAACAAGTAAACGAGTTAGCTAGTAAACCAGTAAACAAGTAAACGAGTAAGCTAGTAAACAAGTAAACGAGTACCTGTTGAGTACGTTGAGATAGAGCCTGCTGTACATGCCCTTGCCCGGCCCCCCCGCCGAGAACGACCCCCCTCCACCCATCAGCATGTTGAGCACACAGTAGGCTACAAAGTCAGGATCTTTATGAGAGCAGCTCTCCAGGCCTATCACAACGTGAGCCAGCTCAGGCATGGGAGTGGGACCTAGAGACACGTCAGAGAGGTCCTTAGTTACCTACAGAACAAAAACAACTCTATCATCAGCTTCTAATCTCTAGTCGCCTCTTGCAAACAAGTGTTGCTTTGGGTGGATCCATTTAAGAATCTTAAGATTCAGGAGTTAGATATTAGTTATATATTAGTTAGATATTATTATTTTATATTATTATATTATTGTGATATTATGTAATTAGTTATATATAAGTTAGATATTATGTTATTAGTTAGATACTATTTAGATATTAGATATCAGTTAGATATTAGTTAGATATTATTTAGATATTAGATATCAGTTAGATATTAGTTAGATATTATTTAGATATTAGATATCAGTTAGATATTAGTTAGATATTATTTAGATATTAGATATCAGTTAGATATTAGTTAGATATTATTTAGATATTAGATATCAGTTAGATATTAGTTAGATATTATTTAGATATTAGATATCAGTTAGATATTAGTTAGATATTATTTAGATATTAGATATCAGTTAGATATTAGTTAGATATTATTTAGATATTAGATATCAGTTAGATATTTACCTTCATCAGACCTCCAGTGTACTGTGATAGAGAGTTGTCTCGAGGAAGCTTCTTATCAATCAGCCCAGAGTCTTGAGACCAGATAGGTGCCTGTGTGAAATACTGCTTAGCTAGCTCTACAAGAGCATCATGCTCCACACCAACACCTATGATCAATCAATCAAATCGATCAATCAATCAATCAATCAATCAATAGACCAGAGAGGTGCCTGTGTGAAATACTGCTTAGCTAGCTCTACAAGAGCATCGTGCTCCACACCAACACCTATGATCAATCAATCAAATCGATCAATTAATCAATCAATCAATCAATCAATAGACCAGAGAGGTGCTTGTGTGAAATACTGCTTAGCTAGCTCTACAAGAGCATCGTGCTCCACACCATCACCTATGATCAATCAATCAAATCGATCAATTAATCAATCAATCAATCAATCAATAGACCAGAGAGGTGCTTGTGTGAAATACTGCTTAGCTAGCTCTACAAGAGCATCGTGCTCCACACCAACACCTATGATCAATCAATCAAATCGATCAATTAATCAATCAATCAATCAATCAATAGACCAGAGAGGTGCTTGTGTGAAATACTGCTTAGCTAGCTCTACAAGAGCATCGTGCTCCACACCAATCACCTATGATCAATCAATCAAATCGATCAATTAATCAATCAATCAATCAATCAATAGACCAGAGAGGTGCCTGTGTGAAATACTGCTTTGCTAGCTCTACAAGAGCATCGTGCTCCACACCAACACCTATGATCAATCAATCAAATCGATCAATTAATCAATCAATCAATCTCAATAGACCAGAGAGGTGCTTGTGTGAAATACTGCTTAGCTAGCTCTACAAGAGCATCGTGTCCACACCTCGATCAACAATCAAACGATCAAAATCAATCAATCAATCAATAGACCAGAGAGGTGCCTGTGTGAAATACTGCTTTGCTAGCTCTACAAGAGCATCGTGCTCCACACCAACACCTATGATCAATCAATCAAATCGATCAATCAATCAATCAATCAATCAATAGACCAGAGAGGTGCTGTGTGAAATACTGCTTAGCTAGCTCTACAAGAGCATCGTGCTCCACACCATCACCTATGATCAATCAATCAAATCGATCAATTAATCAATCAATCAATCAAGACCAGAGAGGTGCTTGTGTGAAATACTGCTTAGCTAGCTCTACAAGAGCATCCGTGCTCCACACCATCACCTATGATCAATCAATCAAATCGATCAATTAATCAATCAATCAATCAATCAATAGACCAGAGAGGTGCCTGTGTGAAATACTGCTTTGCTAGCTCTACAAGAGCATCGTGCTCCACACCATCACCTATGATCAATCAATCAAATCGATCAATTAATCAATCAATCAATCAATCAATAGACAGAGATGCCTGTGGACAATACTGCTTTGATAGACTCTACCAGAGCATCAAGTGTCCCACCACCACACCTAATGATCACAATCAAACTCGCTCAATTAATCCTCATCAATCAATCAATAGACCAGAGAGGGTGCTTGTGTGACATAATGCTTAGCTAGCTCTCCAAGGCATCGTGCTCCAACCATCACCTTAGGGTGGATCAATCAATCAAGCGATCAAGTAATCAATCAATCAATCAATAAATAGACCAGAGAGGTGCTGTGTGAAAATATGCTTAGTAGTCCAAAGAGACGGACTCCACACCAACACTATGTAAAGCAATCAAAGAGATCCATTAATCAATCAATCAATTCATTTTCAATAGACAGAGAGGGCTTGTGTGAAATGACTGCTTCGTAGTAGAGCTCACAAGAGCATCGTGCACACACCATCCCTATGATCAATCAATCAAATCGATCAATAATCAATCAATCAATCAATCATAGACCAGAGAGGTGCTTGTGTGAAATACTGCTTAGCTAGCTCTACAAGAGCATCATGCTCCACACCATCACCTATGATCAATCAATCAAATCAATCAATTAATCCATCAATCAATCAATCAATAGACCAGAGAGGTGCCTGTGTGAAATACTGCTTAGCTAGCTCTACAAGAGCATCGTGCTCCACACCAACACCTATGATCAATCAATCAAATCAATCAATCAATTAATCAATCAATCAATCAATCAATAGACCAGAGAGGTGCTTGTGTGAAATACTGCTTAGCTAGCTCTACTAGAGCATCGTGCTCCACACCAACACCTATGATCAATCAATCAAATCAATCAATTAATCAATCAATCAATCAATCAATTAATCAATCAATCAAATAATCAATCAATCACTCAATAGACCACATAGGTGTCTGTGTGAAATACTGGTTAGCCAGTTCTACTAGAGTATCGCATTCCACACCAACACCTACACCCAATCAATCAATCAAAAGACTAGATAGGATAGGACACAACACGGGGAATAACAACCATACGTGTACGTGTATAAAATGACTAAAATGTAACATCAACATAGATTGCACAGCAGTGAGAGCTCAGTTATTATTAACGTAAAGATATCAACATGGTATCCCCGTGTTGTGTTCGGGTTGTTTGAAGAATAGACCAACCGGTGACTGCATGTGTCGTAGAAGACGACCAGAGCACTAAGATCAAGACCAATGTCAGAAAGGGCATTCGGTTGGTGGGCGCCTAGACTCCAGAAATTGCTACAAAATTTTCTTAATGGAATTGAAGAGATTACAGGGGATTGACTGATGATATGTTGTGGGACAGAAAGGAGTGGAGAAGGTCTATTCGTATCCTGATCGTAATTGAACTGAGATTAAGGGAAGATGATGATGACAGACCTTAATATAGTTGATCATTTCACTGTAATGCACGTCTTATTTATTATTATTTTATGGCTCGTACCAGCTAGAACCATCCTGTCCGGTGTGTGGTAGTTGTGCAGATAGGTCATAAGGGTTTTCTTATCAACGATGTTAACACTCTCACGTGGACATATCTTCGGCAGGCCCAGTGTGTTGTCTCTATACGCCGCCTAGACACAACAACAGCGGTATTTGTGGTTTAAGAGGAATCAACAATATATAATGTACTACTGAATATTGTTGAAATTCACATACCATTGCTAGCAACACATCACTCAACTATAAATCCTGAAAATAACCGTCTAAAGCAGGGTGTTTTGCAGCTAAAATCTTTGCTTTAAGTAGACTAGTAAAGTGGCTACTCGACAATAAATTGTGGAAATAGTCGCATAAATCAGAGTGTCTTGTAGCTAAAATCATGGTTATAAAAGAAGAAAATTATTGAGCGAAAGAAGAGAGAGACAGAGAGAGAGAGAGAGAGAGAGAGAGAGAGAGAGAGAGAGAGAGAGAGAGGGAGAGAGACAGAGTGCGAGAGGGAGAAAGAGACAGAGTGAGAGAGAGAGAGAGGAACAAAGTGAGAGAAACAAAGAGAGAGACAGAGTAAGTGAGAGAGAGACAGAGAGAGAGAGATAGACAGAGAGAAAGCAAGAGAGACAGAGTGGGAGACACACAGACAGACAGACAGACATACATACAGCATGAATCATCTCTACAAGCAGGGATTCTGGATCAGGTCTCATGTCCAGTGATTCCAACTCAAAGTTTATTATGGCTCTACAATTAGCCACCTGAATTCAAT
Organism: Enchytraeus crypticus; assembly: GCA_905160935.1. NCBI lineage: Eukaryota > Metazoa > Annelida > Clitellata > Enchytraeida > Enchytraeidae > Enchytraeus > Enchytraeus crypticus. Next base: position 1,764,912 of record CAJHZI010000483.1, on the reverse strand, counting down.
CAATCCATCAATTAATTAAATAATAAATAATTCTAGATCAATGATTCCAGCTTAATAGCTAATTGGTTAATTAATTAATTGATTAACTGAATATGTGAATTAATTAACCGAATCTTTTCTTGTAGGTTGCTACCTACAATATCGCCATTGGCTCCAGCCAACGCCGATGTCGGGAAGATCATTCGACCGCAGATCAGTATGTGCTGGGTTCAATTACTGGGCTCGCCCGTCACTGACGTCCTTTCGAGAGAGGAAACTGACGTTAACTTTAGCTTTTTATTAGAATGTACAAAGATTTAATCTTCACACACACATTAATATACAAGAAAATGATCAGATAGGATTTCTACAATTATGACAAACTTCAGTTAATAATATATTTGTATGTAGTTTAATAAATACAGGACAGGCGAGTGGATGAGGCACAACAGACACCTACGCAGGGAGCATATATATATATATATATATATATATGTGTGTGTGTATATTTATATATATTTATATATATACATGTCTATATATATATATATATATATATATATATATATATATTTATATATATATATGTATATATATATACATACATGTGTATATATATATATATATATATATATATGTATATATATATATATCTCTCCTATCTAGTCCATATATATATCTATATTAAATATTATATATTATCTTCTATCTATCTTTCTATATCTCTCTACCTCTCTCTCTCATCCTCTCTCTCTCTCTCTCTTTCTCATATATCTCTCTCTATCTCTACTCTCTCTATCCCTCTATATCTCCTCTTCTCTCATCTCTCATCGTCTCATTCTTCTCTCTCTCTCTCTCCTCTCTCTCTCTTTCGTCTCGTTCTCTCTCTCGTCTCCTCGTTTACCTGTCTGTCTGTCTAACTATCTATCTATCTATCTATCAATCTCCTCACCTCTTGTTCGCTGATAACGGGTTGTAGGACGACTTCTGAGAGAAGTTCAATAACGTCCGGTAATCCCTTAGTGCTCGCAGACATCGCGTATATCATTGTATCTCTACGTGTAAAATATGACTACCGTGTGATATCACATACAACGTTTTATCGATACGTTTAAAATTTGTTGACATTAAATAACATAGTGAATATCATTGTATCTCTATGTATAAAATTTGTTGACATTAAATAACATAGTGAATATCATCGTATCTCTACGTTTAAAATGTGTTGATAATAAATAAAATAGAAAATATCATTGTATCTCTACAGTGTGTAATATGTGTTAATATTAAATAACACAGTGAATATCATTGTATTTCTACGTGTAAAATTTGTTGCTATTAAATAAAATAGCAAATATGGTCGTATCTCTACATGGTGTCTAAAGAATTGCTAACCTTGACCTTTGACAGTTACATAGAAATAGAAGAAGCTAACCTTGACCCCCGAGAGTCCCCAAAAGTAAAATAGAGCCACTAACCTTGACCCCTGGCAGTCACATATGCCTCCATATCTCTCCAGTCTCTTTAGTATCTCGTCTCGACTCGGAAACTTTGCTGTCGACTGCGTTCAGATATGACAATAGACCAAGCAGGAATATTTTGCAGCTATCTATTTGGAAACTTTCATAATGCTTAAAAATATCAGAACATATGAAATTACAAACGTATTTAAAGTGTTAAACTCTCTACACTGACATTAACATTGAACAAAAGCCTATCTTCAAAGGCACTAAAATACAATTGATTATAACTTTAGTAGAGAAAAGCCTTAATTAAAAAATTACTAATTTATCTAGGAGTTCATTTAAAACCTGACCCTGCAATGCTTCAACAGTCGAAATGATAATAATTTCAATTGTTTAACCCCAAATTCTTCATTTTAAGTTGGGTTCATTATTAAATTGTTATCCCTGTAAAATGATTGTCTAAGTAAACAAAGTAAAAACACGCATTATAGTGACATCAATCAACCATGTTGATATCTATCACTTTTAATACCACATATTTAAACTGTTGGGCAAATTTAGACCATTTTCCGTATAACCAGTCCAGTGAATGTCCGAGATTTTACTCTCAGACCAGCGCGGCTGGGATTCAAACCCACGAGGGTTCAATTCACCTCAGGATCTGTCATTTAAAACTTCATGACGTTACTCCAACGCTATTGAGACATTCAATATTATGTATTAGCATAATTAAACATACAGAGTAGGCCAGCTTCTCGAGGAAGTGTGTTATGCCGCTAGGATGATGGACTTCATATCTAGATCCCGAATCAACGAGCACTGAAAGATATATTTTACAAAATACATTAGATAAAGTACACATTCTCAAATATACCACAAATCATAAATTATAAATTATTATACTCTGTACAGTGAATGTACATAACTTTACTAAACTATAAGGTAAAAGTTTAAAGTCTGTTTTCGTACCATGCGAGTAGGGTCTTCGGATGCACTGATAAGTAGACACTCGTCAGTATGCTAAGATAAGCTAATATATAATAAACGTAGCTAAGTAAGCAACAGCAAAATAGCCTGCGTCAATTTAATATCTCTTTGATTCTGGCATAAGCTCAGATTCAAAAACTTTTAAGTAAATTTAAACATCAGACTTAAAGAAATTGTCAACTGAGCAAACTTGCCAAATGATAATTAAATAATTAAATGCTACCCTTAAATATGAAATTCAAAAATTTTTTAACATAATTGTAATTAATTAAATATTAATAATAATAGTAAATTAATAGTCATACTCAATACTCAAATAATAGTAATTAATTATATATTTATTTATATTATTAATCTATAATAATTAATGAATAATCTATAATAATTATATATTAATCTATAATAATTATCTACGAGTTTTTCTGATTGGAACTTAAAGTAAATTGTTTAACATAATTGGCAAAGTTTGATTTGAGATCAAACATTTGGGATTTGATCTTAAATCAATCACTAAATTACTACTATAGCACACCCTAAACTCATAAAGTATGCTAAACATTACATAGATTTCAAAAAGTGATAAAAAGTAATAATATATCACACACCAGCAAACGAGATTGAAGAAATTTTTAATTTTTGTTAAAAAGAAGTGGAACTCAGTATATATATATATATATATATAGAAATAATAATATAATATATATAATATATTATCGTCAAATATTGTTTATTATCGATAAAATATCGTTGATATTCAAGTGCAAATACAATGAAAAAACTTCAGAATAGCTAATATAAATATATAAATTAAATATATATAATACATATAGTTATTATCCAAAGCATGCTATTGACTACCTCCTACTGTGCAGAAATGTCCAAATTTTGGTTCGGTGGCGATGCGAAGTCCATTATCGAGTTTGGTTATTCGCGTTTCCACCTTCTGAGTGGCCACGTTGGCATATTTCACTGGAGGGAGCCACGGGACGGCTTTAGTGAGTGGTACGCTGTGGATATCATTAGATTTACCAGCAATGCTACCACTACCATCATTATGACTGCAGCCATCAACAGAGCTACCACTGGCGCAGTGATGTCTTCGATAAATCAGTCTATTTACTCTGCAAAAACAATTTACAAAAATTAAAAAAAACAATTAAAAAAAATATCAGCCAATGTTAGTATGGTTGCGTTCAACAGATTTCTATAGAAAAAATGAATGAAAAATTTAAAAAAAATTTATACTTTAAATGCGTCTAATGTTGTTAGACACATAGATTGACTGCAATAAAATGAAAAGGATTGTAAGAAATATTAAGAGTTCAATGTAAATAAATAAGCATTATAAAAAATAGAGAAAAATAAGAAAAATAAGAGAAAATCACAGATATAAAAGTAAACACGCATTGTAGTGAAATGATCAACTAAATTGATATCAATCACTTATAATACCACATGTTTAAACAGTTAGGAAATTTAGTCCATTTCCCGTTTAACCAATCCTGTGAATGCCCTAGATTCAATCAATTACATTATTGATTTCATTTTAATCAATTTAATCACTGACACTAACAATGACCTATATTTGTAAGTATGCAAAGAAAAGTAAGTTTTGATTCGGTTGTAATTCATCCAAATGTGTATATTTATCGTGACCTTGTAGAATTTACAAACAGACAGTTATATCAATTTCCTACAACTTGTAATTTTTAAAAATGAAAAAATAAACAAATAAAAATGTGTTCGAAACAAATGTCAAACCTGACAAACTAAAACTTTTTTTTGAATACTTACTCAAAAAAGAAGACTAAAATTATTTATATCACTTATTGATGATATGAGTTATCATTATATAATTTTCACGTGTAGAAAATTTGGAACGAAATACGAAAATGCAAAGTCGCATATTTCATCACAATTGCATACATTTATTAACAATTTGTTTCGTTTATCAAATTTATGCGCAACAGTCTTCATTATATATTCATTCAGATTTCAACCAACGTTTGATAACGTAACGAAAAATTGATACAAAACAAACCCAGTCCGGCAGAATCTGCCTGATCTCTCTGAGAGAAAAGTCGATAAGTATGACAATCTGGAGGTCGCCATGTTTGTTTACATTTGTGGCCAGGCTGAACAAAAAATTTTCAGCAAATCTTGACAGAGTGCTACTGTCGTCCATGACAACATCAAACACTGTATAGATAACGGCATACTGGGTCAGGAAGCACATATGCTTGTTTAAGACCCATTTCCTCCTTCCTCTCCATGGTTATTAGTAATCGTTGCCTTTTGATGGCGCATCAATTGCAGCCGGCGCGGATTTAAGAATAACCTTCCATCACCCCGGGATATTTTCCTTCCTAAGCCTTCACCAACACTCGGTCTTCCAAGGTGGTTACCCATAAAGTACTAACCGAGGTCGATGCAACTTAACTTCGATAATTGACGCGCAATTAAACCAAGTGCGCTAATCCCGCCGTCTAAATAACACCAAAAACTGGTGTAAAGTCCTTTTAAGACTTCCTTAACCAATATAATAGAATTAAATTAAATTTGGTAGATAAACTGGATAAATTCAAGCCGGTGAGCAAAAAGAAGGTTCTAAGAGGTGCAAGTGATAAAATCCAGGAACTAAGTCCAAATATCCATAGGTTAGGCAGCATCAATGCTTGTTATAACATATATATATATATATATATATATATATATATATATATATATATATATATATATATATATATATATATATATAAGTAAACACGCATTTTAGTGAATAATCAACTATGCTGATATCTATCACTTTTAAAACCACATGTTTAATCCGTTAGGCAATTTAGACCATTTTCCGTATAACCAGTCCAGTGAATGTCCGAGATTTTACTCACAGATCAGCGCGACCAGGATTCGAACCCACGAGGATTCAAATCACCTTAGGATTTGTCATTTAAAACTTCAAGACGTTACCCCTACGCTATTAAGACATTTTAAACAATAATAACTAACTAGGCGGTATACCACAACGGAGCAATCTGATATTAAAAATCTAAAAACTAAAGAAAGGTGCTTTATCTAATATTGGAAAGTACTAACTGCAAATGAATTTTTTCGGCCAGTAAGAAAATCGCCAAAGACACATATAATATTGATTTAACTCTTGACTCAATTTTGATTAACTAAATATATTGCACGATTTTTGGAGTTAATTAAAATTGATAGAAAGTGTGGAGAGGTCAGACTTTATACAGGTTTCATAGATAATAAATTCTGTATTAAATTCAATGAATCCCAAGGGCTATATAACAATAGATTCTAGTATCTATATGGAAGAGTTGATGTCGCACACAGCGCAGATAATATATGATCGTCTAAACGATCGCCCCGGCATTCTACGTCAGGCTCTGGACTGATTGAAACACCGCGAGCTGTTCGTCGAAACCTGATCGTCGAATTCTTTCAGACCTCAGATCGAAGTGGACACTGTGAAAGACAGAAGTATTTGTAGAAATTATTAGTGGCTGTTTTTGTTGCAGTACTCCATAATGACTAAAGACTAGTTCCTTCATTGTCTCGGATTGTTTTGTATGGTTTTGTTTACTTACACAACACACAGTTATATAAACAGTACGTTGTTATATACAGTAATAGTATATATATATATATATATATATATATATATATATATATATATTTGTGTTTATATACAGTATATATATATATATATATATATATATATATATTTGTGTTTATATACAGTATATATATATATATATATATATATATATATATATATATATATATATTTGTGTTTATATACAGTATATATATATATATATATATATATATATCTCTCTATCTTTGGTTTTTTCTCTCCCGTTCGCTCTCTCTATCGCTATCTATCTATCTCTTCTGTCTCTTCTCGCCCTTATAGTTCTCCTCTTTTTTATCTCCTTTCTCTTCCTCCCCTCTCTTCCTATCCCTTTTCTCTTCGTCTCTCCTATTATCTCTCTCTCTCTCTCTCTCTCTCTCTTCTCTATCCTTCGCTTTACTAGATGTTGCAATTGAGCTAAGTAACTGAAGAAGGACCGTGGGTGATATATTCGTCTCACGCTTGACCGGTTAAAGGGGGGAAGAGAGGATAAGGTGAAAGGGGGAGGCGCAAGTAGGGATGGGGCCGTCTCGGCATATGGGCGTAAAGCGAGGAGCTGGGTCTCGTATATTCGCTCAAGGGTAAACTTCACGCAAGTTACATCAAAAGCAATCAATGATGAGAGTAGCTTAGGGTCCCGTTGCCTCCCGTTCGCGCGGGATTGTATCCCATTTCCTGTAGGTAGGTCGAGCCAAAGGAATTTCCGCGAGAGGTAAATCCTCTCCTCCCTTCTCTGCCCTTCGTTCCTCTCTACGGTTCAACTACATTTAGAAAATCTGAAGTAAAATATACTATCAAAAGATATAGGAAGAGATATTAAAATATATCAAAAGTCATAAACCATCTTCTTCAACTATTGACTAATGATAATCTACAGGGGGATGGATGAATTGAACTGTGCAACCTTAGGCTCGTGACGAGTGTTTTAGCAGTGGAGTCAACCCATTTTTTAAATCAAAACACTTGCCACTGTAGTTTTTGTTCGGAGTAAAAGCTGATAAATCTAACGTTAACGTTAGTTTCCTTACTCGAAAGCAATATCAGTGACGAGCGAGCCCAGGACTTGAGCCCGCATATACTGATTCGCGGTCGAATATATTACCGACGTCACCACTGGCTCCAGCCAGTGTTTCCAGATTCAGTGATAACTGAATAGCAAATTAACAAAATATAAGTTTATCATCATATGAATGATAAACGTATCAGTTAATCATCTAATAGATTATAAACTTATCAATAGTTAACCTTCTCATCCAATTACAACTATGAAATTATGTAAATCGATGTTTCACTTATCGTCCGTTAGCAAAATTATCCAATAAATTGAGTGCTAATTTCGACTATCGGATTTCGACGATCTGCGACTAAGCTGTACATTTGGGGGTTGGGACTTATCGGACAGTATTTCGTGCTTGAGGAGCATAAATCTAAATCTTTTCTTCTCAAGCAACTTTCTCACTTTCAACCTCACTCGGTCACCCATTTGTTTCCTCAGCAGATGCTGTCGTCACATCTAAATTCTCATTAACCCTAATTATGTCCCTCCATTCCTCAGAGCATAACAGAACCGCTCGGTCAAAGATTATTTGTTTTACTCTGTTTCCGTAAATGGTTAATCGAAGCGAGAATAAAATTTAAACCAAATTTTAAATTTTGGAAATGTTCAAATATGCTAGTAGGTGTTGTGCAAAAAGAAATATTCAACTTTAGCTTAGAGGGAGAGAGGATGGTCAGTTAATTTTGAACCAATCTGTATTTTAAGTAGAAGATATTATACTGGTCGATTGCATGATTGAACTACTCAATGATTGATTATTGATTTATTAATTGATTGAAAGATTGATTGCTTGATTGGTTGATAGATTGGTCGATTGCATGATTTTACGATTGATAGATTGGTTAAAGCTGGTAAAGCTAAGGTTAACGTCAGTTTCCTCACTCGAAAGCGATGTCAGTGACGGGCGAGCCCAGGATTTGAACCCCGCACATACTGATCCGCGGTCGAGTGTCTAACTGACTTCACCACTGGCTTCAGCCAGTAATTTTATAATTGATTGATTGAACGATTGATTGATTGATTGAACGATAGATTGATTGATTGATAGTTGTAGGTTGTGAGGATTTACACGGACTGCCCCATGTCTGGGTCAGAAGACAGGGAGACACGGTGGTGGTGAAGTGCATTCACACGGGTCACACCTTCTTCCTCACCTGTCAGCATACACACTGGCACGGGGAGCTTCTTAACTGTACCGGTAATCAATGAAATCAAGCGACTAATCAATCAATCGATTAATCAATCCATCAGTCAAAATAACTTAATTATCAATCAATCTGCCTCAAAAATTAATTTGTTTTAGAAATCAATCGATAAGTGAATCAATACCTTTAAATCTACAATTGTGGATGATTGCTGATTTTGTGGTTTTAACGTCAAGGTCTGAAGCTCGAAGGGTTTCTCATCAAGACGTCGTGGATATAGGGTAACTTTCGTCGAAGAACGCAGTGGTTAAGTTGTAGCACAAAATAAGAATTTTAAATAAGATTTTGTTTATATAGGATTACGATTTTCCAGTACGAGATGTTGGCTTCGTCTATATTCAATTGGGTTCAGTTTGGTTCGGAAGCATCGGTGGCTTTATGGTATAGTTGCTAGTCTTTAGATCATTGGGTTCGGGTTTCGATTCTGGCTAGAGTCAATTATATTTTTTACAGTTTTACTAAATTTTATTAGTTTCTTAGGAATATGGCACGTTAGGCTTAGGGTAAAAGGTAGGGGTTCTGGTTAGGGAGAGTTAAAAAAGTAAAATTAAAATTACTTTGTTTTTTACTATAAAGATATAGTTGTTATAGTTGAATAGACTAAATGTTATAGTCTATTCAACTATAACATTTAAGCTCCTCCCACAAATCTTCTTACTCCAAACTCTTATTTTGTGCTACATCGAAACCACTGTGATAGAAGAAGCTGTTATTCTTTAAGAATATACAATTTTTGAAAATTTACAAATTAAATAATTATAATATGACAGTATTCATGGTGTTAATGAAGTCAAGCGTTTAAGCAATTATCTAACCAACAACTAATAAATAAAGTACACAAATCAGGTTTTTATTTAAAATATCGTTAACTGTAGCTAATTTATGTTAGTAGTACATTTCTGTAATGAATAAATTTTTTTAATTAATAAATTTCTGTAATTAATATCTCTATCTAATGAATAATTTTCTCCAGTGAATAAACTGCGACTAATAAAGTATAAAGTAAACACGCATTATACTGAAATGATCAACTGTGTTGATATCTATCACTTTTTAAAACCACATGTTTAAACCGTTAGGCAATTTATTCCATTTTCCGTGTACAACCAGTCCAGTGAATGTCCGAGATTTTACTTTCTTATCAGTGGGGGCTGGGATTCGAACCCACGAGGGTTCAATTCACCTCAGGATCTGTCATTTAAAACTTCAAGACGTTACCCCTACGCTATTAAGACATTTTAAACAATAATAACTAACTAGGCGGTATACTAGTGGCGGGAACTGGTTGTTTGTGGTTTTCATTTATAATTTTAAATTTAAATTGAGCGCTCATTTTAGCCGTGAGAAAAGTGAATAGTTCTAGAGGTAACAATCAATGTATTAAGTGCTATGTGAACTGAAAAAGTAAACAGTAAACACGGATTATAGTGAAATGATCAACTCTGTTGATATCTATGACTTTTCAATACCACATGTTTAAACCGTGAGGCAATTTAGAATATTTACCGTATACCTAGTCCAGTGAATGTTAGATATTTTGCTCTCAGATCAGCGTGGGATTCGAACCCACGAGGGTTCAATTCATCTCAGGATGGATCTGTCGTTTAAACCTTCATGACGTTACCCCTACGCTATTTAGACATTCACATAATATAAGTACAAGCATTTCATAGGTAGTATTATTATAAGTATTGTTATTATAAGTATTGTTAACATTGTTTCTGAAATCTTTTCTCTGTATGAATTTTATTGTATGGTACTTTTTATTAATTTGTATGAATTTTTTAGTGTTTCTCATATCTTTGATCACTCTTGATAATGCACAAAAACAAATCTTGAGGATCAACAGCTGTTGTTATGGGATGATGGATGGAAAATCCGTGGTTATTCACACTGGGGTTTTCTTCCTTTAAATTTTTATTTTTACGATCACTTTAGCGTGCAATATCAGCCTAATGTTTTATTACTGTTTAACTCAATCAACGGCTGCATATTGACAAACTAATGCAAATAACATGGTAATAGTTATGATACTCATATGGGCGATAACTTAAAATATCTCAATGAAGATGAAAATAGTGGAAATTTGCTGGTACGGAATACCCTGCTGATTTGTTAGGCATGACGTTAGCATAATGAGAATACGAAACTATGCAGCAATCGATTAGGTGTTACCTATATTCCGTTTTTTATTTTAGGATAGGTAAAGCGAATGTATTCCAGTTGGTAATGGAATGTTCAATAAATTATAAATTTAAACGGTAATCGAATTGTAACATATACTTATAATGTTTAAACTAAGCTTCGTCGGCCGCGTTTAGTACAAGAATGGGTGACTGCTTTGGAAGACACAGTGTTGGCAACTTTGAATGAAAAAATCCCAAGGGTATGGAAGGTTATTCTTAAATACGCGCGGGCTGCCATAAGTGCGCTATCATGAAGGCAACGATTACCAATAAAATGAGGAAATAAAAAAAACAATAAAAACTGCAACTGAGAAAGGAAACTCCATAAGCACATGCGTTTGTCACGTGTGTAGCCATATGTCAACAAATGAGTTCTATATTAAAATTCTATCACAAAATTTGAAGATGTGCTTAAACACTTTTAGTCGTTAAAATTTTGTTTAAATTGTTAATATTGCCACGGCCTCATGACTAGGCTAAGATCTACACTTAATATCTATGTCCATGTTTCAGTTGTACCGTTAGAGATGACCACCCGATTGGGTTTTGAACCCGTTGTATCTTGCTCTTGATTGTCAGGCAAACATGCTACCCGCTAGAGCACCAGCGGTACCCTTGGCCCCCAACCAGTGTAATGTCTTGAATCAGGAAACCTTGAGAATTGATCAACTAAAGTCTGAAAGTGTTTTTGTCAATAGTTTACTTGTGCTGAGGAACTGGACGTTAAATTCTTATTGATTGATTGCTTTATTTAGACATGACAAAAATTAAGTAAAATTATATAATTTGCTGAAAGAGGCAAGTGCCTCTGTTTCAATGCATCTACTCTGCTAATATATGCCTATTCTTAAGACACTAAAAATGATCTCCTATAAATTACAGTAGCAGATCTAATTCGGAATCAAATTTCACGAGATTAATAAGATATTAATAAACAGATTTGCAAAGTAATGAAATCAATTGAAATTTCTATGTCTGGATTTGATTTATGTTTTATGAAATGTTTCCACCTTAACGTATAAAATTTCGCGAGATTTTAAGATACACGAGATTAATACAATATAAAAAACGTATGTGCTAAATAATAAAATCGATATGATTTATGTTTTAGGTTTCTTACTACATATATATCGTATAGAAATTTCCTGAGATTTTGAGATACAATGGCAACGACGATAAAAGACCTGGAATCTCGCATGTGTCGCCCTCTCTACTGCGACATTTGCCGAATTCGACTGTCTGGCCCGGCTCCAGCCCAGCAACACTACTCGAGCAAGAACCACGTGAAGAAGGCGGAGGTGCTCCTACGCATCCACGATTTTGAAACTTTCGACATAAAAAATGACGAATATTTTTGTAAGTCGTGCAGGATGGCGTATAATTCTAAAGATGACCTCGACGATCATCTTCAGTCCATGGAACATCGTGAAATGTGTCAGACAGAAGAGAATCCATTGGGGTGCCAGAATGTAGGTGCTGGCAATATTTTTCTCAACGCCATTCAGAACGGAGTTGATGCATATGCTAATGTCAGCCCTGGGATGGTTCACCGTGAGAGTAATTTGAAGACTGGTGGTGTTTCTAGCGGAACAGCGGCGGGTGAGAAATCTATAGAGACTATAAATGCAAGTCCCGCAGCAAATAGATGTATTTTTACTGATAGCGATTCTGTTGATAACGGTACTCCACGAGTAGCCATCCCTAGTGTTCACATCCTGTCTGCTGTCGTGGAGGCATCTGGCGCTATTCCTGGTGATTCGGATGTACATAGTGAGACGGTAGAGAATGATGTCATGACAGAACTCAGTGTAGATAAAGAATACGAATTGTTGCCGTCAGGCCGCGGTAGGTGCTTTATTTGCAAAGTAGTCTTAACGTCTTCTAAATTAGCCAGAGAGCATCTTAACGGGAAAAACCACAAGAAAGCTCACGACGCTTGGCTGCTCAGAAAACATTGTACTGAGCGATCTGCAAAGGACTTGGTCCGTTTCGAGAATTCTTCCATCAGGGAAGCAAGTGGAATAAATCCCAGGAAGCCAGATGATAGCAAGTCAATAAATCAAGTTGTTCCCAAGCCTAAAGAAATTTTGAATTCCGTAACTGTTTCATATCCTGCAACTGAATGTAAAAGATTGCAAGAGAAAGATGCTATGCTATCTTTTGACCAGAACGTGTTTTGTGAATCATTGTTACTTTCTTTGAGATCTGAAATTGGTGATGATACTAATGATGGAACAGAAGTCAGGTCCGTATGTGAGGGTTTTAATGCTAATGCTAAGAAGGAGGACAATGCTGGAGCCTTGAATGGTACTGAATTGATAAAAATAAAAGAATTAGAGAAAGCTTCCAAAAACCACCCTAAAAGTGATCACCTGTTGTCGCAAAGCAACCTAGCTAAAGACGATAAAGGCTGCGGCAGTATCGGTGTGAAAAATGTAAATTTATTGGCTAATGCAGTTGATAAATCTATTCAGTGTCCCAGTTTAAACCTGCTGACGCCCAGTAAAGTTGCAGTTGGAAGTGAAAGGGATCGTAAAGTTAGGAAAGGTGACTCTTCAGATATTAATAAGACCGCCAGCACGTTGTCGAGAACCTGGAACGAGGGACCCCTATGTGGAATTAGTCTCAACGAAACTCATTCAAAGCAATTGACCGATTCTGAGATGTTGGCGAGCATATGGACGCAGGGGGACCTCAATTCAAATAAGGTTCCTACTAAAGTGGAATTTAGTAGAATAAATCCGGGTTTGGATGCTTTCTCACTTACCACGGATGAATCTTTCTCCCAGAAGACCACTAGACCATCTTTGAGATGTGACATTAACGACCAAACCAGAGTTCTAACTACCGGAATACAAAACAGCGAAATAAACCTTTCTGAGAGAAGTAGGGTAGGACAACTTGGTCTGACAACTCTGATCAATTTCTCTGCTGCGTTGGGTTTAGCTAATGTCCAAAGCATCGAGAACAGGTCCAAGAACTGTCCCGGATCTGAGAATGAAGGTAGTGTATCAGATGTAGACGAAGATAAGCAATTGATTTTTGAAGAACTCATCCGTACCATTAATAACTATGCCCTGATTGAAGATTCAGTTGATCCCGTTACTCTACCATACGTCACATCAAGCAGTACCAGCTACTGTGTGAGTCCTAGTTACAACGGCACCAATCTTAGTGACCCAGTTGGAAGTGGGGCATCAGATGTCAAAATGGAAGGACTTCTACCAAACAAGACTTCTAATAAGCATCATCATCATCTTCCCTTGAGTCCCAGTTTAACTGGTTTAACTGGTTTAACTAATATTTTAAATAAATCTACGTCAGTTGTTTCATCCACTGTAACCAATGAGAATGTGTCTCAGCTGTCAAAAGGGCCTAAGCTACCATTGACCACGCCTCCTGGTTTCAGGCCCTTGGATCAGTTTTCTGCTGTGTCATTACCAAACGGATCGGCTGTTTCATTCGACAGTGCTGCCAGGAATCTGAGCAAAAACCTCGACGAAGTTACCGCTAATTCTATTGCTAAATCACCGGTAACTCCGTGGAGCGCAGATAGAACCGTGTGGCATCAGTGTAACTTCTGTGGTAAGAAATTAAATTCCGAGAAACAACTGGAAGTGCACATGTCATCTCATGGGGGTCTCGCTGAGTTGAACCTCAAGTCTATGTCTCAAACCTTGAGTAGCTCACAAGCTGACAGTAAGACTGGTTAGTGCAGAATCGGTACACTGTTATTCTACCCTATTCAAATACTTAATCGATTGCAATTCTTGCTATTCCTAAGCACAATATTTCTTAACTATTTTTTAGATATTATTTGGTCGTTGAAGAAATTCTGTGATGTTATGTTAAGATTGGTCGTTGAAGAAGTTTTGTGACGTTATGTTAAGATATTTTGAACTTTGTGAATATTGCAAGTAACAGTTTAACTATTTGACTAAATTCTACATTAATAGCGATTGTGAGATACAGGGGAATATCACCTTCCTCCACAATACTTCGATGTTTTCAGTCATAAGGGTCAATCCAATACATATATCCGATTGGAATGACCCTGATGGCTGGCAACTTTCACAATCTGATGTTTTTGGAACTTGATCACCTGTGTTTTCCCTGTCTCTTGGCTAAGGTAGTAGGTATATCAGATTGGAATAATCCACGTGGATTATATCAGATTGGAATAACCCGCGTGGATTATATCAGATTGGAATAACCCACGTGAATTATATCAGATTGGAATAACCGACGTGCATTATATCAGATTGGAATAATCCGCGTGGATTATATCAGATTGGAATAACCCGCGTGGATTATATCAGATTGGAATAACCCACATGAATTATATCAGATTGGAATAACCGACGTGGATTATATCAGATTGGAATAATCCACGTGGATTATATCAGATTGGAATAACCCACGTGGATTATATCAGATTGGAATAACCTGCGTGAATTATATCAGATTGGAATAATCCGCGTGGATTATATCAGATTGGAATAACCCGCGTGGATTGTATCAGATTGGAATAACCCGCGTGGATTAAATTCTTTTCATCAGTACAAATGTACAGAAGTTGGCACTGACTAGCTGGCATCAGGGTTTTCCATTCTGACGTAGTAGATTGGATTTATCTGAGTGGCTTGGAAAGTTTCTCAGGCTAGTAATTTCTCAGACTAGGAATTTCTCAGATTGGAATTTTCTCAGGCTGGGAATTTCCTCAGGCAACAGACTGGGGAATTGTTGAAGACGGTGGTCTTCCACTGTGCCCTACAATCGCTACTAATGCTGTATTTAGTCTTTGTGATATCGTGTAGTTTTGCTTTATGTATTGTATTTTAGAATTGCTAATTTGTTTCATGTGTTTCACCAATAATGCTTTCCTCACTATTACATTGTTTTCAGTAATATTAAAAATATTATTTTAATATTTTCCAATGTAGTCCTTTTTCTTGGAAGTACGAATTTGCAGATGCATCAGTTTATGGTCAATCATCAGTTCCAAATTATGAAGGATTGAATGATTGAATTTCATATCATTAATCGATTAACCAAATGAGTCGCTTTAATTGATCAATCTATGTGGATAAATCAGTTAAAATTTTCTTTGATTGATGAGTTTAGGTTAATCGACTTTTTATGATTTGATTAGTTGAAAGACTAACAAATGAATTCATTCATTCAGTTGTATTTCATAGGTGTAATTGCTCTATGATTTCTAGCAGATCAATTGCGCATGCAAATTTTGAATAGAAGTTACTCTAGCATATTCATTGTACAGTTGACCGGTAAGGTTCTTTAATTTTAAAGTAGCCTCGAAGGCCGAGTTCGGCCATGACATTGCTATATAAGTTTTCGTTGTTAATTAATTATAACAATAATAATAATTGCACAATTGCTTACGCCTTATTTTGATGCTATAGTCGTTACTTTTCTATTCAGACCGTTGCCGTTTCTCTTTGTTTATAGATATAATAAAAAATTTAAAAAAGTAAACACGCATTATACTGAAATGATCAACTCTGTTGCTATCTATCACTTTTAATACTACATGTTTAAACCGTTAGGCAATTTAGTCCATATTCCGTATAACCAATCCAGTGAATGTCTGAGATTTTACTCTCAGATCAGCGCGGCTGGGATTCGAACCCACGAGGGTTCAATTCACCTCAGGATCTGTCATTTAAAACTTCATGACGTTACCCCTACGCTATATAAGACATTCAAATAATTAAAAATAATTCATAAAAATAATTAAAATAATTCATAAAAATAATTAAAATAATTCATAAAAATAATTAAAATAATTCATAAAAATAAAGGAAGAATTGTGTCAAATCATCAGTCAATCATTCGGTCAACTCTTTGGTTGATGGTTTTTAAACTATAATTGATTAATTGTATTTTCTTGACAGAGAGAGCTGGAGAAAGTCTAGTTCTATTCCGATCCTAGTTAAACTGGCATTTAAGGGAAGATGATGATGAATTGAATAATTGTAAATAATTGTATGCTTGTCAGAAGTAATCAATCAATCAAATGTAATTAAATGTAATTATTCGATCATTCAGCAGCTCGAATCAATCAACCAGTTTAATGATTGAGGTTGGCAGATCGATTCGTAAACATGAT
Organism: Enchytraeus crypticus; assembly: GCA_905160935.1. Lineage (NCBI taxonomy): Eukaryota > Metazoa > Annelida > Clitellata > Enchytraeida > Enchytraeidae > Enchytraeus > Enchytraeus crypticus. Next base: position 1,748,250 of record CAJHZI010000483.1, on the reverse strand, counting down.
CTATAACATCATCGATTAATAGATTGATTAATCTGTTCATGGTTTGATTCTGTCATTAACGTTATCAAATTACATTTTATCGTACAAGTGATCTTAACTGAGGCGAGCTTATGCCTTGCTAACATATCTATTTTATTTTATTATTACTTTATTTTGATTATTAGACTTAATGGAAGTTAATTTTGATTATTAGACTTAATTAGATTTAATAGAAGTTTTTAAGATTTAATAGAAGTTTTTTAGATTTAATAGAAGTTTTTTAGATTTAATAGAAGTTTTTAAGATACTCAAAGGCTTCAGCAAAGTTAACCATAGTAGCCTATTTGGTTTAATTTATCAAACAACAGAAACACCAGGGGACATATTTATAAACTTAGTAAATGTAGAAGTAGACTAGATTTAAGGAAATTTTTCTTTAGTTAGAGAGTTATAAATGCTTGGAATAGTTTGCCAAGCGAAATTGTGGAAGCAGAATCGGTGAATGCTTTTAAAAATAAATATGATATACATAAGAACATGTAAATTAGATGCTAATTGCATGTCCAGTGTTATACATAGGCTATGTATAAATTTCACATGTTGACATGAAGTCTGTATGATTTGATTTATATTAATTGGTTTTAGTTAAGAGCCTGATGAGTCTTAAACAGGCACATAATTGCTTCCTGACTCTGTAATGTTATTTTATTTTTTTATTTTGCAAGCTTATAGAGTATGTAATGATTTTCTGTCTAAATCTTGTCTTATATTGTATAAGATTTTAAATATTTAATCGTCTTATTCTATTTGTCTTTTCCTAATACTGAAGGCAACAAGAAAATCAATTTGAAATCATTTAATTTGACTTCCTAAGTCAACTGTATAACTTAAAAAGTTAGTTAAAACATTAAAGAACTACTTATGAAAAAATATGAACGTATACAAGTGAAAATGTCAGCATTTAAAGTTCAGTGAGCACAAGTACAGGCGAGAAAAATGTTAGAAAATACACAAATCCAGGAAATGTACGAAACACTGCAATGCAAAAGTAATAAGTAAAAATAATGTAAAATATTGTCATTCACACGATTACAAAATGCATATAACACACGGCAAAGAAAGACATCATAAATATTTGACACCAAAAATAAGGCCAAATAGGCCCTATATCCTCGGCGACAGTTACAAGTTATGACGGGAATAGCCACAGATTTCCTTCATCCTCTGCATAACTGGAGTTGTCACATCATCATCATCATCATCAACATCACCACAGCACAACATCATCATCATCATCAGAGAACATCATCATCATCACCACAGCACATCATTACATCATCTATCATCATCATCATCATCTCAGAACATTATCATCATAGAACATCATCATCATCATCATCATCATCTGCACCCTACCAACAACCCTCCTCTTTTATCCGGGCTTGGGACGGGCTCAGAGCAGAGTAGTTAGTGCACTGAGGAGGTTGAACGCACTGGCCTAAACACAAGATCAGCTGATTCTGAACCGAATAAAGACTTTGTTAGAGAGCCCATGGGATTTTTTGGGATATTTTATTCTTTATTTAGGTTGGCAATGTTGGATTAGTCGTTTCATACTTGTACCATATCTTCTTAAGGCGAGCAATATAACCATTCGACCAAGTAAGACATGAAGATAGGATGCTTCAATGAATACAGTTAACAAAATCTAAAGTGAAATCAACACGTAGTAATATTTTAAAAAATAAGTAGGCAATGGGTGAATTGAGCAGAGTCACTGTTACAGAAAACAACAAAGCATCATATTTACATATTGTGAGAGGTAAGATTGGAAATGCAAATGTCGACCACAGCAAAATTTAATATCAACTTGGTAGCATGAACACTGGAATGTAGTAACAGCAACAACATCAAGGCAACAATTTCATGATGAACGACAATATAAAAATAGTTTAACTAAGGCAATAGGGTCAAAAATAGTTACACAAATGACGTTTATATTTTATTGGCAACACTACATTTGTAGCAACACTACATTTGTAGCAACACTACATTTGTAGCAACACTACATTTGTAGCAACACTACATTCGTAGCAACACTACATTTGTAGCAACACTACATTTGTAGCAACACTACATTCGTAGCAACACTACATTTGTAGCAACACTACATTTGTAGCAACACTACATTCGTAGCAACACTACATTTGTAGCAACACTACATTTGTAGCAACACTACATTTGTAGCAACACTACATTTGTAGCAACACTACATTCGTAGCAACACTACATTTGTAGCAACACTACATTTGTAGCAACACTACATTTGTAGCAACACTACATTTGTAGCAACACTACATTTGTAGCAATATCATATTAGATGATTATAATTTAATGTTTCAGAGATGTGTAAACATCAATGAAAGTATTTAAGATTATAGCAGTTCTTACGTTTACCCGTGTTGTGTCCGGGTTGCTGAAGAATAGAACAACAGTGAACTGCATGTGTCGTAAAAGGCGACAAAGCACTAAGATCCAAACCAACACCAGAAAGGTCATTCGATGAGTGAGCACTTAGGCTCTAGAAAAGACGATTTGAATTTATAACATTTTAACTAACTTATTTTTCATTATAATTACCAGCCGTGATAATTACATCGCCACTGGCTGGAGTCAGTGGCGATGTCGGTAAGGTAATCGACCGCGGATCAGTATGTGTGGGGTTCAAATCCTGGGTTCGCCCGTCACTGACATCGCTTTCGAGTGAGGAAACTGACGTTAACCTTAGCTTTACCAGTTAACTGGCTCCCTCTCGCTACTGAATGTCTCAATAGCTCAGCGTGTAGTGGGCCAGGTAAAGGAATAAATTTTATGAGGCTGTTCCTGAGGTCCTGGGATCAATTCCCAGTAGATAGCTAATCTTAGAGTAAAATCTTGGACGTTTACAGGACTGGTAGTATGGACACTTGACTAAACGTTACCTATCGGTTTAAACATTTGGCATTAAAAGTGCTAGATATCATCACGGATTATGTATCACTAAAAAGGTTTTGAAATTGAAATATGCTTGTTTAGTCATAACATAGCTACAAAAATGCAAACAGTACCAATGAAAAAATGTGTGAAAACAGAAACTTTTGATTCATTGAGACAACACATAAATCAATCAATAAGTAATTTCGTTCTCTGCTCCATGCAGAAAATAGAGCAGGGCAGATATAATAAAAAGGAATATCTTGTAGTCCATCAGACTTAAGACACAACCAGTGTGAGAGTCTAGACCAGTGAGATTTGATAGATCATTTATGCAGCAGCTGTTGGTATTTCTGCAATTCTATCCTCACCAATATAGGCCTCGATTAGACTGAAACACATAGAAAATAGCAACACATAAAACACATAGAAAATAGCAACACATAAAAACACATAGAAAATAACAACACATAAAAACATGGAAACACATAGAAAATATTAACACATAGAGAAACATAGAAAATACCAACATATATAAACAGAAAATATTAACACATAGAAACACAGAAAATATTAACATGTATAAACACATAGAAAATATCAACACATAGAACACATAGAAAATATCAACATATATAAACAGAAAATATTAACACATAGAACACATAGAAAATATCAACACATAAAACACATAGAAAATTTAAAAACATATAAACACATAGAAAATATCAACTCATACAAACACATAGAAAATTTCAAAACATATAAACACATAGAAAATAGCAACACATAGAAACACAGGAAATATCAACACATAAAACATTTAGAAAATATCTACACATAGAAACACATATAATATCAACAAATAGAAAATATCAAAACATACAGCCACACATAAATTATTAATACATATAAACATACAGAAAATATCAAAACATCATCATTTATCAAAAATCTATCAAAAAATATCAACATATAGAAACACATAGATTATGTTCCGAAACAAAGTCTGAAGGGCACTCGGTTGGTGAGCGCCTAGGCTCCAGAAACTGCTACAAAACGTTCTAAAACGAATGGAAAAGTTTTGCTACGGTGTGGGATAGAGAGTAATGAAGAAGGTTTATTCATATCCCGACTATATTTAAACTGTGATTCAATTGAATATGATGATACGTCTATTCATATCCCGACCCTAGTTAAACGGGGATTTAAATGAATGTGAAAAAAGGTTCATTCATATCCCGACCCTAGTTAAACGGGGATTTAAATGAATGTGAAGAAAGGTTCATTCATATCCCGACCCTAGTTAAACGGGGATTTAAAAATGTGAAGAAAGGTTCATTCATAACCCTGTTAAACGGGGAATGAAAGGTTCATTCATAGCCTGACCCTAGTTAAACGGTTCAGGATTTAAATGAATGTGAAGAAAGGTTCATTCATATCCCGACCCTAGTTAAACGGGGATTTAAATGAATGTGAAGAAAGGTTCATTCATATCCCGACCCTAGTTAAACGGGGATTTAAATGAATGTGAAGAAAGGTTCATTCATAACCCGACCCTAGTTAAACGGGGATTTAAATGAATGTGAAGAAAGGTTCATTCATATCCCGACCCTAGTTAAACGGGGATTTAAATGAATGTGAAGAAAGGTTCATTCATAGCCTGACCCTAGTTAAACGGGGATTTAAATGAATGTTTCATTCATAGCCTGACCCTAGGGGATTTAAATGAATGTGAAAGGTTCATTCAAAGCCGTTCAGGTTTCATTCTAGCCTGACCCTAGTTAAACGGGGATTTAAATGAATGTGAAGAAAGGGTCATTCATATCCCGACCCTAGTTAAACGGATTTAAATGAATGTGAAGAAAGGTTCATTCATTCATAGCCTGACCCTAGTTAAACGGGGATTTAAATGAATGTGAAGAAAGGTTCATTCATATCCCGACCCTAGTTAAACGGGGATTTAAATGAATGTGAAGAAAGGTTCATTCATAGCCTGACCCTAGTTAAACGGGGATTTAAATGAATGTGAAGAAAGGTTCATTCATATCCCGACCCTAGTTAAACGGGGATTTAAATGAATGTGAAGAAAGGTTCATTCATAGCCTTACCCTAGTTAAACGGGGATTTAAATGAATGTGAAGAAAGGTTCATTCATAGCCTGACCCTAGTTAAACGGGGATTTAAATGAATACGATGATAGCTACATTCCCGTGCTGCGTCCCGGTTATTTGAAGAATTGACCAACCGGTGACTGCAGATGTCGTAGAAACTGACTAAAGCACTAAGATCCATACCAACGTCAGAAGGGGCATTTGGTTGGTGATCGCCTAGGCTCCAGAAATTGCTAAAAATATTAAGCGAATGGAAAAGTCTCAAACAGGGGATTGGCTGATGATATGATGTACGACACAGAGGATTTGAGACAGTCTATTCGCTTCCGGACCCTAGTTAAATTGGGATGCAAGGGAATATGATGATGATGATGATAATGATGATGATAAACGAAGAGGAAGCGGAAGACAGAGAAGAGTGCATGCGTTATATGCCATGGACCTGCCAGTAGGCAATGCACTAAGAGAGAGAGAGAGAGAGATGGCTACATACCAGAAGAGCAGGACAATGAAGTAGATGAGATGGAGAGCAAACTTGACCGCTGCCTCCATTAGACATCTGCGCAGTTGTCGTCTATTGTAGATCTCTAGTGGGTCATAGACACCAATGTTACCTGCCGGCTTGAACGAATACCTGCTCGACAAAATAATGAACGAACAGCTGAATCAATCAATCGGTTCACTAAACAGAAAGCCAGTCTGTCAATCAATCAATAAATCAAGCAGACATGTAGAAAATCAAACAGTTAATCAATCAATAAATCAAGCAGACAAGTAGTAAATCAAATAGTTAATCAATTACTAAATCAAGCAGACAAGTAGTAAAGCAAACAGTTTATCAATCAATCAATAAATCAAGCAGATAAGTAGTAAATCAAGCAATTAATCAATTGGACAGTCAGTTGGTCAGTCAATCAAACAAACAAACAATCAATAAATCAGAATTTAACGTATGGTTATTCATTATTAGGCAATGTCAGGAACGTTTCTTGCAAACTCTCTACAAACAGACGCCAAAACACCATAGGGTGACGACCGAGTATATCAAGACTAAAAGAGAGAGTATACAAGACAGAGTAAATAAAGACTAAAAGAGAGAGTATACAAAACAGAGTATAGAAAGACTAAAAGAGAAGTATACAAGACAGAGTATAGAAAGACTAAAAGAGAAGTATACAAGACAGAGTATAGAAAGACTAAAAGAGAGAGTATACAAGACAGAGTATAGAAAGACTAAAAGAGAGAGTATACAAGACAGAGTATAGAAAGACTAAAAGAGAGAGTATACAAGACAGAGTATAGAAAGACTAAAAGAGAAGTATACAAGACAGAGTATAGAAAGACTAAAAGAGAAGTATACAAGACAGAGTATAGAAAGACTAAAAGAGAGAGTATACAAGACAGAGTATAGAAAGACTAAAAGAGAGAGTATACAAGAGAGAGTATAGAAAGACTAAAAGAGAAGTATGCAAGACAGAGTATACAAAGACTAAAAGAAAACAAAACAAAAAAGACAGCTAATTTCTCACCGGTATATGTGCCAGATGGCAAGGGGAATGTGAAAGAGAAAGACAAGCCAATGACCTGTGCCCAGTATGGCAAACATCAGGACCAGGTGTGAAGCCAGCTCAGGTATGACTACCTGTGAAAATAGTGACACAATCATCATCATCGTCGTCGTCGTCATCATCATCATCATCATCATCATCATCGTCATCATTGTCATTAACACCTCAGGTATAACTGCCTGTGTAATAGCGACATAATCATCATCATCATCATCGCCATCGTCATCATCATCATCATCATCATCATCATCATCATCATCATCACCATCATTATCATCATCACCAGGTCAAGTATAACTACCTGCAAAATAGTGACACAATCATCATCATCATCATCATCATCATCATCATCATCGTCATAACCATCATCACCATCATCATCATCATCATCGTTATCAGGACCAGCTCAGGTATAACTACCTGCAAAATAGCGACACAGTAGTGACATAATCTCTCACTTTCTCTCACCCTCTCTTTCACGCTCTCTCTCACTCTCTTTCTCTCACACTCTCTTACCATGTTTAATCTGGCACAACATGTGTTCACATTGATGAAGTCATTCTCAAGATCTGACAGTGTAATTATCTGAGAGCAGGTAACAGAGTGCAGGCGTATGTGTGTGTGCATGTGTGCGTGAATGTTTGATTGTGTGCATGCGTGTGTGTGCATATGCAATATGTGCATGTGTATGTGTGTGTATGTATGCGCATGTGCGCGTGAATGTTTGATTGTGTGCATGTGTGTGTGTGCATATGCAATATGTGTATGTGTTTGTGTGTGCATGCATGTGTGTTCGAGAAAATTTTGTCAAGGCAAATAGCTAGAAAAACTGCCAAAAACACCAATCAAAGTGTTACTGATATCAATGACAATAGCAAGAACTGTGTAACATTTGGGGGCCAGCTGGATAGCAAGTTTTTCTGAGAAGCAGGAGGCTACCGGCTCAAATCTAAGCCAGGCCTTGTGAAACGGAGCAGACGTTAAACTTAATTTACAGCTTTATATCATAATAATATTAAAGGTTTAACGTCAAATTCCGCATCCATGGATGATGTCAGGGACGTATATATGAAACAAAAGCATCAAATCAGTCCAAATTGGCAACGCTCAGCACAACTTAAATTTTAGATTTTCATAAAATTAATTACTTCATCATCATCATTATCATCTTCAATTAAATCCCAGTTTAACTAGGATCGAGATACAAATAGATATTCATTTCTTATCCATTCGCGTAAATTTCTGTAGTAATTTCAAAATTAATTACTTTGTTATGTTCAACATATAAATTCCTCAACTAGTTTCTTTCATTTACTCTATATTGATACACTTGAGATATTCTTAAGACGTTAGAGAAGTGCATTTTAACAAAGGAATACATTGAGAATGTCCTGACCATACAGGTTGACATTATGCAATAGTACCTTCAGTCAAATTTCTTTTCCAAGGTTTACAAAACTACACACAGTTTGCTCTTACGCTCATTGTACGATATTCTATTGAACAATGACGTCCCTGACATCATCCCTGTATGAGGAAGCGGACGTTAAACCTTTATTATTACTATAATTAATGAGTAAATCCCATAGAAAGGCTGCATATGCTTCTATCAAACACTAATGTTTTAACTTTAACATTTACACTATCTATCTTCTATTTAAATACAACTCTATCTTGGAAAACAACACAGCTACTGACATAGTTTACAAATTCCTTCTTCAACTCCTGCTTAGTCGCTCTTACACACTTAGACTATTTATAATTTTACAATCTCAAATATTACAAATGATTTCATTTGGCATTTAAAAGGCATATAAAATTTATCCCTTGTTTATCCCCTAGTTAAACTGGGATCCAAGGGAAGATGATGATGATGATAATGATGATATAATTTATCCATCATCATCATCTTCCCTTAAATCAATCCTTAACACAGTTTATACCGGGTCAGTTAGTATTTACAAAATTCAGTACCGATTTCTGGAGCTTAGGCACTCACTAACCGAGTGCCCTTTCAGACATTGGTTCTAAACTTAGTTCTTTGCCGCCTTCTACGACATGTGCAAATCCACGATTGGTCGAAGCTTCAGCAAATCAGATATAACACTGGCATGTATAATTTATTACACTATATATATTTATTCATCATCATCATCATCATCATCCTCCCTTGAATCTCAGTTTAGCTAGGGTCAGGATACGAATAGACTGTCTCAAATCCTCTCTCTCCTACATCATATCATCAGCCAATCCCCAATCTGAGACTTTTCCATTCGTTTAAATTTTTGTAGCAATTTCTAGAGCCTAGGCGATATATATTTATTATTACTATTTCAAATTTTTTCATTGCTTATAAATAGTTATCAAATTTATTACTTAATTCTTAGATATTTCAAAGGATACATAGAAGACAGCAAGAAACAGAAGTGCGAGTTGATCCAGCAGAGTTAAACCTAAAATCAGCGCCTCTGACATTTCTCTGTAGAGATTTCTATAATCATGTACTGGCAACCCAGCAAAGCTATACGCTTTGATAAAGCTATAAGCTATTATACGTCTAAAACAGTTAAACATGTCAAAATAGCATTTTATTTAGGATATTTAGTCAAATGAATGACACTGATAACACATCTAGTCGCCTTTAATTCGCTGTTTTAATGGTTAGACACTTTAGACCCTATTTTATATACCAACAACACTTACGCATGTCCGAGATTTTATTCTCTATTCCTCCAGACCGAGAATTGAAGTTAACTGTTTCATTGCAGTTTGGAATCAGTCATCTGACGCTTAAGAACGATAAGCTATAGTGCTAGGTATTGTCTTGGACGGGATGAACACATAGTATTAAGTTCTAGAGATGATACCCGCTAAGTTTGCACTACAATTTTAAAATTAAATTTATAATTTCTCAAGAAGTATAAAATTTTGTCAAGTAAAATTAATATACTCTCAAGCAGCTTTAATAATTAGACTTAGTAAAATGTAAAAAAATTATTAATCTAGAAATACGTGCATATCATGCAGTTTTCAGCTAGAGTTAGACTATTAGCCACTTTTCTAAAAGCAAGTCTGAAACTCCACATTATATATCTACTTTTTAAGTTGACCAAAGCTATCAAACTAAAGCTTTAATTAAAGGTGATGTAAAACATTAAGAACTTTGTAAGAGTTACAAAGCAGTAAAATAGCAGTTTATAAAGTTTGTTTGTAAATAAGAAAGGCCTACGTGGACGGGCTTCCATTGAGATTCTTATAATGATCTAACCTTCAAAGATTTGTCAAATTTAAAATAATAATAATAATAATAATAATAATAATAATAATAATAATAATAATAATAACCCACATTATAGTGAAATGATCAACTACGTTGATATCTATCACTTTTAATACCACATGTTAAATCCGTTAGGCAATTTTGTCCATTTTCCGTGTATCCAGTCCAATGAATGCCCAAGATTTTACTCGCAGATCAGCTCAGAATCAGCTGGGATTCGAACCCACGAGAGTTCAATTCACCTCAGGATCTGTGATTTAAAACTTCATGACGTTGTCAACACCTCTAACCATTACGCTATTGAGACATTCTATAATATTATAATATTATTATTATTATATTATTGAGACATTGAGAATAAAATAAAAGAGGATGAGAAAAACATGAAACCAAATTGACAATCATCGTGTAATTCACGAGAAAATCTACGACTATGAAGTCGAACGCATATAGCTAAAAAATTAGTGAAAATCTGTTATGTTTCTATTCCAATAATAATTCACAAAAATATATTCGTTTAGAAAATTAGCAGAATTTTAATTAAATATAATATAAATCTGAGTTTAAAATATTAAATAAATCAATATATTAAACAGCTATGTCGATCCTCATTTATAGTTATATGATTGGGTGAATAGGTTCTTAATTTTTCTTAAAACATTGTAAAAAAAAAAATTCGTGTCGATTTCAGATTTCAGTTTACTTAAAGATTTCAGAGAGAAGTCCAATATTCATATTTGTGTTCTTTATTGCTTTATTAGTAAACAAATAATTAAATTACCGAATGACAAAATAAACAAATTCCTAGAAAAATCTTCGATTTTAGGACATAATTAACGAGAAACCGAGAAGAAGAGAACATTTTACGAATTATTTTTTGTGGAGGTACGGAAATTATTTGAAATTCTTTTAGTATATAAATAGATTTTAATAACAATAATAACAATTGCAGTAATACTGTCGTCCATGACAACGTCGAGCCCATTGGGCCCAATCCTGGCTGGTGAGAAAGAGGAAGGTCCAAAACGTTACAATTCCAATATAATGTTTGTTGTGAATTTACTAAATATATTAATAAGTAATAAAATAGTAGGAAATATGACTATAACATTATGATGTTGTTAGCTAATCTCTCTAAGATTATTGCAGTTAAATTACTCTACCAGTTATTAATGTTATGTATTGAAAAGAATGTAAACATTGCAATATAATCTAGATGAAATCAATTGATTATGATTTCTGATGGTGATATTAATCATCGTCATCTTCCCTTGAATCCCAGTTTAGCTAGGTGATGGTAATAATACTACTACTACTAATAATAATAATAATGAGAACTCTTTTCTTTGGCAAAGGCTTTCCATGACTTTGCAAAGATTTAATGCAGTCTGCTTCAGCAATTCTTTTAAGCCGATTGATGACCTTGAGTAGCCGGGCGGCAATTCGGCACGTAATGCTTGAATTGTTTTTATCAACAAAAAAAAAAAAAAATAATAATAATAGTAACTGCTTATAATCCAAATATTTTGTCTTAGGCATCACTTTTAGATATGAACAGTAAATTGATGCGCTAATTGAGGTTTTTAATAGTGACTTCATTGATGGTCATTGATTGATGTGTTTGTCGATTGATGTATTGATTGATTTTTTGATTTACATATTGATTGATTCAGTGACCGAGGTTGTTAATGGTATTTTTAGCGCTGAATGATGGCGTCAGACAGCGATGAGTTAGACGAGTTTTACGATGCTCAGGATGCCACGCCCACCCCCCTCTCTCTGCCTGATTCTTTGGCCAATCAGAGGTCTGTGCTGTTTAGTGTAACGTTTTCTAAGATGTTTGGTCATTCATTGAATGGCTTTTTTAATAAGATATATATATATATATATATATATATATATATATATATATATATATATATATATGTATATATTCATGTACATATATATATATATATATATAATGTATATATATATATATATATAAATATATACAGACTGGGGCAAAAAAAAAATCCTCTAGCGAGATCTTAATAACTTTAAGAAAACTCAAAATTTCTCTACGAAATTTGATGAGGATTTAGGAAAGGAATTTCTTAATAACTTGGACAAAACTCAAAATAGTTTTACAAAATTTTCAGAGCCTCCAGAGGAGGAATTTTTACACATATCCTGCAAATTTGGTGAAAATTTATTCAGAAGTAACAAAAATACAGCATTTCTTCAAAAAAAAGTTAAAATCAATTTTAACAAGGCTTTCTTTAAACAAAATTATCGGAGATTTTCTTCAAAATTTGGGAATAATTTTAACATAAGAACGAATTTTAAGCATCATTTATTGGAGTAGCTAGCAAGGTAGTACAGGCTTAAACTCCACCGCTTAAGTAAACGGCCCTTTTCAGGCTCGTTATTTTCTTTAAAAAGAACGACTGACATTTCAAAAAGCCTTGTTAAAATTGATTTTAGCACTTTTCTCGTAGAAATGCTGTCATTTCGTAAGTAATGAAAATATTTTCATCAAATTTGCAGGATATACGCAGAAATTCCTCTCCTAGAAGCTTCGAAAATTTTGTAGAGATATTTTGAGTTTTATTAAAGTTATTGAGATTTCACTAGGGGATTATTTTTTTTTGCCCCAGTCTGTATATATGTATATACGTATATATATATATATATATATATATATATATATATATATATATATATATATATAACTTTGTATATATTTACATATATATGTATATATATATATATAGATATATATATATATATATATACATATATATATATATATATATATATATATATATAATTATATATATATAATATATACGTGTATTCATATACACAGATATATATTATATATACGTGTATATATGAACCATATGATATGAAGATATTAGATATAGCATCTGAGGCATAGAATTGCAAAATTATAAACTGTTTATTATACTATTTTTGGGATATTTTATTCTTTATTTAGGTTGGCAATGTTGGAACGAAGCTTGTTGACTGAGTCAATGGTAAGAGTATTCAACATAATAATCTTTAATGATAATAATAATAATAATAATAATAATAATAATAATTATAATAATAATAATAATAATAATAGTAATAATAATAATAGTTATAATAGTTATAATATTAATAATAATAATAATTAATCAGTAACATTATTCTAATCATAATTAATGAATACCTAATAATTAATAATTGACATTACAGTAATTCCACTTAATCTAATTAATTATCTAATAATAATTAATGAATATCACTGTTGATAAATGTATTAACTTAAATTTTGTTTATCTAACTGCATGTACTTTCCTATTGTTTGTATAATCTAAGATAAATTAAGATACACAAATAAATGATTTAAAACAGAAAAAAATAAAAATAATTAAATCAAAGCTTGGCTGTATTAGCTTAATGTTGGATGACTGGATCATTCTTGATGAAATAACTGTATGTATTTTATGCATGCTAATGAAAGTTCGTGTAATTTAATCATATATATATATATATATATATATATATATATATGTCCAAGATTTTACTCTCTGATCAGCTCTACCGGGAATTGATCCCAGGACCTTAGGAACAGCCATTTAAAACTTCATTATATTATCGGATGTGCTTACACACTGAGCCACCGAAACCTTCTTTCATCCATTTCAAGATTATAGAAGGCTAAATAGTTTTATGTGATCTCATATTAAGGTATTTTGTATTTCTCTTGCAGAGAAGTAGAGTTTCTGAGGTACTGCCACCTGGTGAGTGCAGGCGTGAACTGGAAAATCTTCAAACCTCTTCCTTAGTAGGAAAGTAAGCCAACTTGACCCACATTCTATTTTATAAAGCTGGTAAAAGCTGATGTTAACGTCAATTTCAAGTTGGTCGGTGATCAAAGAAGGTCCAAAACGTTGCAAACCCAGTATATAGAAATCTTATTCAAGTTTGTAAAAGTATAAAGCTAATGTTAATGTCAGTGTCCTCACTCGAAAGCGATGTCAGTGACGGGCGTGCCCAGGATTTGTACCCCGCACATACTGATCTATGAACAACAACAATTAGAGTGCAACTATGGTCCATGACAACATTGATTTAATAATAACAACAATAATAATACCAATTATTGTAATAATAGTAATATTAATAATTTCTCATTGTAACTTATTTTGTGTTAGCTTTTGTTCTTAAGCTTCTTTACTAATTATCTTAATTAATTATCTCTTATTACTATTCTGGCTGAGGTTTGACTCACGTGTGCTCCCTGTAATTATAGCTATTGGTTAATAGTAACAACGATAATAAAGGTTTGACGTTCGTTTCCTCATACAAGAATGATGTCAGGGACGTCCCCCATCACGTTGATTGATTATATAACATTTGTTCACGTATGCAGAAAGTTATTAGACGAAGAAGAAGAACTAAGAAGAAGATTGGAAGAGATCGAGAGAAAGAAGCAGGAACAAGCTGAGAAAGAGGTTTGTGTGCTCCTCTGAGTAATTAAATGTTTCTATTGTTGTATACATGAGGGGAATATAATTGCTCTGAATAAAAATTGATTATTGTAAACTGTTTGAGATAAAAATTGTAGAAAGGTACAACAATCGTGTATATTATATTTATTGTATTATATTTATTGTATTATATTTATTGTATTATATTACATTACATCAAATCTGAGCATATCACTTGATATTATATTATATTGTAATGTATAGTACTGTATTGCATTGTATTGTGTTGTATTGTGTTATGTTATATTACATTGCATAATATCACATCATATTGTATTATATTATACAATATTATATGATTTCTATTTATTAGTATTTTATGTAATCACATGTTTTACCTTATTATTTCTATTGTTGTCAGATGATAGAGAGAAGAGCTTTAGAGCACAAAGAAAGGCGACAGAAGCTCGAGGCAATGAGACAGGCCGTTGAACGGGGCGTCCCCGCTTCTTTCATCCACGCTGACATTAAGCGCCCGCAGCAATCCAGCGCTGCGGTGAACCAGGCCGAAGAGCTGAATGGAGCAGTGAGGCGTACCAGTGGAGAGTTGTGGGTGGGCAGAGAGAGATATTTGGAGAGAGAAGAGGACTCGATGAGACATAGGAGTGGTAGTTCTTCTCACCTAGACGTACAGAGGCTGTCTGTGGAAGGTTTGAGCTTATCCAATATCAATCGATAATATCAAACAATCAATCAATCAATAAGAATAAAACGCCCGGTTCCTCGCCATAAGGCAATGTCAGGGACGTCTCTTGCAGACTCTACATAAACAGGCGCCAAAGCACCACACGATGACGACTGAGTACACTGAGACCACAAGAGAAATATTTAAATCAGTCAATAAATCGATAAGAATTTAATTCATCAATCAATTAACCGATAGTAATTTAATCAATTAATCAATTATTCGGTGATAATTTAATCAATTAATTAATAACCGATTAGAATTTAATCAATCTATTGATAGATAAAAATTTAACGTCCTGTTCCTCGCCATAAGGTAATGTCAGAGACATCTCAAGCTGACTTTTCACCAACACACCAAGGTACAAAATCAGGCAGTCAATCGGTCACACAATCCATCAGTCAGGCAGTCAATCAGTCAGGCAGTCTGTCAGGCTGTCAATCAATCAGGTCATCAAAACCAAAAATTCAAAAATTACGCGTAGTGAGACTAGTTTTAGATGTTATTATTAATTTACAAATATTATAAATAATATTTAGTATTTTGTGATTGTAAATTCTTCTTGTATTCATGTGTTGACAATATTCGCATTTAGACTTATATAGCCTATGTTAATAAATTCTCCATATTCAGGAGTTGGCTACAGACAATGCAGTTCTGCAGAAAATCTCGCTAAATTCAACACTATGCCATCTGGTGAAAGATCTGGTAATTAATACTTTTGCCATTTCTATATCGTGTTTCTGAAATTTTCCTATTGATTAGGCAGGCAGTAATAAATCTATTGCTGCCTCTAGGCGGGTGATTAAGCTGTAAAGCCGACGTTAACGTCAGTTTCATCTCTCGAAAGTACTATCAGTGAGTAGGCACAGAAAAAATATATTGCTGCCTCTAGTTACTGTTAATCAGGCAAGCAATAATGAAGCAGCTATCAGCTGCCTCTAGGTCTATTTGCTGATGAACAGAGGTTATGGTCAAGGCTGAAGTATAGATCAAGTTCAAGGTCTTTTTAAAGTTATGTGCTTAGCTTTACTACAATTATTACTCTTCTTTTTGTTCCGATTGCTCATCCAAATGTTTTATTCTACGCACTAAAATGATGAGGATGGTGATCTTGTTATATCGAGCAAATTATATCGTGTTATAGTTAATAACATTTGATGTTTTTGTATTTATTATTTCATGTTATTTTCTCTGCAGTCAATCGGATCCCAAGCAGTAGTGGCAGTGCTACAAACAGCCTTCCTCATCAGTCTAGCGACAGAATTCTCTCGCAGGGCAGCTCTACCACAGCTAGTGGTAGAACATTCTCACAGACTAATCGCACCCCGATACCTACTGGCGCAGGTTTGTAAAAGCTAAAAAGCGAATGTTAACATCAGTTTCCTCACTCGAAAGTGATGTCAGTAACGAGCGAGCCCAGGATTTGAATCCCGCACATACTGATCAGCGGTCGAGTATCTTACAGACTTCGCCACGGCTCCAGCCATAAAGAAAATGAAAGCTATTTAGTTAAATAGCTTCATCATGACCACCTTCCCGTGAATCCCAATGTAATTTGAGCTAGTTAAATAATTCATTAACTATTTAATTAGTTAAACAGCCTTGATTATCTTTATAAAAATGTTTGATTGATTGCACTGGAGTGTACGTAATCGGTTGATAATTATCTTTGTTAGATGACTTGTTTAAAAAAAGCTAATGTTAACGTCAGTTTTAAAAAGCTAATGTTAACGTCAGTTTCCTCACTCGAAAGCGATGTCAGTGACGGGCGAGCCCAGGAGATACTGATTGATCTTAGGATACGGATTGATAGATTGATTGGGAGATACTGATTGATCTTAGATCTTTACTGATTGATTGATTAGAATATGTTGATTGATCTTAGATCTTACTGATTGATTGATTGGATGATACTGATTTATCTTTGATCTTTACTGAGAGATTGATTGTTTAAGAGAAACTGATTGATCTTAGATCTTTACTGATTGATTGATTGATTGATTAGGAGATACTGATTGATCTTAGATCTTTACTGATTGATTGATTAGATGATGATGATGACGACGACGAGGAGCCAGACATTGTAAGGAGCACTAAGGAGAGGGGCGGGTCCTTGAGGCGGGACCAAGCTGTCAATCACCTCGACCCTACGCCTGTGGCCCCGCCCAGGAGACGTAAACTAAGAAATAACGCGGAGGCAGAGGTTTCTCGATTAATTAATCTTTTTAATTGATTAATTATTACTTTTTAAATTTTTCTATTTCATTTTTTTTTGTGCGGTACTGGCTGTACCCGTGTTGTATCTGTGTTTATTATTACTACTATTTTATATCAGTGTCTTGGGTTCTGCACAGAACACAGGGCGGCAACATTCCTCCATTCGTTTCTATCATCAGCAGTCTTCACAGCGTCTTCCCATGAAATGTTTAATGTGCTGAAATCATTGCTGATCATGTTACTACTATTTAGATATTATTAAATATCATTACCGTTAGTATTACCCGTGTTGTGTCCGGGCTGCTGACGAATAGACCAACCTTTAACTGCGCAGTTTAGCTGTTCTTCAGATCAATTGAGCAAATTATATATTATAAGCTCGGTTACTTTCTTACTACGTAATGCACAACAGTAGACCAAATTCTCAACCTACCAATAATCTAATCTTTTTAGGTCACATATTTAATAGGAACTAATAATTAAATTAATTATTTTTAAAGTAATCAATTAGTTGATATGGTGTGGGACAGGGAGGACTGGAGAAAGTCTATTCGTGTCCCGACCCTGGTTAAACTGGGATTTAAAAGAAGATGATGATGATGATAGTGATGATGATGATGATGATGAAAGTAAATTAATTAGTTGTTTGTTAACAATAGATATAAGAAGTTGTTCTTTTTATTCAACACTAATCCTCTCGCAGGTCGATGCAGTGATATCGATGGCTAGCGAGGTCACCGCTGGCTCGGCTCTTTCCTCTCACGACGTCGTCCATGATGATCTCGAGGACCCTATGTCAGACGAGGGGGACGTGAGGGAGGTGGCTAACCTGATGCAGGACCTGGAGAGAACGTTCAGTCTGCCCGGAGCGGTGGAGGGGGTGGAGCCGACCTTGGATATAAATAGCGCTACTAAAGGTCATCGAGTCGTCACCGTGTTTGAGGTGTGAAATTGTTGCGGTTTAATGCGTCCATCTTGAATGTCTCAATAGCGTAGGGGTTGTGTCATGAAGCTTAAATGACAGATCCTGAGGTGAATTGAACCCTCGTGGGTTCGAGTCCAGTTCGCGCTGATCTGAGATTAAAATCTCGGACATTCACTGGACTGGTTACACGGAAAATGGAAAAAATTGTCTAATGGTTTAAACATGTGGTATTACTAAAAGTGATAGATATCAACATAGATGATCATTTCAATATAATGTGTGTTTACTTGATAATTATGTTATAAAAAGCTGGTAAAGCCGATGTTAATGTCAGTTTCCTGACTCGAAAGCGATGTCAGCGACGGGCGAGTTCAGGATTTGAACCCCGGCTGTACTGATCCGCGGTCGAATACCTTACCGACACGGTAAAAGTTATGGAATTTACGTAAAGGTTATGTAATTTACGTAAAGGTTATGTAATTTATGTAAAGGTTATGTAATTTACGTAAAAATTGCGTAATTTACGTAAAGGTTACATAATTTACGTAAAAGTCATGTAATTTATTTTTAAGTTATGTAATTCACGTAAATTTATGTAATTTTCGTGAAAGTTATGTAATTTACGTAAAGTTATGTAATTTGCGTAAATTTATGGAATTTTCGTGAAAGTTATGTAATTTACGTAAAGTTATGTAATTTACTTAAAAGTTATGTAATTTATGTGCGGTTTCAAATCTTGACCTCTCATTTAACTGACATCTCTTTTGAGAGATGAAACTGACGTTAACATCTATTTCACAGCATTTTTACTGAGTGTGACAAAAATAACATAACATAACAATAATTAGAGTGCTACAGTCATCAGTTGACAACATCGAGCACTATTGAGACAAAATCAAGCCGAAGAAAGAAGGTAAAAAAGAAGGTTCAAAACAGTGCAAATTCCAAAATCCAGATAATCAGTCCAAAGTAAGGGGAATTAAAGAAAAGGAGGTTTAGGCGCAGGTCGCTGCTCATGGACACTGGATGGAAAAGAGAGATGGAAAAGATAGGTCTTCAACTGCCTATGAAACTGCTCATAGGAAAGCAAAGGCCGATGTGCTTCAAATGAAAAATTTGTTTTAGGACACATTGCGGCGTCCACCTTTCCCTCTGAATGACGAGGCTTTCAACGACTGCCTGTCTGACACTGCTTCCTGCCCCTCTGATACTGCTGGCGCTGTGGGGGGCAGTGAAGCAGGTGTGGTGACGCAGCAGAAATCTGATGGTTTCGGCGAAGGATTGGTAACAGTGTCTGTGGCGAAGAAGAATGGGAGTGGTGAGGTATGTATGGTGCCAGTTACAATGTATAGACCTAGATCATCCAGCTCTAATAGATATCTTATGCTCTCTATTATCTCTCTCTCTCTCTCTCTCTCCTAGTGCACTGCCTACTGGCAAATCCATGGTATATAACACCTCCACTCTTCTCTGTCTTCCACTTTCCTCTTCATTTCGACATATGAGTGTGTCTTTAAATCATCTAACATACCTATTCTCGGCCTGCCTCTACCTCTTTTTCCTTCCATTCTACCTTCTATGACCTATTTTAATAGACCTTCCCCCCTTAGAATGTGTCCTATCCAACTCTTCTTCCTATTTCTTAATACAATATCTCAAGCATAGGGTAATTAACTAATCAATCAATCAATCAATCAAAGGAACAGTTAGACTTTTAATTACATATCTGTACTATGGCTGTGACTAGACTTGAATATAAGAGGCGTCTTACAGATCAGAGAATCAATCAATGTATGGACTAGTTAATCAATTAGTCAGACAATCAAAAAATCAATCAATCAATTGACTAATCAATCAATCACTCAGACACTCAATAAATCAATCAATCGACTAATCAATCAGCCACTCAGACAATCAAAAAATCAATCAATCGACTAATAAATCAGTCACTCAGACAATCAACGAATCAATCAATCAATCAACTAATCAATCAATCAATAAGACAATGAACAAATCAATCAATCAATCGACTAATCAATCAATCACTCAGACAATCAACAAATCAATCAATCGATTAATCAATCAATCACTCAGACAATCAACAAATCAATCAATCGACTAATCAATCAATTACTCAGACAATCAACAGTTCAATTAATCGACTAATCGATCAATCACTCAGACAATTAACAAATCAATCAATCAATCGACTAATCAATCAATCACTCAGACAATCAATCAATCATGCAGTTATGGCGACACTCTTTTGCAATATCTCAGAATAGACCTAGTTCGCCAAACGTTACTCTTTGATTGATACATTAATTCATATTTCATCCATTCATTCATTTATTGGATTCAATCAAAATCAATCAAGCGTAAGAATTTAGCGCCCGGTTCCTCGCCATTTTACAATGTATGGGATGGATTTGATTTAATTGATTGATTGACTGATTGACTGACTTATTGATTGATTGATAGATTTACTGATTAATAGATAGATAGATTGATTTATTGATTGATTGGCTTATTGATTGACTGATAAGTTGATTGATTGATAGATAGATAGATTGATTGATTGATTGATTGATTGATTGACTTGTTGATTGATTGATAAATTGATTGATAGATAGATAGATAGATAGATCGATTGATTGATTGATTGACTTAGTGATTGATTGATAAATTGATTTATTAATAGATGGATTGATTGACTGATTGATTGATTGATTGTTTGTTGATTGATTGATAGATAGATTGATGAAAAGATAGATTGATTTGGTGATTGATTGATTGATTGATTGATGTAGGAGATACTAGAAGGACAGTCAAATCTAGACGTGGGTGAGAGTCTACCATTGAACGCTGCTGGTGATATAATACCTCTGTGTTTTAACCCCCTATCTGAACACATTATGAGACGTACTAAAGATTACAGGTATAACTACCCTGCTAAATACTTTAGTGTATGTATATATATATGTATGTGTATGTGTGTATATGTGTGTGTGTATGTGTGTGTATGTATGCATGTGTGTGTGTATGCGTCTATATATGTGTTTATATGTGTGTATGTGTATATATTTGTGTATATATGTGTATATGTGTGTATGTGTATATTTGTGTACATATATGTGTGTATATGTGTGTGTATGTGTGTGTATGTATGTGTGTATGTATAGGTGTATATGTGTGTGTATGTGTAGTGAGGCTACAGGACATAAGATGGAGACTTGCAGTGAAGATGAATTGTCACAAGACGCAGTGTGTATGTGTATATATGTATTTATGTGTGTATGTGTGTGTATGTATGTGTATGTATGTGAGTATGTATAGGTGTATATGTGTGTGTATGTGTAGTGAGGCTACAGGACAAAAGATGGAGACTCACAGTGAAGATGAATTGTCACAAGACGCTGTGTGTATGTGTGTGTATACATGTATTTATGTGTGTATGTGTGTGTGTGTATGTGCGTGTGTGTGTGTATGTGTAGTAAGGCCACAGGACATAAGATGGAGACTCGCAGTGAAGATGAATTGTCACAAGATGCCGTGTGTATGTGTATGTGTGTGCATGTGTATATATGTGTATGTATGTGTATGTATTTATATATGTGTATATATATGTGTGTATGTATATGTGTGTGCATGTGTAGTGAGGCCACAGGACATAAGATGGAGACTCGCAGTGAAGATGAATTGTCACAAGATGCTGTGTGTATGTGTATGTGTGTGCATGTGTATATATGTGTATGTATGTGTATGTATTTATATATGTGTATATATGTGTATATATATGTGTGTATGTATATGTGTGTGCATGTGTAGTGAGGCCACAGGACATAAGATGGAGACACGTAGTGAAGATGAATTGTCACAAGACGCCGTGTGTATGCCAAAGTCTACTAAACCTCCGGGTGCTAAGAAAAAGTATGCAAACCCTGTCAATCAATCAATCAATCAATCAATCAATAGGAATTTAATGTCTGGTTCCTCGCCATATGGCAATGTCAGGGACGTCTCTTGCAGACTCCGCACAAGCAGAAGTCAAAACACCACGCGATGACGACTGAGTACACAGAGACCACATTATTTTAACGTTATATATCTATCCATTATCAGCCATCAACACAATATATATATCTATTATCAATCTATCCATTACTTATTAGCTAATTCTCTGCTAGATTAAATGATCGATTAATTTATTTGTTATTTATTGATTCTATACTGATTATTAGATTTATTGATTGGTTGATTAATTGATTTATTGATTGATTGATTACTTAATTGATTGATTGATGAATTAATTAATTGAATGATTGATTGATTGATTGTAGGACAAAGTTCAGAAAGCTGCTTGGTAAGACAGTTCACAAGATCAGAAATAAGGCTGACGGAGGTTTGAATAACTTGATGATAAGATAATCTCTCTCTTAGTGCACTCCCTACTGGCTGGCAGATCCAGTATGGAGATATAGTATAATATATATCTCTCTTTCTCTCTCTTAGTGCACTGTTTACTGGTAGGTCGGGTATAGAGATATAATATATTATCTCTCTCTAAAGCTGTGCCTAGTGGCAGGTCCAAGGTACATATTTATACTGTGATTCTGATTTCGCACAGCATAAAGGATCCGGAATGGATTAGTGAGTTAATCCTTTGAGTGTTAAGATCCGGTCACAACTTAGGACGTCCCTGACATCGCCTTATGGTTAGGAACTGGACGTTACTTGCTAGAGCCAGTGGTGAAGTCTGCAAGATACTCGACCGCTGATCAGTATGTGCGGGGTTCAAATCCTGGACTCGCCCGTCACTGCCATCGCTTGCAAGTGAAGAAACTGATGTTAATAGTAGCTGCTAGCTTTTTTATCGTCGTCAGTTCCATGTGTTCTTAATAGAATCTGACAACCACACTTACATTCATTTCGGTCGAATCTTCTTTTTCTTGCCGTTCCTCTTGTAGTACTGTTGTGATGGTGTCGGGGAGCTAACCCACAACCTAGCCGTCCTCCTTTATCCAAGCCAGGGACTGACTCAGAGAAACTAGGTCATCCAGGGTTGTGACTGGCTCAGAGAAACTAGGTCATCCAGGGTTGTGATTGGGTCGGAGAACAAGGCCATCCAGGGTTGTGGCTGGCTCAGAGAAAATAGGTAATCCAGGGTTGTGATTGGCTCAGAGAACTAGGCCATCCAGGGTTGTGACTGGCTCAGAGACACTAGGTTATCCAGGGTTGGGACTGGCTCAGAGAAACTAGGTTATCCAGGGTTGGGACTGGTTCAGAGAAACTAGGTCATCCAGGGTTGGGACTGGCTTAGAGAAGCTTAGAGTTTGTTTGGAACAAATTATGATTATTATGTTTTAATGTGTTAGTATTTCACGCTGATGAGAGTGGAGCCTCTGATGATGATGATATACTGGAGGGCAGGAGAACTCTGAGGGTAATACAATACAATACAGTATAATACATCTACAATACCAAACAATATATAACATCTACAATATGATACAATACAATATATTTGCAATAAAATACAATACAAGACATCTACAATATGATATAATACATTTGCAATAAAATACAATACAAGACATCTACAATATGATACAATACAGTTAAATACATCTGCAATATGATGTATAGTATAATGCAATGCAATACATCTGCAATACAATACAATGCATCTGCAATATGATACAGTTCAATGCAATACAATACATCTACAATATGTTACAGTATAATACGATAGAATGCAAAGAATCTGTTGTTGTTAATGCAATCTATGATACAGTGAATTCATCATCATCATCATCTTCCCTCGAATCCCAGTTTAACTAGGGTCGGGATACGAATCGACTGTCTCAAAGCCTATCTGTCCTACATCTTATCATCTGTCAGTTCCCTATTTGAGACTTTTCCATTTGTGAACATTTCTGTAGCAATGATACAGTGAATTACAATACAATAACACTGCACTATGGTACAGCAATACTTTCTGTTGTCAGATGAAGGCCTCGCACGCTCACAAGGGCCCCTACGACTTTGATCTGCTTGTACTCGTTCAGGAACTGTTCTGTCCTAAAGCGGTATGTATGCACATGTGTCTGTGTATGTATGTGTCTGTGTGTGTGTCTGTGTGTGTGTGTGTGTGTGTATGTGCACATGTGACATACGACTTTGATCTGCTTGTACTCGTTCAGGAACTGTTCTGTCCTAAAGCGGTATGTATGCTGGTGTGTGTGTGTCTGTGTGTGTGGTGTGTGTGTATGTGCACATGTGACATACGACTTTGATCTGCTTGTACTCGTTCAGGAACTGTTTGGTCCTAAAGCGGTAGGTATGCTGGTGTGTGTGTCTGTGTGTGTGTGTGTGTGTGTGCACATGTGTACGAGTGGGTGTGTGCACACGTGTACGAGTGGGTGTGTATGTGTGCACACGAGTATGTATGTATGCACTCACATGTGTGTGTGCACGTGTGAGTGTGTGTGTGTGTCTGTGTATGTGTGTATAGGCGTGTGTTGGTTGTGAATCTGTATGTTAAACGCTGTTATTAATTATTTATTAATTACTATTATTAATGTTATTGTAATGAAATGATCCCCGTGTTGTGCTCGGGTGTGGATGGACCACTGCAGAATTGGGCAACCTTAAACAATCTTCTGCGTGTACGTAAGAGGCGACTAAAGGCAGGAGCTGAGAATGGCAAGAGGGGACCCACCTCACCGTAAAATATTTTTCCCCAGGATTAAATGGTAATTAATCCAACTAACTGAGGAAGGCAACGGGAAACCACCTCAGAAGCCATACTTTCCCAAGCTATAGGCTACGTAAGGTATGGATATGGCATAGACTTTGTGAAGGGATTAACTTGTTGATCTAAGGAGTGCTCTTATGGAGGGAGAAAACAGACTTTGAGTGTGAATATGTACATTGGACCTGCCACTTGGCAGTGCACTGAAGAAGAAGAATGAAATGATCATTCATGGTGATATCAAACAAATGACGAAGATATATATATAGACGACTGAGATTGCAAGAAATGAAATTGAATGAAGTTAGTTCATGATGACACCAGGGACCGGTGTGGACGATGAAGTTCTCTCACTGTGGTAGACTGTTGGCCACGGGAGGTCAGGACTGTCTGCTGAGAGTCTGGGTGCTCAGAGACGCCTTCAACTACTTCAACGAGATGAGACAAAAGTTCAACGACGGTTTGCTTGCTTGTCGTTATATAATAATAATAATAATAATATTAATAATAATAATATTAATAATAACAACAATAATAATAGTAGTAATAATAACAACAATAATAATAGTAGCAATAGTAGCTTGTAGTTACGTAATAATATAATAATAATAATAGCAATAATAATAATAACAATAATAATAAGAGTAGCAATAGTATCTTGTAGTTACATAATAATTTTACTTGATGCTCATGTCACGTTCTGATAATAGTAGTAATAGCAATAATAATAAAATATAGTAATAATAGTAGTAATGTAATTATAATAATATTAATAATAATAATAATAGTAATAAATAATAATAATAGCAATAATAATAATAATACATCAAATAGAAATAATTATAATAATAGCAATAATAATAATAATAGTAATAATAATAGTAGTAGCAGTAGTAATAATGGTACTAATAATACTAATTAGTATTGCTAATATTAATATTGTGAGATTGTTTTATTAAATTTATTAAGCAAGCATTTCTTCTCAAAGTTTTAAAAAGAGATTTCGGCTACATTTAAACTAAATCTCCTCTTTTTTAATTGAAAATATACATGTATATCGCCTATCATTTAGAACTAGTTTATAGAAGTAAAATTTGTTAACATCTTCTTCAGGGCACTGTCAAATGGCAGGTTCAAGGTTCATATTCATACTCAAAGTCTTCTTTCTCGCTCCATAAGAGCACTCCTTAGATCAACAAGTTAATCCCTTCACAAAGTCTATACCTTATGTAGCCTCTAGCCTGGGAAAGGTATGGCTTCTGAGGTGGTTTCCCGTTGCCTTCCTCAGTTGCCTTGTTAACATATTAAATGAAGTTTGTTATCTTTTTTATATTTGTTCATAAATTTGTCTAATTTATGAACAAATTAATTATTTGTCAAATAATTAATTTCGAAAATCTTTAACATTTAACATTCCCCAGGTGGAGGCAGAATGTCACCAGCAGCCTCTAGCGACAGCCTGACCTCCCAGTCTGATGCAGCCTCCGAAAATAGAACTGAGGTGATTGTTCCTTCTCTTTTTTAGAGTCATAGTTAAACTGGGACTAAAGGGAGGATGATTAAAAAGCTGGTAAAGCTAAGGTTAACGTCAGTTTCCTCACTCGAAAGCCATATCAGTGACGGGCGAGCCAAGGATTTGAACCCCGCAGATACTGATCCGCGGTCGAATATCTTACTGACATCGCCACTGGCTCCAGTCACTTTGCTGAACTCTAAAGAAAAGAAGTCAAGTTCAACGTCAGTTTCCTACTAGATAGCATGTCAGTGACGGGTAGAGCACTGGATATGAACCCAGCACCTAATGATCAACTGGCGGCGAACAACTTTTCAACAAGCCACCAGCTCAGCCAAAGAATGAAAGAAAGAAAGAAAGAGAAAATTTATCTATTGTTATGTGTGGGGTTAAGGTTTGAAGGTTGATGGAGAGAGAGATATAGAGAGAGAGAGAGAGAGAGAGAGAGAGAGTATTGAGCTACTGCTGTGTGTAGGGTGAGGATTTGAAGGTAGAGGGAGAGAGAGAGAGAGAGAGACAGAGAGAGACAGAGAGAGAGAGTTAGAGATACAGAGAGAGAGTATTAAGCTATTGTTGTATGTAGGGTGAAGGTTTGAAGGTAGATAGATGGAGAGAGAGAGAGTATTGAGTTATTGCTATGTGTAGGGTGAATGTTTGAAGGTAGATGGAGAGAGAGAGAGATATATATATATATAGAGAGAGAGGGAGAGAGTATTGAGCTATTGCTGTATGTAGGGTGAAGGTCTGAAGGTAGATGGCGGCACAGAGTCAGGTGGGACGTCAGAGAACGAGACAGAGATGGAGCACGTACCTTTCCGGAAGAAACCTTTCTGTATATACACAGGCCACACTGCAGATCTTCTCGACATCTCCTGGTCTAAGGTTTCTTGTTATTTATTATCTTTTTATCGATCATTTAATTATATTAATAATTATAATAATAATAATAATAGCCTCTGCCAATTTCTATATCGGTGTTTTTAGTGCCAAACACTTCAGGCCTTTTGAATGAAATGTAGACCTTTTATTATAGATAGTAGTAGATCTGCTCAAATAATACCTGTTTTTTGAATACTTCTAAAAACTACTTGTGTTAAACACCTGTTTTTTTAGAAATACTTCGAAATTCTTTAGAAGTATTTTGAAATACTTCTGAATACTATTATTAGTTGGGTAATATGGTACAGAAGTAGTTCTAGTCACTGCATTGTAAGTTACATACTAGAGACTTGCCAGTAACTTACTGTTACCTTAATCTTTGTTACGGTAGCTCGAGTGGTCTTGAAGAGAAGCCTTGTGCTTCTGAGCATTGACGTTAAACACACTACAACCTAACCTGTTACTATCTACCTACCTACTTCTAAGTGAATTGAACTCTCGCGGGTTCGAATCCCAGCCGCGCTGATCTGAGAGTAAAATCTCAGACATTCGCTGGACTGGTTATACGGAATATGGTCTAAATTGCATAAAGGTTTAAACATGTGGTAATAAAAGTGATACCTATCAACATAGTTGATCATTTCACTATAATGCATGTCTACTTTACTTACTTTACGTTCTAAATACTATTGTTGTTAAACGCTATTTTCAGAATTACTTCCTACTGTCCTCCTCTATGGACAAGACAGTGAGACTGTGGCACGTCTCTAGACAGGAGTGTCTCTGCTGCTTTCAACACATAGACTTCGTCACCGCCATAGCCTTTCATCCTAAAGTAACTCACTGTTTACTATATCTGTGTTTATAGCCTTTGATCCCAAAGTAATGCAACGTTTAACTTGGCTTTGACTTTTTACTCTCTGTCTCGCAGGACGAATAATAGTAATAATAATAATAATAATTTAATAATAAAAATAGCGATAACAGTAGTAATAGTAATAATTCATCATCATCATAATCTTCCCATAAATCCCAGTTTAACCAGGGTCAGGATACGAATAGACTTTCTCCAGTCCTCCCTGTCCCACGCCATATCATCAGTGAATCCCCTATTTTTCCCCTTAATTACTGCATCCCAAGTCAATTGTGGTCTACCTCTCTCAAGATATTCATTCGTTTAAGTTTTGTGGCAATTACTGAACCTAGGCGCTCACCAACCGAATGCCCTTTCTGACGTTTGTATGGATCTTAGGGCGTTAGTCGCTTTCTACGACACGTGCAGTCACTGGTTGGACAAATTCTTCAAACGACCCGGACACAACACGGGGAAAGTAATAGTAATAATACAAATAATAATAATAGTAATAGTAATAGTACGAATAATAATAATAACAATAGTGATAATAATAATGTTAATAATATACCATATAATAATAATAATATTAATAATAATAATATTAATAATATATTAACAAATTATAGCAATAAGAATAATAATAGTAATCTGAGCAACCTAACCTTCTTCTTATTCTTGTTCTCTCGCAGGACGACCGCTATTTTCTAAGCGGATCGCTGGACGGTAAGCTGAGGCTGTGGAACATTCCAGACAAGAAGGTGGCTCTCTGGAACGAGGTCACGGGCCCCACTAAGCTCATCACCGCAGCCAACTTCTGTCTGGGAGGAAGGTTCGCCGTGGTGGGCACGTATGACGGGAGGTGCGTCTTCTATAGCACGGAGGTGACTGGATCTAGTAGTAATAAACTTGAGTGGTTAATTGAGTGATTGAGTGATTATTTGAGTGATTAATTGAGTGATTGAGTGATTAATTGAGTGGTTAATTGAGTGATTGAGAAATTAATTGAGTTATCGAGTGATTAATTGAGTTATTGATTGAGTGGTTAATTGAGTGATTGAGTGATTATTTGAGTGATTAAGTGATTATTTGAGTGATTAATTGAGTGATTGAGTGGTTAATTGAGTGATTGAGTGATTAATTGAGTGGTTAATTGAGTGATTGAGTAATTAAATGAGTTATTGAGTAATTAATTGAGTGATTGATTGAGTGATTAATTGAGTGATTAATTGAGTGATTGATTGAGTGATTGATTGAGTGATTAATTGAGTGATTAATTGAGTGATTAATTGAGTGATTAATTGAGTGATTAATTGAGTGATTAATTGAGTGATTAAGAATTTATATATTGAGTGGCGACATAGCCACTGGTTGGAGCCAGTGGCGATGTCGGTAAGATATTCGACCGCGGATCAGTATGTGCTGGGTTCAAATCCTGGCTCGCCCGTCACTGACATCGCTTTTGAGGGAGGAAACTGACGTTAACATTAGCTTTAGCTTTTTTTAAACCACAGTCGTAGAATTTGTAGAAGCTGTTTTCTCGCAGCTTCTCAATTATTTAATATAATGTTGAATATTTTTACTACAGCAACTCAGTAGAGAATCAAATAATATTTGCTTTTTCCCCCAGCAACTCGAGTATAAAATCCATTATTATTTTATTTTTCCCGCAGCAACTTGAGTATAAAATCCATTATTATTTTATTTTTCCGCAGCAGCTCAAGTTTAAAATCGAGTAATATTTCTTTTTTCCTGCAGCAACTCAAGTATTACACTCAGATCCACGTTCGTTCAACACGAGGAAGGAACGCACGAGGTAGGAAGATCACAGGTGTAGAGCCCTTCCCTGGTGAGGATAAGGTACGTAAATGTGCAGTCATTTCTCACTGTCACTCTCTGTTTCTCTCTCTGTCTGTCAGTCTCTCTGTTTCTCTCTCTATCTCTCTCTCTCTCACTCTCTCTCACTCACTGTCTCTCTTTCCCTCTCTCTATCTCTCTCTCTGTGTCTCTCTCACACGCTCTCTCTCTCTGTCACTCACTCTCTCACTCTCTCTATCTCTGTCTCTGTCTCTCTCTCTCTATCTCTTTATGTCTCTCTATCTCTCTATGTCTCTTTCACTATCTCTCTCTCTCTGTCTCTCTCTCTCTCTGTCTCTCTCTCTCTCTCTCTCTCTCTCTCTATAGATATCATCACGGATTATTATTTCAGTATAATGTGAGTTTTTATTGTATTTCATCAGAAAGAACTTATTGGTAATATTGAACTAGTAAAGCAGTGGCTGATCTCTTTTATGTGTTCATAGAATTGCCTTCGCCTGATCTGCGGAATTTAGATATGCCAAGCAATCAATCAATCAATCATGTAGAGTCATCACATGTGTCAGCCACTGTTCTATCTGTCATGTTTGCTATATAGTCAATCAATCTATCAATCAATCAATCAATCAATCAATCATGTAGAGTCCTGTAGAATGGCTGACACATGTGAATGTGTCAGCCACTGTTCTGCCTGTCATGTTTGTTATATATAGTCAATCAATCAATCATATATAGCCATCCATGTATCAGCCATTATCCTGCCTTCTTTGAAGATTGATTGATTGATTGATTGATGCCATCCAATATTCCATATGCATGGTTTATATTAATGGCCAATTTCTGGCATTGAGACCAAAATTGAATTTGTATTAAATTTTTGATTGATGGCTTGAATTAAATCTATCAATTCTGTAAATCGCCTGACTGGTCTATATACTGATTGATTGATTGATTGATTGATCGACTAACTTCTTATTGATTGTAACAGATTTTGGTGACATCTAACGACTCTAGAATAAGACTTTATGATTTACGAGATCTCACGTTGACTTGTAAATACAAGGGTTGTACCAACAACAGCAGTCAAATCAAGGCTTCTTTCAGGTATGTCAATGTGTCCTAATTCCACTCTGCAATGCTCTTCTTGGTTACTGATTAGAGTTAAGGGCAGCCCAATCAAAATGTCTTTAAACATATTTAATTTACAGTAAGGTTCTTTATAATAGACGGTACGTAAAAGTGCATTAGTGCTGCGGAAACAGACATTTAATCTAGCATTCTTGAAAATTGTATTTTATTATATTGGATTGTATCTAGTGCTAACGACAGGAAATTCATAACGCGTGGCTTATACAACTTGTTTAGCTTACATTGTATTGTATTGTATTGTATTGTATTGTATTGTATTGCAATAGCGGCCGTAGATTTATGTATGACATGACGTAGGACTAAAAGAATCGGTTGATATTGTATTGTACTTTTTTTATTGTATTGTGTTGTTTTATATTTTATTGCATGTGTATTGTATTGTAATATGGCGTATCATATTGTATCATGTCGTATTGTATCATATTTTATCTTACTGCATTGTATCGTATCATATTGTATCATATCCTACTTTATCGTATTGTATTGTATTTTATTGTATTGTATCTTATCGTATTATATTGTGTTGTATTGTAACGTATCACATGTATGATATCATATTGTATCATACTTTATTGTATTGTATTTTATCGTATGATATCGCATTGTATCGTATCATGTCGTAGTTTATCGCAATGTATCATATCGCATTGTATCGTATCATGTCGTATTTTATCGCAAGGTATTGTATCGTATCATATCGTATTGTATCGTATCATGTCGTATTGTATTGTATCGTATCATATCGTATTGTATTGTATCGTATTATATCGTATTGTATCGTATCATATCGTATTGTATTGTATCGTATTATATCGTATTGTATCGTATCATATCGTATTGTATTGTATTGTATTGTATCATATCGTATTGTATTGTATTGTATCATATCATATCGTATTGTATTGTATTGTATCATATCATATCGTATCGTATCATATCGTATTGTATCGTATCATATCGTATTGTATTGTATTGTATCATATCATATCGTATCGTATCATATCATATCGTATTGTATCGTATCATATCGTATTGTATTGTATCGTATTATATCGTATTGTATTGTATCATATCATATCGTATTGTATCGTATCGTATTGCAGTAACGACGGCAGGTACATAACGTGTGGCTCAGAGGATCAGTTTGTGTACATATGGAAGACGATGCACGACGTCTACAAGTTCTCATCAGCCAGAAAGGACAGAAATGATTACTGGGAGAGTGTTAAAGGTCGGCTTCTTATTTAGTATTCTTTTATTTCTTATTTTACTTCTTATTTTAGGCACGCATTTTGTAAAAAGCTAAAGATATGTTTAACGTCAGATTCCTGCTCGAATAGTATGTCAGTGACGTGGAAGAGCACTGGATTTGATCCCTGCGTCTACTGATCCGCTGTCGAACAACTTTCCAACAAGCCACCGGCTCAGAAGCTAAGTTAAGCTAAGTTAAGCTGTTTTGCTGAATTGTAAACCAGATAGCCTGTTAGTTTAAGAACGATTTCTAATTAGTTTCTGCTATTGTTTTAAAATGATGGTATTCAAATTTGTAAGTGAAGGTATCTTCATCAAGGCTCAGATTTTGACTGATTGACTAATTTATTGACTAATTGACTGACTGATTGATTGATTGACTGCAGCACATAACGCAGTGGTGACTAATGCTATATTCGCACCCTGTCCTGAACTCATCATCAAGGCTCGGTTTTATTGATTGATTGATTGATTGACTGCAGCACATAACGCAGTGGTGACTAACGCTATATTCGCCCCATGCCCTGAACTCATCATCAAGGCTCAGTTTGACTTCGTTGACCCTGACGACAAGGACAACACCTCGGGAGCCAAGGGTGAGGTCCTTGTGTCTGCTGACTTCACCGGAGCCATCAAAGTCTTCCTCAACAAGTTCAAACCTCCCAGCTAGTCTAGTGGTTAAGTCGTCCGCCTCAGTTGTGCAGAGATGGTTCTGGACATGGAAGTCTCAGTATATGTGTGTATATATATATATATATATATATATATATATATATATACTGTATATATATATATATATATATATATATATATATATATATATATATATATATATACATACATACATATATCTTGGTAGGCACTATCCTCTTCTTCCTCAGTGAAACAATTCTAGTTAGGAGCAGTCGTGTCTATCTGAAGGCTGAGCTTCAAATCTGCGCTGAGTCCTTCATCGGCTCTGTAGTATTACCCAGAGGCTCTGCCGTGTGGAGAGCTCATCAGAGACGTTACTGGAGTCTACTTGGGTCGACGAAAGCGCCGTTAAATGTGCACTTATTGATTCCCTTGTCTGTGATTTTGTTACTATTTTGTATTATCGTGAAATGATTATATTAACTCTGCTTAATTAATTTGGGTCTGCATTTAGGCTGGTCGTGTTGCAGATTGTGCCTTTGAACGACGAAACACTGGATAGATTTTCTGCGTATTCAGCTTTGAGTTTAGTCTTTTTTCTATGCAATTAACGGAATAATCGTTTCTGTCAGCTTCAGGCTAGGTTTGTCTCTGATGTGCTTCCTACTAGCACAATATTGGAAGCCATAATGATTAGCAAATGAAGATCATTTTCTGGGCGTTTCTGTGTTTTGGGTTGATTAGTGTTTTATGCAGATAGATTATATCAGATAGACTGATTGATAGATCGATTGTTTATTAGGTTGTATTAGCGGTATTATATTACACACGTGTGATTATTCCATTGCTATCACGTTACACTGTAGGTCGACGTGTAGTTGTTTTAAACTGGACTTTTAATTTAGTAGATGCTTTAATCACTGTCTTGAATTTTTAGTACAAAGAGAACATTTTAGAGTAAAGCTGCCAAAAATTGAAACTAGACCAACCGAATCGATTTGGGGTTTTGTAGACGCTTACTAAAGTGGGTGCTGAAAGGGAATGTTGAGCATTTTTAAAGCATTCAACAGGTTTCTACTCTGATTTCTAGCATATTACTGTGGCTTAACCTTTAAGTGGCCTTTACCTAGGGAAAGTTGTAATTATGAAGAGGTTTGCCGTTGCCTTCCTCAGGTATTGCTCGCATTTTATGAGATTTCTAATATCACGGTTGGTCTTTTCTTTAGTGGCTCAGAAACAACGCTGAGAAATATCTATTATTAGTGCTAGAAATTGGTCGCCAGTTTATCCTACTATCGCAGAATCTTCAAATTGGTTATTTATTTATTTATTAACTATTTAAATTATTATTATTATTTAGTAAACAGTGGTTCACCTGTTGTATACCGCTGGAGCCTCGTTAATTTGACATTTAGTTATGCTGACACGTCGATTTTTTGATGTCCGGGATAAATTAAGTCTAAAAGGCTAAGTTTAACGTCTGTTTCAATACCACAAGAGATCCTGTCAGAGACGGCCTGGCTGGGATTTGAACCGATGACCTTCTGCTTCTCTAGCAACCATGCCATGATTGCGAATTAGGCCATTCAACCGGTTTACGAGGATTATATAAATACGTATAATTTAATTTGTAAGCATCATCATCATGTTCACTTTAATCCCAGTTTAACTAGGGTCTGTATACGAATAGATCTCCACTCCTCTCTGTCCCACATCATATCAACATCATTATCTTCTCTTAAATCCCAGTTTAACTAGGGTCATGATACGAATAGACCTTCTCCGCTCCTCTTTGTCCCATACCCTATCATAACATCAGGCAAGCCCCTATTTTTAAATTCGTTTTCGAAAACGAATTGAAAAATAATATTTTTATTATAAAGTTAATTTAATTGTAAAGTTTTAATTTTAAGTATGTATTTAATATTTTAATGGATGCAGCGTATGTTTGAAACTTCCCTGACATGAACTTATGGCGAAGAATCGGACATTAAGTTCTTCTGGATTGGTTGAATATTGTAAATTTTGGAAAATATTTACGCTGCAATATATTCTACTTTGTTGTGTATTTTACAATGGTACTGCTTGCTCCATTTACTGCTCTCCCTTGTAATATGATATATTTTGCTATATGCGTGTATGTGTTTGTACAGAAAGTACAGTAAAGGGATTTCACCGTTCTTTACGTTTAATTTACGAGCCTCTATATTATATGGATGTCAGAAAACCTACCTCTTGTAAGAATTTCTCGATTCTTACAAGTGCTATCAGAGCAATAAAGTTGCCAGTAAACTGAAGCAGTTTGAAATTAAAATCTAAACGCAATTTAAAAATTAAATCTAAGCCAAGTCCCTAAATAATAAATATTAGTAACGGGCTTTAGACATCTAGCTGCGTATAATAATTATTCAATTAATATATATTTAGTAATTAACAATTATTAATAATTAATCAATTATTAATTAATCAGTAATTAATCATTATAATAATTAGTCAAATATTGCTGCCAGTAGATTTGAATTACTTGATTAATATGTCTGCTTTTCGTTTTTCCTTCGTATTATATGATAGTTTGTCTTCCTGAAAAAGCATTTTTCTTGCCCACTTAATTAGTATAGATGTGGATATGATTTAAGGTGCATACTGAGCCCTTCTTTTTTATCCAAAAGTAAATAAAATAATAAAAGTTTTATATATTTGCCATTGATAGCATTACTCTTCGAATACCGACTACCAATTGGTTGATTGAAAATATTGTGTTTTTAATAATAATATTAATAATAATAATAATAATAATAGTAATAACAATATTAATAAATATAAATTTTAGCGTCCCGTTCTTCATACAAGAATGATGTCAGGGACGTCCCCGCATCACGTGTCACTACAAATCGATTCATTGCAAATAAACGATTTGGAAAAACGTGTTGAAATGAAATAGTATATATAAATGTCACTACATAAAGTATAAGCAGGCAAATAAGCTAAGATGATTCTACTCAGATTATTTGCCTGTGTTTTCCGTATTTGTCATATTTTGCTATATTGATTCGTGCTAATTCCTGACGTGTTTAAATTTTATATAATGAATTGACTTACGCTACAATCATGTAACATTCTATTTTAGATAACCCTATGCGCCTTGTATTCGCTCGCCTTTTAGCCATTGCGTTATCTGAAGTCACTGGCCTAGTATACTATAATTGTACTGTGTCTGTTTTTGTGTTTCGAATACGCCAATTACTATTTGAGTGGGTATTTGTATAAAAAAAATCCGTCATCGAAATGAAAAGTTTGCAATTTGGGCTCTGTTTTCAATGAGCGCAAAGAGAATATGTTCCATTGTAGACTGCGACGTACTAATATAAATATTAATGGAAAATTCAGCCAATTCAAGAAAAATCTAGTTTAGCAAATTGCTTAGTCAACCCGCCTAAATGATTTATCGCTCCTCTCGCCCCAACATTTAGCTTTTTTATGATACGAGCCGAGTTGCCCGTATTTATGACCGTGTCTTTATACGTGTGCATGTCCGTGTCTACTTATGTAGCAGTCACGTTGTGTAAATCAAACCGTATACCGTTCTATTCTTTTACCGTCAGATAAAATTGTAAATCATTAAATTAATAAATATAATAAAAATTGAAGGAGTTCAACTATTGCTTGGCTATTTAAATTGCTCGTAAATCAACTGAGAGCTACGGCTGGATTTGCGGTTTATTTTCGTAAACAGTACGTGAACTGTAAACCTCCTTTTCTTTATTTCTCTATCTTTGGACTGGTTTTCTGGATTTTGGATTTTGCACTGTAGTAAGGCATTTCCATTTTTCTCATCGACTTTGATTTGGTACTGTAGTGCTTTTAAATTATCATTGATGACAGTAGCACTTTAGGTAATGTTGTTGATATTTGACCGATTGGTGTCCCTTATTTAAAAGCTAATGTTAACGTCAGTGTCCTCACTGGAAAGCGATGTCAGTGACGGGCGAGCCCAGGATTTGAATCCCGCGCATACTGATCCGCGGTCGAACATCTTACCGACATCGCCACTGGCTTCAGCAAAAATTTATCAAATTTAACAGAAATTAGAAATAATAACAAATGAATAAAGACAAATAAAATAAATTTAGATGACATTGATGTAGCAATAGAGGCTGAAGCCCACCCACCTGATATTCTCTCTACACACATATATATTGTGACATACCCCATTCACTAGTTAATACCGATGTAGCAACAATGACCAAATCCTGCCTACTTTAACGCCAGTGCTAGGAAATACTCTAAATACATGTAATGCTGAGTCAGGATATGTGAAGAGTAAACAATGCTTAACATCTTAAATTAGGTATTTATATATTTAAGTAACTATATTATAAACTCTAGTAAGCTCGTATTCACTCGGTTTCGTTTCATACTCGCTGTAGACAGTGCGTGGTTCAAATTATGGTCACTCCAGTTACGGATAACTTGTAGATTTATTAATGTAACGCAGAACTTAGCATTCTTTATATGCTAGAACTCAGTTTTGTTTATACACTGAAACTGTTCAATATCACTTATTCAATTCGTATATTTCTTTATCTAATGTCATTATCGTCATCATCATCGTCATCATCATCATCCCTTGAATCCCTATTTAACTAGGATCAGAATTTGAAAATTTTGTAGCAATTTCCGGAGCCTAGGCGCTCTTCAAGTGAATATTTTTTCTGGTGTTGGTTTGAATCTCAATGCTTTGTCGCCTTTTACGATAGGTACAGTCCACAGTTGATCTGTTCTTCAGCAACCCGGACACAACACGGATTAAATTATATTTATCGAATATCCATATTTAAATTTATTTACTCACTCATTAATTCATTTGATAATAGCCTAAAGATGATCATTAACTTGATAAAAAATAAGAATAATTCGTGAGATACAATCTTTAGCGACAACATCAAGCACTATTTGACCAAGTCTATAAGACGATGAGCAAATAACGAAACGAAAGTACAAAATCTATAATCTTGTCGACGACTTTGAATGTATATAATCCCCAGGATGTTGGAGGTTATTCTTAAATCGGGTGCTTTTGGAGCGCCAACAAAAGACAACGATTACTAGCAACCATGCAGGTAAAAGGAGGAAATAATGACAACTACAAAACCAGCAACCAAAAGAAAGGACATGCTACTGCACATTGTGTAACTATACGGAACATAAAAAGTGCTTATGTAGCTTTTCATAAGAAAACATTTATTACCGTGAATACCCCTGATGATATCCATCATTTTCGATACCGCATGTTTCACCGTTAGGAAGTTTAGTTAATTATTCATTTACCAGTCCTACGAAAGTCCGAGATTTTATTCTCCGATTAGCTCTACCTGGAAATGATCACAGCTAACCATTAAAATGGCTTTAAAATGGTTAGGATAGCTAATCATTCACTCTCTTAACCCAAAACTTTATCTAATATTAGGCCTACCCATATGTGCCTAACTCTAACCTAACCTAAATCCTAGGACACATCTGTATACTAATCATTTAAGCGAAAGTAAATAGCCATACAAAATATCTATTTAATGTGGAAATGCGTTACTACAGTATTAGGCCTACTATATTAACTTTTCAAAATCGATAGTACGTTGACGAACAACGTAAAAGAAAGTTCACCAAAGGAAATTTAGTACGTGGTTCGCTAGCTGCTTCTGTAGATTCCATAAGTATCGGTAGGCCTACATACTGCCATAAAATAACTCGAAAAGATGTCGAACCAAACAATGCCGAAAGACGATTTGCCGGCATCTGTTCCCACAGTGCTGTGTCCATACTACACCGCAGCAGAGCTGATCTGCTCCTTGCTCGCAGCACTCGGGAACTCCGTCATACTCTACGTTATCCTCAGGCGACGATCTCTGCGCCAGACCATCAGGAACGCCTACGTGGCCTCCCTGGCCGTAGCTGATCTGCTCGTGGCCTTGGTAGGCATTCCCCTTGTCCTGATCACCTACGTGGGCCTGCCCAGGCAGTTCGAATGGTGCCTGTTCATAAATTCCTCTTTACTCGTGTTCTTTTTCGCATCGATTGCTAATCTGCTGGCAGTAACCGTGGATAGGTAAGCCTAAGCTTAATTTCATATTTAACGTCGGCTATTCTCAATTTATACAGGAAGTTTCTAATGCATGTTAAAAATTATAACATCGAATATTTTCAATTTGGGTAAACAGGATTATTTTCTCAGGGAATGACGCGCCTGCCCAGTAAATGTTAGTCGAAGCTGAGGAAGGCATAGGGGCCCACCTTACAGCAGAATCCCCTAGAATATTGGTATATCAAAAGCATTGCTAAATGATTTAAATATCCGCTCTTATGTGGACATGAAGAGGAAAACGTAAGATAGAGAGGAGTGGAGGCTTTGTATACCATGGACCTGCCAGGAGGCAGTGCACTGAGAGAAGAGAAGAGAGAAGGTAAAAAGTTAAAATGCTCGCTAATGCATGTTCACAAAGTATGCGCGTGTCATAAGACTAGGCCTACAAGTAAAATGGAGAACTGATTCTACGATATTAAGACTCTTTAGTATCCAGCAATATCCTAATAATAGTAGGCCTATTCATAATTTTTACAGGTTTACCTAAAAGTACTCAATGAATACAATACATGTGTATACAAATAATTTTCCTAAATTGAGAATTATATTTATTTTTGGTTTCTGCAAGATTTTGGGCTCTAACCCGCCCCCTGAGTTACGCAGTTAGAATGACTCCATTCAGAGCTGGAATGTCCATCACATTGGCCTGGACTGTGTCAATCATACTGGGCATGCTGCCGATGTTTGGATGGAACAAGGGTAGGCCCCCAGTTCCACGCTGCTTCTTCGTTGAGATTATTGGTGGAGACTATCTGGTGATCATGTGTTTCGGTACAATCGTATCTTCTTCAATTGTCATCGCCATCTTCAACATTTTAATCTTTCGATCAGTTCGTAAAAGGGTAACGTTATAGTTTTGCTTAAAAAATTAACTTATGGTCATCACCTTCTTCTGAATTCCAGTTTAACAAGGGTCAGGATATTAATAGAAACTTTTCCTTTCATTTTAGATTCAGAATATTTAATAGTAATTTCTGGAGCCTAGACGCTCACCAAGCGAATGCCCCTTCTGACGTTTATTTGGATCATAGTGCTTTATCGCCTCTTATGACACGTGCAGTCTACGGTTAATCAATTCTTCAGCATCCCGGACACAACATGAGTAAAACACAAATTTAGCAATAGCAATAAGACAATTAGAATGCTAGAATTGCAGTTAAGCCTAAAAGTGCGAATATGTTACCATCTTCAGATTAATTAAAACAAAGTAGTTAACCAGAACATTGTCTAACCCTCCACTCCATCTGTACTCGTCATAGGATCTTGACATTAAGTGGATGATCGATAGCGGTTTCTGATCAACAATGACATATAAACAGGCTGCTAAAATTACTAAAATGGTTGATCAACTAACAGTTAAGCACATTATAATGGCCTATATGAACGCTGCTAACCATGTCAAAATGGCTGATTTCGTATTGTATAATGTAGATTAGGCCTACCTATCTTAATATCTGTATTTTTCTAAGCACATGTACGTATGATACTGGTTTAAATTTAAATAACTAACTCGCGCTATGATCTTTTCACAGGGTCGGGAAATGGTGAGGCTTTTGACTGAGCGATCATTCGCTCAAGAGAACCGCCACGGATTGGACGTGACTGCCGCTACAGCTGAAGCTCTTGCTGCTGCCCCGCGTGAACCCACTGGACAGCTTCTACCTCCACCTGCAATATCTGCAGACGCTGCTTCATCGGAACTAGGCCTTGCAAATCAGGTCGACCGTGTCAGTTTTGAGAGAGGCGAAAATCCCCACGTACATAATAGTAAACCTCAGATATCGCTAATTTCTTCCGGATGTAATTTACCATCAAGCACGCCAACAACTGGTTCAAAATATTCGTCGTTGGTATCAGATGGCGGAAGCAAGCGACCTTCAACATGGCTGGAAGAAGCCATGGACACTGCCGCTATGTTATCGATGTTAGCAAGGATATCTTCTGATTACAATTGGTCTGTATCAGCGTCCTACGCCGATCAGTTAGTAATAAAGGGACTCAAAAGGTCCAGTAGCTCTTCCGACTTACTTAGTGCCGTTAATTTCCAGTCTAAGTCAGTCCAAGTCAACGCTATTCAGTCCAGATTCCTAGCAGAGTACAACGTACGACAGAATATTGTTCAGACGATCGACGCAGGCGCATTTCATAACGAACAATCGAACGCGGTACTGCCGAGTGTTCAAACGCAGTTTGAAGTAGCGAGAGTGAATGCAATCGAACCTCCGGCAACAGCAGCGACAGTCGTGGAGACCGACGACAGAGAACTGCTAATTAAAAACTCTCAAGTCACTCAATCCAACCACAGCCAAGAAATTAGAAAGATAAAACTTAAACAGAATCAGCTGCGAAGTGAGAAGCGGATAGCACAGAGTATCGTCCTACTAGTAATAGCTTTCATCGTGTCATGGCTGCCACTTCACATTCTAAACCTTTACGAATATATCTGTTCGCTAATCCAGGACACTAACGTGAACAGCTGTTCGCTGCATCGTGGGTTGGCCATTACAATCTGTATCATTCTATCTCACTATAACTCTGTATGGAACCCTCTGCTCTATGCCTGGGGCATGGGAGATATACGACGTGAATTGAAAGCCCTGCTGCGACCAAGAAAGTAATACATTTTTACTTTATTACTTCTTCCAAGTTTCCATGACTTTCTCCATCACTGCCTCCACCATTAAATTTGTTGCAATCCATTATTAATGATTTTTATATAATATTTTTTTAGTCAAAAGCCTGTTTCAATATACGCCTAGTTCAGTTCAGTTAGGGGAGAGCGGATCAAGTTGATGCGATGGTAGGTTGATACAAGTGGCATAAAATTGCAAGTTTTAATTTCTTTCCTACAGGAGGCCGTCTACTTTTAGTCCCAGTGGTTCTGTTTCTTCACACATTTCCGTCGCAAAATTAAATAAGAGGTTTAGCCAAAAATTAGAAAAAATTGTTTTTATTCACTGATCTAAAATAATAAGGGATGTCTTCATAAGCTTGCATAATCAATACGTTAAGCAAAATTAGTAATCTTTATATATTAAAGTAAGCCTAGTTATACAGTGCATGGACTGTGCTATTACCGTTAATCTACTAATATCAATTAGTAATCTACTAACGTCAATTTGCTATTAATTTTTTTGATACGCGACTCTGGATGGGGCAAGTTAATACATGTATCAACATAACACTTTTAAGTAGAAAATCAAGAAACAAGTGGATAGCGTTATTGAGTGTTAATTATGGGCACATTATGCTTGTACAAATAAAAATGAGCGCTTCATTTGCCCAAATTGCAACTCTTATGATGCTATATATAGACACAGAACTTCCAAAATTAATTTCACGATGACAAATTCTTATGTAGTAACACGTAGATGTACGGTGTGAGAAAAGAGCCATAGATTTAAGCAGTTTTCTCTAACTACTGACTATTCTGAATAATATAAAGCTTTAAGTATCACTATCTTGCGACAATTCAATCAGCTAATGGTATGTGTATCAACTTGCACCTTGGCAGTATCAACTTACCCCCTATGGGGCAGGATGATACAATTTTGGTTATGGTATTGAAGTCAATTTACTGTTAGTTGTTTATTTGTATCAGAACGGTTACGCATTGAATTTATCACTGAAATATGTTGCTAAAATAATATATAGATTGAATTGTTCATGTCCTGATATATTATTGTAGGGGCCCAATATTTGCAAAACGTTAAAATAGTATCAACTAGATCCGCTCTCCCCTAAATGGGCCAACGTATATGTTTACATTTCAGCAAGCTACTGGGATAACACCAAATGCATGAGAGAG
The DNA here is from genome assembly GCA_905160935.1 of Enchytraeus crypticus. NCBI lineage: Eukaryota > Metazoa > Annelida > Clitellata > Enchytraeida > Enchytraeidae > Enchytraeus > Enchytraeus crypticus. The sequence goes on along the minus strand of CAJHZI010000483.1, from coordinate 1,705,183 downwards.
CCAACAGGATGGAAATTACTGGCTTATTAATCTGAGGTTATGTCAGTGAGGGCGCTCAACTTTGCACGCCCAAGTGGCGGGGGGTTGGATGAAGAGTTAGACTACATTTAGCCCTATAGACCTATCTACGATTAACAGCATCTGTTTGGATTCTGATTTCTCCAGCATTGGTGTTTTTCCCCGTGTTGTGTCCGGGTTGTTTGAAGAATAGACCAACCGGTGACTGCACGTGTCGTAGAAGGCGACTAAAGCACTACGATCCACACCAACGTGAGAAAGAAAATTCGGTTTGTGAGAGCCTAAGCTCCAGAAATTGCTACAAAATTGTCTAATACGAATGGAAGAGACTCTTGATATGGTATGGGAGAAAGCTGAGCGGAGAAAGTCAATTCGTATCAAAGGAAAGACGAAGAAGAAGAAGAGGAGGAGGAGTTTGGATGGATTCTGATTTAGGAAAAAATAGTTCAAATTTTAAATTCAACTTCCTTACGAATAATAGTCCTATTTGCAGATATTAGAATTCTTCAACAGAATTTGATGCTGAACCTAGACTTTATATTATTGACTATACCTAATGCTCGGGGCTTGAAGGGGGATCAATATCAATCAATCAATCAATCAATAACAATTTAACGTCCGGTTCCTCGCCATAAGGCAATGTCAGGGACGTCAAGGAAAGAGAGAGAGTCCAAGGGGGCCCTCCTTAGGCTCGTCGATCACAATGTCAGTCTTTACTGCTCGAGCAAGGCTACTGCTCTTTATCGCTATTTTCATTGTTTTCATTGTTATTTGTATGCTATTAACCTAAATAGGAGTTTACGCATTAACAGTTGATTATATTACTTGTAAATACGGTCATTAGAATGTTTAAATATTGAATCGAGGTAACGTCATGAAGTTTTAAACGACAGATCCTGAGATGAATTGAATCCTCGTGGGTTCGAATTTCAGCGGCGCAGATCTGAGAATATAAACTCGGACATTCACTGGACATACGAAAAATGGTCTAAATTGCCCAAAGGTTTAAACACGTGGTAGTAAAAAGTGCTAGCTAAAAGTAAAAAAGTAATTAGTAAGTAAAGTGATAGTTAAAACATGTGGTAGTAAAAGTGATACTGTTGATGTATCAACATAGTTGATCATTTCACTATAATGCGTGTTAACTTTACTTTTATATTGTATATATCACTCTGTAAGTGCGTACAAACTCTGACCCCGAGAATTTGTGGACTTAAAAAAAGTTTTAGAAATGAAGACATTATCCCAACATAATTGCTGGCCCCATCTTTAATAAGTTTCTGAATCCACCCACCCTTGTTAATACTAATTGTCTATCTGATGTCGAATATTCAATCCATCTATCATCATTTTTACTTAAATGTATGCATGTATCAATATACATGTACATATACATTTACATATATATATATATATATATATATATATATATATATACATATATATACATGTATATATATATATATATATATATATATACATGTATATATATATATATATATATATATATATATATATATATTCGCCACAGGCTGGAGTCAGTGGTGAAGTCGGTGAGAAACTCAACCGCGGATAAGTATATGCGGGATCCAAAGTCCTGGGCTCGCCCGTTACTGACATCGCTTTCGAGTGAGGAAACTGACTTTAAACTTAGCTTTAGCTTTATATATATATATTATATATATATATATATATATATATATATATATTTATATTACTTATTATAATATACAGGTATAAATTAAAGCAAGACTAATAAATGGAATATTCGGCCATAAATAGACAAATAACATTTGCAGAAATTTAATTGGGATGCCCAGAGATATTTTGGAGCTAGAGACCACTATATATATACCTCAAATATAACCTTCTATATTATATATACATATATATATATACTGTATATATATATACCAGTATATATAATTATAGTAAATAATATAAAAATATATATACTGTATATATATATATATATATATATATATAAACCATAGCATGTATATCTACCGAGCAATGAGAGTCATATATATATATATATATATATATATATATATATATAAATTACTTTCGCTAATATAACCTTCTATATTATATATACATATATATATATATATATATATATATATACCTGTATATATAATTATAGTAAATAGTATAAAAATATATCTACTGTATATATATATATATATATATATATATATACAGTACATATATTTTTATATTATTTACTATAATTATATATACAGGTATATATATATATATATATATATATATATATATATATATATATATATGTATATATAATACAGAAGGTTATATTAGCGAAAATAATTGATATATATATATATATGATATATATATATGATATATATATATATATATATTTATATATATATATATATATATATATACATTTAGTAGTGGCTTTGGAAGGAGCAGGGGCTACAGCATAATGCGTCTCGACAAACCAAACAAATTAATGTTTGCTGACTATCGCTCATAGAAATACATGTACATATACATTTACATATATATATATATATATATATATACATTTAGTAGTGGCTTTGGAAGGAGCAGGGGCTACAGCATAATGCGTCTCGACAAACCAAACAAATTAATGTTTGCTGACTATCGCTTATAGAAATATATGTACATATACATTTACATATATATATATACATATATATATATATATATATATATATATATATATATATATATATATATAATTATCGATCAAGCCAGAGAGCAATTATAAAACAGAGAAAGATTGCGCATAATTCGAAGGAGCACCATCTATAACGAGATATATATATATATATATCTATTATATATATCTATATATATATATATATATATATATATATATATTAATATAATAATATAAGCTGATAAATATAAATAAATATATTAATATAAGCTGGATATAAATATATTAATATAAGCTGGATCAACGGAACCATAGCAGCCAACAAACATTATTGGTAGTTTTCTGCTCAGTTTAAATTACCAACTTTTTTACATATTACTGGCAAAAATTACATTTTTGGCTAAAATTTATGCATTCGCAGACATATTCAGTTACGAGTTAATTATTGGAGTAGTTATGCTCTTTTTCTCACTGTGGTCATGGAAATCAGTTGCACTCTAATTCTGATATTGAGAGATTTTTATAAGTGACATTTTCCGGTAAAGTAGGAGTCTAAATGTTAAAGCAGATTTTTCAAAGTTTACTATAAATAAACTAGTTTTTAAAGCTTGGTTTTACCCAGAAATAACCACGTTGAATAGCCTGCGCTCAAGTATCAAATGACGACCTAACTTGATACCGTCCTTAGCCTTAAATATCTCCAAGTTCTACTCTAAATTAATGTCGTTTTTAAAACAATAATTAGCCTATATCAACCATTGCAAATATCTAAATATGACAATTTGTGGGCAAAGGAACAACTGCAGTATTGAAAATGACGCGATTGGATACCGTCGACAATTAATTGCTTCGTTACTAATAATTTGCATATTAATGAAAACTGTGACAGTCACAATTATTGAAAGTTTTTGTATCATGATTTAAAATATTTATTTTAAAAAATATACACTCTAATTAAGTTCAAACCATACTATAGCGAAAAATATATATTTACAAATAAAATAATATTTTATAACATTTTCTTAATTAAATAGATTGTAGTTTATTGCTACTGAAATGCTAATTCACATTTTTACAAAATGTCGGGGACAGATTTAAATGCCTTTATGAGTAGGCTGAACGGCTTCGCACCCCATAGGACATAGTGCTGATTCATCAGCACATGAATTCAACTTCAGTCATCAGCTGTTTTTGTTATTATACAAGGCAAGGTGGGGTTGCAAATAGGCCTATTTTTCATTCTGCTCTACAAAGAATAGGCCTTCGTGACAAGGATGGTATTCGCTTTTGTTAGTTTCACATAAATTTGTTTACATAAATATTATAGTTCATTATTAAATAAGTTCATTTCCCGATTACTGTAGTTCTATTAGCCTATATGGTGTTAATGCCAAGCGGTTAATGTCCTGCTCGATAGCTTTTTGGCTCCTCAGGAAGCCACAAACCACTGTTCACAGCTGCAGTTTATTCAACTTTATTGTCTATTATTGTGCTATTTTGCAAATTGTTGGGATTTGAAATAAATAGATAAATAAAGTTTCTTAATTCTATATGAAATTAAACATACTATGTTGCAGAATGAATATATGTTTTTTGAGTGTATTCGATTAGGACAATATGTTATGTTGAAGATTTTATATTCATTCCATGGATATTCAATAGGTTTTCCGTGTCGTGGGCCCAATTGGATTTAGCTCTATTTGCAGAATTATCTTCCGACTTACCGGGTTTACATTTTGGTACTGTCCTGAAGATTGAACACGAGCTTGTGATTCTGAAGCACGTACTCTAACAAAGCATCAATAAACGCCCTTATTAGAGACTAAAGTTTACATGAGATAAGATCTCTCTCTCTCTATCTCTCTCTCTCTCTTAGTGCATTGCCTACTGGCAGGTCAATGGTATATAACGCCTCCACTCTTCGCTGTCTTCCGCCTTCCTCTTCATTTCCATATAAGAGTGGGTCTTTAAATCATCAAACATGCCTAATCTCGGCCTGCCCCTGCCTCTTTTTCCTTCCATTCTACCTTCTATGACCTCTTTTAATAGACCATCCCCCTTAGAATGTGTCCTATCCAACTCTTCTTCCTATTTCTTAATACATTTATCAACTGTCTATCTGTGCGAACTCTTTCGCTATCTTTATCTTTGTATCTTTCTTTAGACTTTTTATTAATAGTTCTTTTCTATTACCAAAGGCTGCTTTTGCTTGTGCAATCCTACTGCATATTTCCGTCGCACATTTCCCATCATCGGTTATAGTATGACCCAAATGTTTGAAACTCCTTACCTGTTCCAATTTCGTACCATTTATTGTGACATTAACTTCACTTTTATTATTGGACACTCTCATAACCTTCGTCTTTTTTATATTAATCTTCATGCCATATTTCCATATCTCAATGCCTTATCATTTAGTCTAGCCTATCCATTATCTTCTGCAGTCCAATCTCGCTGCCCGCTACCATTCCTTGGTCATCTGCAAATCGTACATTTGTAATAAATTCCCTTCTACTTTTATTCCTTCTTCCATGTCTTTCATGGCTTCCTCCATCATTGCCTCAGCGTAAATGTTAAACAGCAGCGGCGAAAGGCTACAACCTTGTCTTACTCCACGTCCTATTTAGCCTTCTTCTGGGTATTCTTGTTGCGTTTTGATTACTGCTCTTTGATTCATGTACAAGTTCAAAACTAGTCTTCTATCTCTCCATAGATAAGATATGGTTAGGCTAAATCAAATTAACAATACCTTTTTCAATTCTATCTCATTCAACTGAAGCACATGTATTTAGCAAATACCTTACTTCATCTAGCAGTGTATCTTTCGATTTCATTATTAGAATGGTCGCCGTTTAAAAGAAGACTCTTTTGATCATTAGTTAGACAACAGCGTTGTAGACAATCATAGAGTGTATGAAGTACTGATATCAAAGTGGCTGTAGAAATTTATAACTGTTAGTCAATAAAAAACGTTAGTGTAAATCAGTTACGTTATCCAATACATTAATATTATGCGCTCAACATCTTGAACTTTTTTAATACACAAACAAATAAAGATTAAGAAGAAGTATAGGCCAATATTAGGTTTTATAAAAGTTGATTAAAAGTTTATATGAAAGTATATAATAAGTTTAACAAAAGTTTATATAAGAATTTATATAAAATCAGAGTATGTATTAGTTAATCTATACATCTGAATCGCTTGAAGTCAAAACTCCAGATTCTTTGAACGTACGGTTAGAAACTACCGTTTAAAGATGTCGAACCAAACCACCACGCCGAAAGATGATTGGCCGGCATCTGTTCCCACAGAGCTGGATCCATACTACACGGCAGCAGAATTGCTGGGCTCCTTGCTCGCAGCACTCGGTAACTCAGTCATACTCTACGTAATCCTCAGGCGACGATCTCTGCGCCAGACCATCAGGAACGCCTACTTGGCCTCTCTAGCCGTAGCTGATCTACTCGTGGCCGTAGTAGGCATTCCCTTTGCCTTGTTAACTTACGTGGGCCTGCCCAGGCAGTTTGAATGGTGCCTCTTCAACAATTCAACTCTATTAGTTTTAGTCTATGCTTCGATTGCTAATCTACTGGCAGTCACTGTGGATAGGTGAGAATACTAAGGCATCCCAGCGTCTTTTTTAAATTTATATAGACCTAACACGGCAGTAAGTAATAATAAATGTAGTTGTAGGCTAAATAGGCCTAGTGTTTATTATTCATGTAGCCTATATAGGCCTGCATAGGTGTAGCAAATGGATACAGTTAACTGAAACAGAGATGATCAGAGCAACAATGAACAGAGACATATGGAGGAATATGATCGTTACCGCCCAGGCTTGGAACAGGCACGGCACTTAGAGAAGAAGAAGAATATATGCCTCTAAGTATGAATGTAAAAGCTAAAGCTAATCATTAACGTCAGTTTCGTCGTTGAAATAACTTTAATACTACTTCCGAAACTCTTTCCTTTGATCAACTTTTGATCACACTCACTTGGATATCATCTAATGATCATCCACTACTGTTCGATATCAGCCTACTCTACTTCTTTCCTTTCTTCTAATCCCTTTCCAACTCCAAAATATGACGTGGAATTGAATCTACTCATTCCCTCCGTGACCTTCACCTTTCTCTTCTCAAAACAAACTCCGTTAGCTTTCGTGACGTCAGGCTAACCATAAGCTTAACTAACCTCTCAACTACTTAGTAATAAAAAATAAGTTAAAATAATACTATATAATTTTCAATATATATAAATAATATAATTAACCTTACTATACAAAATATCAGGGCATAAATCCCTGACACTTAATCTCAACGAATTGATTTCAATTAATTTTTAGCCATAGGCCTATGAATATTTCTCTTCTACTTTTATAGGTTTTGGGCGGAAACTCGTCCTCCTAGCTACGCAGTTAAAATGACTCCATTCAGAGCCGGCATATCCATCACATTGGCCTGGACTGTGTCTGTTATACTAGGCATGTTGCCGATGTTTGGTTGGAACAAGGGTCGACCACCCGTTCCGCGTTGTTTTTTCATGGAGGTAATTGACGGAGACTATCTCGTGATCATGCGTTTCGGTACCGTCGTATCTTCTTCAATTGTAATCGCCATCTTCAACATTCTAATATTTCGTTCAGTGCGTAGGAGGGTAAGTAGTGCTATATTATTGATAAGTAAATTTTGAAATTTTATAGAAAAACTCTTTTGAAAAAGAATAAATAACGGAAATGGTAATAAAGTGAAGGTGTAGTTAACAACGTTGTAGAGTGTTATGAAACTAAAGTCAAGCCGACATGAAAAAAGAAATTAACTGAACGGTGAAAATCTAGTATCCGAAAAACTGGTCGAATAATTATCAACAATAACTTATTAACAACACTTATATCACTAATATCGTCCGTGACAATATGGAGAGCTAAAGAACTAAAAGTAACTAAATGAAATAAAAGTTGACAAGCAACAACAAATTGGTTCAAAAACAGTGAAAATTTCATAGCCAATATGACAACCTCAGATAGATAATATAAGAGCATACGAATTGAACATACGAGCATAATTACTATAGGCCTACATACTTTGAAATAATAGCATAGTAATGTAAGTACATATAATATTTGAAAACAAAGATTAAGTTCGCTATAATTTACTCAAACGGCGACAGTAACGACTAAACAAGAAAACTCTATAACATTTTCGGCATGTTACGTGAGGAACTCAATAAATAAACAAAATTAATCATTAATACTTAATGATCTCTTCACAGGGTCGGGAAATGGTGAGACTGCTGACTGAGCGATCATTCGCTCCAGAGAACCAACACAGATTGGACGTGACTGCCGCTGCGGCTGAAGTTACTGCTGATGCCTCGTGTGAGCCCGCTGCACAACAACTACCTCCACCTCCAAGATCTTCAGATGCTGCTAAATCCGAACTACGCGTTACAAGTCAGATTTATCATGTCCATTCCACAGAAATAGCGGCTGAGAACACAATCGAATCTCCAGCGGCCCCATTGACAGACCTGGATGACGACGAAAGAGAACCTCTTCTTGGAAACTCTCCAGCCGCTCAATCCCAAGACAGTCCAGAAATTAGACGGATAAAACTTAAACAGACTCAGCTGCGAAATGAGAAACGGATAGTACAGGGTATTGCCCTACTTGTATTAATTTTCATCGTGTCAATGCTGCCTCTCTACATTCTTAACTGTTACGAGTATTTCTGTTCGCTAATCCATCACACGAGCACGATCAGCTGTTCGCAACCTCGTGGATTGGTCGCTAAAATATGTTTCCTTCTGTCTCACTATAACTCTGTTTGGAATCCTCTGATCTACGCCTGGGGCATGGAAGATATCCGATGTGAATTGAAAGCCCTGCTGCGCCCAACAAATCAGTAATGGGACGAAACAAGACACGTCATGTCTCATGGCAGTCTCGAGACGATATTTTAACGTCTTGGTCTTGTGGGTTACTGTCGTGGTCTTGATCTTGGTCTTTCGTAAACTGCCATGGTCTTTCAAAACCACGACATCCCGACCAAGACAGTGGTAACAAAATAAAAAATACTGCGAAAGAAATATTTTGCTTGTTGGAATCTTCATCTTCTTAGGTTGCCTAAACAAATTCAAATTTTAGCCTGAGTTTTATGTTTATTGTTTACTATGTTGTTTAGTAGGCCTACAAATTTGAGGAATTTGCCATACATGTAACTTCATGGACTTAATGTTGCTGCATCCAGGGCCGGATTTGACTGTTGGAGGACCCGGGGTTCAGCTTCTTCGAGATAAGGAATTAGGGGGCTGTTGGTTGGGGCGTATTATGTACCATGGATTTTAAAAAGATTGTTAACAAATTTAGAGTAATTCTTGAGCTACTTTTAAACGCTGTCAACAGCAGACTGTCATCAAATGACTATTAATAACCAATTGTAAACTTCAGGGACGGATTCAGGAATATTTGTTGGCTGGTGGTGCTGTCGAAAAGTTTTCTCGAAGAGTTATGCATAAAGTAATTTGTTCCGGGTAGTGTTGGATTTGACTTAGAGACCAGTGAGTAAAGGTTTCATGAACCAAAAAAATCAAAATCAAGTGAAATCTGAAATAAGGGGCCTAGTAGAGGGTCTGGAAGACGAAATACCATTGAAGCTGAAACATTATTGTAAATAATATCTTCAAATTGATAGCATTTGATAGCATCATCATCATCATTTTCCCTTGCATCCCAGTTAAACTGGGGTTGGAATACGAAAAGACAGTTTATCCATTCGTTTAAGTTTTGTTGCAATTTCTAGAGCCTGGGCGCTCCTCAACCGAATGCCCTTTCTGACGTTGGTTTGGATCTTCTTTATATGTCACGTTCTACGACACGTGCATGTTTACATCGTTGGTCTATTCTTCAAGCAACCCGGACACAACACGGGGGAAATTCTTATAAAAAAATTTACGGAAAAAATTTATTAGAATAATATAATTAAATGTTTTTATTTTAAACTCTCAAAATATTGAAGACTCCGGTGGGGAGCTCTCTGTTGGGGGCCCTGAGCCAGGGTCCCCTGCCCCTAAAATAAATAAGGACCTGGATGCCACAGTACTGCAGTGTGCAAGTGTAAATGTATAGAGGATACACAGCAAGTGAGACCATCGTACAAGTTTGCTGGACTGTTGAACGATTCTAAGTTCTATTAGATATATTTTTCCCTTCATTGCACTGACTTATTTGTATTATGCAGTAACAAGATTAGCAAGTGTATTAAATTGAAATCTTCTTTGAAAGTGCTGATTACTGAAATCTCTATAATTAATTATTCAGTGTTTTTTTGTTATATTGTTATGTTTATTTATGTCTAATGTTATTTTACAAATTTCCCTTATTTATTTTAAAACTCAATATTGTCGTACTAATATAGTAATGGTAGGCGGTGGTGGGTGAAGGAAGAGAAGGTAATGAAATTGGAAATATAGTCCAGGAAAAAGAAATGAGAGAGGAGAGAAATTGGTTGATTTCTACAATAGAATGAGATTAGTGGTGACAAACACTTGGTTCAAACATGCGGATGGAGGTCGGATCTATTGACCAGGAAGTCAGGATACTGACAAGAATAGAAAAGAAAAAAAGGAGATGCAAAGAGCAGTAAAGCTGGTAAAGCTAAGGTTAACGTCAGTTTCTTCACTCGAAAGCGATGCCAGTGACGGGCGAGCCCAGGATTTGAACCCGCACCTACTGATCCGCGGTCGAGTATCTTACCGACTTCGCCACTGGCTCCAGCCGTATAATGGGTAAAGATGGGGAATTGAAGACAGAGCTGGAAGAAGTAAAAGAAAGACAGAGAGAATATGTAGAGGAATTGTATGATAAGGCTGGGAAGACAATTCAAGAGGATTTTAATTTCGAAGAATAAAATTTGATGGAAAAAGATAAAAGGGGCCCCGATATTATGAAGGAGGAAATTTATCCTGTAATTCACAACATGAATAAGGGGAAAGCAGCCGGAATAGATTACATGCCCTTTATGGACCCTGAAAGCAAACTCTGAGTATGAATAGGTACCTTGAACCAGCCACTTGGTTGAACTCCAGAGTGAGAGAGAGACTTGTCCACTGCGGGAGTAGGCTACATCGAGATGACATACACTTATTGAGAATAGATTCGAAATTACTGCCTAGGAAATGGCGATTTATCTTCTATAAGCTTCATAACAAATAAAATTCTAAATGTTCATAACTCTTGCGTTCTCAGGTCAGCTTATTGATTTCAGTAATATATTAGAATTTTTAGTATGAAACATATTCAAAATAGATTGAAAAGTCTTCAAGAAACTATAGTAACATTCAACACTGTTTCCAACGTAGGCTACAACTCAATGAAAATCTATACAATTATTTCGTTAACTATGAACTTGCGCTCTGATATATCTAAAAATGTTTACTAACACTCAAATAGGCCTATTGCATAAACTACTCATAGTTTAACGTGTTTACAACTCAAACTGCTGTGACAGTACCTACAGTGTACGCTCATATACTAATTATTGTATAATTATATTTTGTGTACACACTGATTAACTTGACATTTTGCATTCGTTTGATTCGTTTTTATAATTTTCCTAATTGTATTCTTGTATTTTTTTATTTTTTTTGAAAGTGTATACATTTTGCCTTCTTCCGGACAAGTGACGCAACCAGAAAAATTCTGTGTGGGGGGGGCTCAAAAATTTCTTCACCACTGTTCTCTGCTCATAAAGTGAGTGTATCCTGTATCTTACCCCCCCCCCCCCCCCACTCATACCCGTACTAAAGTGAGAGGAAAACCTAAAATGCCTATTAGCCTACATTTGTTTGGGAGAAGTAAGTTATTTTTTCACCTCTGAAGAAACTCAGCGGATCTAGACGAATTGAACTAGTGACCTTATTTTGGCGGTGGGGGCTTAAGCCCCTCCCTACCAAGGCTGTTTGCACCACTACTTTGGGGCGGAGTTCACATTTTTTACTTACACCCTTTTTTCTCTTATACAGTGGTTAAAATGAAAATTACAGGGGCTAGTGAAACAATCAACATTTTCGAGCCCCTTCCATTTTACAGGACTCCTAGAATACCAGATATGGGCCCCTAATCCCATATTTGAAAACATTTGAGCTAGTGGAACTGAGTTTCCTCTCGTACCCCCCCCCCCACCCCGGCCCCCTAACCACTGCCCTTATAAGAACTTGCCTATCCAACTCTTCTTCCTATATCTTAATACATTTATCAACTGTCTATCTGGACCAACTCTCTCCAGAACTTCCTCATTTGTAACCTTTTGAGTACAGCTAATCCTCTCCTTTCTTCTCAAATCCACATTTCCAATGCCTCCAGTTTCCTAATATCTTCCTTCCTTAAGGTCCATGTTTCACATCCATACAATAGCGTGGTCCAAACCAAGGTTTTTACTATCTTTATTGTTGTGTCTTTCTATAGACTTTTTGTTTAAAGTTCTTTCCTATTACCGAAGGCCTCTTTTGCTTGTGCAATCCTAATGCATAGTTCAGTCTCACATTTCCCATCATCGGTTAGTATCATCTATGGTATACCATATAGTATAGTTATTATACCATCATCGGTAGTATGACCCAAGTATTTGAAACACCTTAGCTATTCCAATTGCATATCATATATTGTGATATTAACTTCACCTAAATTATGGGACACTCTCGACTTTGGTCTTTGTAGTGTTAATCGTGATGCCGTATCATTCAGACTATCCATTATCTTCTGTAATCCAGTCTTGCTGCCCTATACCATTCCTTGGTCATCTGCAAATCTTACATCTTGCAACAAATTTCCTCCTCATTCTATTCCTTCTTCCAAGCGTTCCATGGCTTCCTCAATCATTGCCTCTATCATATAGCCTATCTTGTTTATGTTTATGCTATTTATTGTTTATGATTAATATTTTTGGTCAAAAGCTTATTTCAATGTACGCCATTTCAGTTCAATTAAATGGGAAACTTAGGCCTATATGTTTACATTTTAACAAGCTACCGGGATAACATGAAGTGCAAGAGAGAGCCAACAGGATATAAATTACTGGCTTTTTAATCTGAGGCTATATCAATGTCAGGCGCACAACTTTGAACATCCAAGTGACGGGGAGGGGGGGAGGTTGGATGAAGGGTTAGCCTATATTTAGGCCTATAGACCTATCTACGCTTAAAATTATCGGTTTTGATTCTGATTTCTTCCGTGTTGTTGTTTTCCCCGTGTTGTGTCCGGGTTGTTTGAAGAATAGACCAATAAGTGACTGCAAGTGTCGCGTAAAGCACTACGATCCAAATCAACGTGAGAAAGATCATTCGCTTGGTTGGGGGGGGGGGGGGCTCCAGAAATTGCTACAAAATTTTCTAATACGAATGGAGGAGATTTTGATATGGTATGGGAGAAAGTGGAGCGGAGAAAGTCAAGTCGTATCCCGACCCTAGTTAAATTGGGATTAAAGGAAAGAATATAAGGAAGAAGAATACGGAGATGAAGAAGAAGAAGAAAAAGAAAAGTTTGGAACTCTGATTGAGAATAAATTAGTTCAAATTTTAAATTCAACTTAGCGTTGGACAATAGTCAAATATGCAGATACTATAATTCTTCGACAGAATTTGATGCGGTACCAAGACGTGGTATTATTGATTTCATCTAATGATCTGTGCCTGGGAGGGGATCCAGAGAGGGTCCAGAGGGGCCTTAGGCCCGTCGATTCAGGCTCCACTGCTCTAGCAAGGCTACTGCTCTATATCGTTATTTTCATTGTGTTCATTATTATTTGTATGCCATTTAGAATGTTTCAATACCGTATAGAAGTAACGCCATGACGTTCTAAATGACAGATCCTGAGGTGAATTGAACCCTCGTGGGTTCGAATCCCAGCCGCGTTGATCTGAGAGTAAAATCTCGGACATTCACTGGACTGGTTATACGGAAAAGGTTCTAAATTGCCCAACGGTTTAAACATGTGGTAGTAGAAAGTGATAGCTAAAAGTATAAAAGTAATAACAATGCTTGTTTATTTTACTTTTTTTAGTATGTTACTCTGTACATGACTGTAAACTCTGCCCCGATAATTTGTGGACTTAAGTAACAAGTGTGGACATTATCCCAACGTAATTGCTGGCCCCACCTTAAAATGTTTCTGGATCCATTTTTCAGACCTTGTTAATACTATTTGTCTATTAGATGCCCAATATTCAATCCATCTATCATCATTTTTTAGTTAAATGTATGCGTATAATCTATGTAATTTGTATGCGTGTAATCTATATATGTGTAATCTATGTAAATAAATAAATAAATAAATATATATATATATATATATATATATATATATATATGTATATACACTGTATACATGTATAGTCTATATATATATTAAATACAGTATATATATATATATATATATATATATATATATATATATATAAACAAAAAATGTGCATATATTTACATATTGAATACATTCTTATAGATATAAAGTGTGGCCAATAATTTTAATATTCGGCCTTAAATAGACAAGCAGCATTTGCCGGAGAGGATGCAGAAATTTTAAAGGGGTGACCACATTGTTTACGGAGTCCACTATATCTGCATATATATATATATATATATATATATATATATATATATATATATATATATAAAGGTTTAACGTCCGTTTCCTCATCCAGGGATGATGTCAGGGACGTCCCCAACAGCACACTTCCCTTCAGATCAATTCACCCGGACCAATCTGCGAGGAAATGTGCTGAGGAGAAGCTGTTTTAGCTGTTTCTTGTTATTATCCCAGGCCTTGTATGGTTGCAACTAGGCCTATAGAAGCTTTCGAGTGAGGACACTGTCGTTAACCTTAGCTTTACCAGCTCATATACATACAGGTATATAAGTATATAAGTGTATATATATATATATATATATATATATATATATATATAGGCCTATATAATTAGGTATATATATATATGTATATATATATATATATATATATATATATATATATATATATATATATACATGTAGGCAATAATACAGTCTTCGCCACTGGCTCCAGCCAGTGGCGAAGACTGGTAAGACACTCGACCGCGGTCGAGTGTCTTATCACTGGCTCCAGCCAGTGGTAAGACAATCAACCGCGGATCAGTATGTGCGGTTTCAAATCCTAAGCTCGCCCGTCACTGACATTGCTTTCGAGTGAGGAAACTGACGTTAGCCTTAGCTTTACTTTAATAATACAGTCATATGTGTATTACTCTCATAACCATAATTCGGTAGTTATGCATGCAAGGGTTTATCTATGGTTTATCAAACAAAACAATTTAGTGTTGCTGAGCTGACTCCATAACTGAGTCATTGTCATATGAATGCAACAACTTCAGTCATCAGCTGTTTTTTGTAATTATCCTAGGCCTTGCATGGTTGCAACTAGGCCTATTTGTCATTCTGCTCTGCGAAGAATAGGCCTTCGTGAAAAGGATATTTTCGCTTTTGTTAGTTTCACAATAAATTGTTGACATAAATATAACAGTTCATTATTAAAATATATATTTCCAGACTACTGTAGTTCTATTATATGATGTAAATGTTAAGCTGCATGTCGGTGTCCTGCTGGATAAAAACCAGTGTTCACTGTCGCAATTTATTCAACTTTATTGTCTATAGTTATGCTGCTTTTAAAGTTTGTGATTTGAAATAAATTGATAAATAAATATTTTTTTAAAATTCAATGTAAAATTAAACATACGTTACAGCATGGATATATGTTTTTTGAGTTTATTCGATTAGGACTATATGTTGAAGGTTTTTATTTTCATTCCATGGCTATTCAATAGGCTTTTCATTTCGTGGGTCAAATTGGGTTTAGCGCTATTGCAGAATCATCCACCGAATTGCCGGATTTATTTTTTCGTACTGTCCGTAAGATTGAACACGGGCTTGTGAATCTGAGGCACGTACTCTAAAAAAGCATCAATAAACGCCCTTATTTTAGTCTAAAGTTTGCATGTGATAAGATCAGGTTAGGCTAAATCAAATTTACGATATCTTTTTCAACTCTATCTCATTCAACTGACGCCCATGGATTTAGTAAATACCTCACTTCATCTAGCAGAGTGGGCCTATCTTTCGATTTCATTAATAGATTGGGTGCCATTTACGAAGAATCGTTTGATCATTAGTTAGCCAATACCTGTGTAGATAAGTAGACAATTGTAGAGTGTAGGTAGTTCTAGATATCGAAATGGCTCTAGAAATTTCTTACTGTTAGTCGTTAAATTTAAAACAGTTAGTCAGAAATTGATGTTTGTTAGTCATTAAAAGTTAATGTAAATCAGTTAAGGTATCCGTTTATATTAGGCATATGCTGTCAACATCTTGATCGTTAATAATATACAAACAAATAAAGAATAGGAAAAAGTCTAGGCCTATATTAAATTTAATAAAAGTTTGTATAAAAGTTTATTTAAAAGTCTATATAAAAGTATACATTAGTTAATATATATATTCGGATCGCTTTAACTCAAAACACTAGATTCTAATCTTTTCGCAAACGTTTAGAGACTACAGTTGAAAGATGTCGAATCAAACCACCACGCCGAAAGATGATTGGCCGGCATCAGTTCCCACGGAGTTGGATCCATACTACGCCACGGGTGAACTGACTTGTTCCGTGCTCGCAGCACTCGGGAACTCCGTCATACTCTACGTAATCATTAAGCGACGATCTCTGCGCCAGACCATCAGGAACGCCTACGTGGCCTCTCTTGCCATAGCTGATCTACTAGTGGCCGTAGTAGGCATTCCCTTTGCCTTGATAACTTACGTGGGCCTGCCCAGGCAGTTTGAATTGTGCCTCTTCACCAATTCATCTCTACTGGTGTTCTTCTATGCTTCGATTGCTAATCTAGTGGCAGTGACTGTAGATAGGTAGGCCTTCGATCTATCGTATCCTCACGCATTTTTTAATATACACAACATGGGTGGTTGTAATGAGTATAGTGTATATAGGGTTGTGTTAGTTAAATTTCTCAAGGGGGTCGCTGGAAATCGAAGGTTTGCCATGGTCGTCAGGGCTTTGTCATAGGGGGGCTTACACTGAAGGTTGCAATTTAAGCAGGGGGTAACCTTAACGTTACGGGGTTTACCCCCCCCCCCCCTTTCCAAACAATCCAGGTTGTGTGCGCGTGTCGTGTAAGGCTACTGAAGTCTTAGTTCACGAAGAGAAGAGCAAGTCATTTTCAAATAAAGCTTAGACTATACAAGAAAAAGGATAGGTGATATTCTATAAAAAAAGAAAAATTTAATTCAATTAGAAGAATAGATTGAATTTCATCCTCATTTATGAGATTATTCAATGAAACTCCATCTTCATTAGTAATTGTCTTAATCATCATAAGAACTGGTTTATCCAAATGAACTGCATGGTTTGCTGATTTTATTAATTTTACTCATTTTGATCATTAAATTTATTTGTTTCTATAGATTCTGGGCGCTAACCCGCCCCCTGAGCTACGCAGTTAAAATGACTCCATTTAGAGCCGGAATAGCCATCACAATTACCTGGACTGTGTCGATCATACTGGGCATGTTGCCGATGTTTGGATGGAACAAGGGTCCACCCCCCGTTCCACGTTGTTTCTTCATGGAGGTCATCGGCGGAGACTATCTGGTGTTCATGTGTTTTGGGGCCATCGTATCTTCTTCAATAGTCATCGCCATCTTCAATATTCTTATTTTTCGTTCAGTGCGTATGAGGGTGCGTACGTAATGCAATAATTTTGCTAAGGCCATTTTGGAAAATATGCAAAGGACTTTTTGAAAAATACAGCAACATTAATATTATTGAAGTGAAACTTCAGTTAATTACATTATAGAGCACTTAGGAACTAACGTCAAGCCGACGTGAAAGAAAGATGAAATGACGATTGAAAATCCACTATAAAAAGCAGTTCAATAATTACTGACAATAATCAATAATATATATATATATATATATATATATATATATATATATATATATATACATGTATATATATCTTAGTTCACTGCCTACTGGCAGGTCCATGGTATATAACGCCTACACTCTTCATTCTTCTTCAAATCCACATTTCCAATGCCTCCAGTTTCCTAATATCTTCCTTCCTTAAGGTCCATGTTTCACATCCATACAATAGCGTGGTCCAAACCAAAGTTTTCACTATCTTTATCTTTGTGTCTTTCTTCAGACGTTTCGTTAATAGTTCTTTTCTATTACCAAAGGCCGCTTTTGCTTGTACAATCCTACTGCATATTTCAGTCTCGCATTTCCCGTGATCGGTTAGAGTATGACCCAAATATTTGACACTCCTTACCTACTCCAATTTCGTACCATTTATTTTTATATTAACTTCACCTTTATTATTGGATACTCTCATTACCTTCGTCTTTTTTTATATTAATCTTCATGTCATATCTCAATGCCATGTCATTCAGCCTATCCAATATCTTCTGCAGTCCAATCTCGTTACCCGCTACCATTCCTTAGTCATCTGAAAATCGTACATCTTGTAACAATTTCCCTCCTACTTTTATTCCTTCTTCCATGTCTTCCATGGCTTCCTCCATCATTGACTCAGCATAAATGTTACACAGCAGCGGCGAAATGCTACAACCTTGTCTTACTCCACGTCCTACTTCGCCTTCTTCTGAGAATTCTTGTTTGATTTTGATTACTGCTCTTTGATTCATGTACAAGTTTAAAATTAGACTTCTATCTCTCCAGTCAATTCCTATTCCTTTTAAGGTATTCATCATCGTTATCCAATCAATCCTGTCAAAGGCCTTCTCGAAGTCTACAAAGCATACAAAAACGTCATTTCCATATTCTAAGCTTCCTTCGCAAAGAACCCGCATTATCCCTATTGCTTCTCTTGTGCCGCATCCTTTCCTAAAACCTATATATATATATATATATATATATATATATATATATATATATATATATATATATATATATATATATATATCTTAGTGCACTGCCTACTGGCAGTTCCATATATGACGCCTCGACGTTTCTCTGTCTTCCGCTTACCTCTTCATGTCCGCATATGAGTGGGTCTTTAAAGCATCCAACATTCCTAATCTCGGCCTGCCTCTGCCTCTATTTCGTTCTATTTTGCCTTCTATGACCACTTTTTGTAGACTTTCTCCCCTTAGAATGTGTCCTATCCAACTCTTCTTCCTATTTCGTAATACATTTGTCAACTGTCTATCTGTAGCAACTCTCGCCAGAACTTCCTCATTTGTAACCTTTTGAGTCAAGCTATTCCTCTCCATTCTTTTTCAAATCCACATTTCCACTGCCTCTAGCTTCCCAATATCTTCCCTCCTTAAGATCCATGTTTTACATCCATATAATAGTGTGGTCCAAACCATGGTGTTTACTATCTTTTTCTCAACACTATAACAACAAAAATTGTAGGCCTAATGCTACTGCATGTTATCAATTACAATATGAAAAACTACGGAAACAATTCCAAGCTGACAAAAAAACAACTTGTGATTCAACAACAGTGAAAATTGCATGTACAGTATGCCAGGCCAGTCTACAGAAAGAAATCAAAGAATAGATGTTTACTGGCTTGACGCAATTAATTGATACTAGGTGAAAAGGAGACATATAGGCTAGAGATTGGTATTTAATTGCTTACGGAATTGATCATAAAATAGAAAAGTCTGGTGTGATTCAAAGGTAGATTTTTTAATTAAGCCGGATACGAAAATGAGCCTTTAGTTAGTTAGAGCCATTAATAAGGAGCCAGTGACTAAGTCATCCTTTTCATCTTTCCTTAAATCCCAGTTTAGCTAGGGTCGGAATACGAATAGATTTTCCAGCAGTTTTAGACAATTGTGTAACTATTTCTGGAGCCTAGTCGCCTGTGACTAATACATAAGATAATTGCCGTATTTTAAACTTTGCAGTCACTGCGTAATATTTATTTATCATAAAATAGGCCTAAAAGTGTATAACAAAATAGTAGGACCTACTATTTTTTTCTGTCTTGTGTATGTTCAGTCTTGTTGCCCATGTTGTGTCCGGGTCGTTTTAAGAATAGAACAACAGGTGACTACACGTGTAATAGAAGACGAATAAAGCACTAAGATCCAAACCAACGTCAGA
Source organism: Enchytraeus crypticus (assembly GCA_905160935.1). Taxonomy (NCBI): domain Eukaryota; kingdom Metazoa; phylum Annelida; class Clitellata; order Enchytraeida; family Enchytraeidae; genus Enchytraeus; species Enchytraeus crypticus. Next base: position 1,685,331 of record CAJHZI010000483.1, on the reverse strand, counting down.
AGGGCTATTCGTTTTGTGTGCACCTCGACTGTAGAAACTGCTACAAGATTTTACAAGACGAACAGAAGAGAGTATAGGGGATTGCCTATTGATATGATATGAGATAGTGAGGAGTGGAGAACGTCTATTCGTATCCTGACCTTAGTTAAACTTGGATTAAAGGAAGATGCTGATGATGTGTATTCTGTTTGGTGAAAGAAAACAACAAAAATTGCAACAATAGCAACTAAATAAGAAATCTCTATAACATTTTCAGCATGTTATTACGTAACTAAATCAATAAACAACATTATTCAGTAATACTCAATGAACTCTTCACAGGGTCGGGAAATGGTGAGACTGTTGACTGAGCGATCCTTCGCTCAAGAGAACCGCCACGCATTGGACGTGACTGCCGCTCCAGCTGAAGCTGTTGCTGATGCCTCGTGTGAACCCGCTGCACAACATCTACCTCAACCTGCAGGATCTTCAGATGCCGCTGAACCTGACTCACATCATACAAAACAAACAGATCATTTCGGTTCGATAGATAGAGCAACAGAGAACGAAATTGACCCTCCGGCAACGCCATCGATAGAAGTGGATGACGACGAAAGAGAACCTCTTCTTGGAAACTCTCCAGTCGCCCAATCGCAGGACGGTCGAGAAATTAGAAGGATAAAACTTAAACAGACTCAGCTGCGAAATGAGAAACGGATAGTACAGAGTATTGCTCTACTAGTACTAGCATTCATGGTCTCATGGCTGCCTCTCTACATTCTCAACTGTTACGAGTATTTCTGTTCGCTAGTCCAGCACACCAGTGCGAATGGCTGTTCGCAACCTCGTGGATTTGCCATTGCAATCTGTATCGTACTGTCTCACTATAACTCTGTATGGAACCCTCTGCTCTATGCCTGGGGCATGGGAGATATACGACGTGAATTGAAAGCCCTGCTGCTACCAAGAAATTAATAAACTCACTGCGACGTGAAGACAATGAAATTATGTCTAAAATGGCCATGTTTCCGTCAGTTTCATTTATCGAATGAATTTTCGGTGAGGGCTCAATCCTTCGGTTTGAACCCTGTATGTAATGCTCCGAAATCTGACATCGAGTCGACTATACCGCATGATCAGTCAACTGTGGTTGAGGTTAAAAGTTAATGACGCGTTACAAAGAAACATTTGCTTGTGATGAGTATATATCACTTTAACATTACACGATTAATTTTAACACTCCGAGAGATTAATTCTGCAATTAATTTATATATTTGGGTATCGTGATTGTCCTGACGTTCTATGATCGGATCAGTAGGCTATGTTCTGGAATGCGTTTCACCTGGATTCAATCCGTTTCACCTTTACTCCATCCGGATTCACGGAATTGATTATTGAAAGTTTCACAACGTTACCACCTGACGATCGAGAAACTGAACACATCATAAATGTCACTGCGGTTTTGCAATATTCAGTAAAAACAATAATATAAATTCACTAGTACATCATTACAGTGTAGTTTAATTATTCGTGGTGACATCTATCACTATTTATTCCTCTTGTTCAAAACGTGGAACAATTTATTGTGACTTTTTCGTATTTTTAGTGTTGTGAATGCCCGATAGACCTACATGTATATAGGCCACCATTTTAAAACTCGATAAGGATTCGAATTTACGAACTCAGAAATTACAAAAGTTACCTGACTCTTTGCGTACTGAGCTATTTAGATACTCCTGTACATTATGCATGCGGTTTACAGTTTATGGATTCCTCAATGTGCGGATAAAGCTAAAAAAGCTAGTGTTAACGTCAATTTTTTCACTCGAAAGCGATGTCAGTGACGGGCGAGCCCAGGATTTGAACCCACAATAATGATCCGCAGTCTCATATCTTACCAACGTCGCCACTGGCTCCAGCCAGTGGCGACGATGAAAGGGATTAAAGAGGATTGACGAAAATTCCAGTCTATTGAATTAAAGTCAATGAATTTGATATCCCCTTTTTAATCTTGGGCGTCGTAAAGGACAACTGAGAAAGATCTGAGGAAGGCAACGCGAAACCATATCAGAAGGCTCAAGTCATGATATTTCTGGACATAGGAAAATCACGAGGCATAAGGTAAGGATAAGGCGTAGCCCTTTGCGAAGGAATTAAAATGTGTTGATCTCTTGACTGCTTTTTACGAAGCCTGAGCAAGCTGACTCTAAGTATAAATATGTACCTTGAGCCTGCCACTTGGTTGAACCATAGAGCAAGAGAAAGAATTATCGACTGCGAGAGAACATCGGGATGGCCTTAATAGATTTTAAATAGTCTCCTAAAGGAAGTGGCAATTTTTCTCAGATATGTTTCATAGGCCTAACAAATAAAATATAGCTTTTCATAACTCACGCATTCTCAGGCTAGCGTGTGGATTCCATTAATATAGTATAATTCTGAGCACACATAGCAGACACAGCACACATATAGAACACATAGCACATAGGCCTATAGCACACATATCATACATTGCACACATACCACACGTAACACACACTAGCACACATATCATACATTGCACACATAGCACACATATCATACATAGCACACTAAGCACATTTAGCACACATAGCAAATATATCATACATAGTAAACATATCATACATAGCACACATGGCACACATATCATACATAACACACATATCATACATAGCACATATATCATATATAGCATACATATCATACTTAGCACACATATTCACACATAGCATATATACTATAGCAAACATAGAATAACACGTCTACTATGCCTAAAACAACTGAACACATACCATATGCAACACTTCCTACACATACTACGGCGACGTGTACTATGAAGATGCAGTGCCTGGTTAAACGTCGTTTTCTGTAATAGAGATCTACTAGTTAAGGCTCTCCGGTTGAGGTTCGAACCCCTGATCTTCTACTTTCCGGGTTATCCTGCTTACCGACTCGGCCATCCAACCAGTGTTATGTAGAAGAAATCTTTCACAGAGGCATCATTGTCTGCAACAGCTGCATGCCTACACTTACTGGATACTGATAAGTTGATAGCGTTCTTGAGACTTCAATACCCTGCATTGAATAACCCAAAGAAGGCTAGCGAGCCAATCACAGCGAAGTTCTTACACTGGTCCCTCTTAACTAATTGTTAGAAGAGTTTTGATTGGTCTATTGCTGAAGATGTAATGCGAGTCAGGACTGTTGTAAGTAGAATGATGTAAGTACCCTACTGTAATAACTTTACTATAATAACACGGTTGATATTAGGCCTACTAATGAATGATTTATCAATTAATATGCATTTATTAGTAGAAGACCAAACGCGCTAAAGTGCCGTAATCAGAATGTGTCGTAATCAGAATGTGCCGTAATCAGAATGTGTGTAATCAGAATGTGTCGTAATCAGAATGTGTCATAATCAGAATGTGTCGTAATCAGAATGTGTCGTAATCAGAATGTGTCGTAATCAGAATGTATCGTAATCAGAATGTGTCGTAATCAGAATGTGTCGTAATCAGAATGTGTCGTAATCAGAATGTGTCGTAATCAGAATGTGTCGTAATCAGAATGTGTCGTAATCAGAATGTGTCGTAATCAGAATGTGTCGTAATCAGAATGTATCGTAATCAGAATCACGATATTGCCCTGTTATGTTAAATTCAACTCATAGCAAGTTCTCACTTAGCATGAATTAAGCCAACTCATTTAGCGTAGCCTTGCGTAAAATTAAGACTAATGGATAATGCTTAGGCCTACTAGGCAGCAAATGTTTAGCCTACTTCACGTTAGGGTAATGATATGCCGCTAACCGGATGCGCAATTAAATTATGTTATTTGTGTTGCATGAATATACAGTCACGTTCATATGCATGTTGTCAGAAGTGATATAACTTCAATACTTGTAAGTTATGCAAAACTTTTAGTTCTAAAATATATACGTTATTTTAAGCATTAATTGTAATTGAAAAATTCATAAGTTTAGGTAAGAACAAGCGAACAGTTTTAACTAGATTCGTTGTTTTAAGTTATAGGCCTAATTATATGCGTAATAGTTAAATAATTGAAATTAACTGATCGACTGACTAACGAATTAATTAATTAACTAATTAACTAGCCAGCTGACTAACTAACCAACTTCCTAAATAACTGAGTGACTGACTGACTGACTGACTGGCAGCCTGACTAACTGACTAACTAACGTACGGAGGGACTAACTAACTAAATAAATAACTAGTTAACTAAATAGCTCACTAACTAACTAACTAACTAAATAGCTCACTAACTAACAAAATAACTAACTATCTAATTAACTAACTAACTAACCAACCAACCAATCAACTAACTAACTAAAACTAATTATAACTAACTTCATTACCAGCTTGATAGGTAATTAAATAATTAACTATTAACTTGCGAACTAACTAGTTGGGTAACTAATTGACTATAACCATACCTAATTAGCTAAATAATCAATGAATCAATCTATCAATTAAGTAGCTAACTAAATAGTTCACTAAAAATTACACATCGCGCCAAGGTCTCAAATTTAAATTTGAAGTTTATAACTTCATATACTTTAAAATTCTTATTGAAAAAGTCGACACTACACAGCAGGCATATAAATACCATCTCATCCGCGACTTAATTCTTTTAACTGAAACTCTGATAGTCCATGATAGCCGAACCAGGCTTACGACTATGTACGCTAAGCTGAGTATACCTTTTGTCTTACTTTGAAATTTTGAAGGAATTAGTATCTTTAATGCAGTTTTTAGAACTTAAATAGTTTTAAATGAGCGAGAGCCCAAAAATACAACTACACACGCATACATATATATATATATATATATATATATATATATATATACATGTGTGTTTGTATATATATATATATATATATATATATATATATATCGTATGTGGGCATGGAGAGGAAAAAGGAAGATATAGATGAGTGGAGGCGCTATATACCTTGGACCTGCCAGTAGGCAGTGCACTCAGAGAGAGATAGAGAGAGCGATAGAGAGTGAGAGAGATTAGAGAAACCAGAAATTCCAGTTCGGGTAATATAGCAGGCTACAGTTCAACATTTACATGACTTCGGCGTCATACAACAAACTGCGTCTAAATTATAATTACCAGCATTCAGCCCTATTCATTCAATACACGACAGCTTTTATTCTGAATGTAGATATGATTTACGACAGCATTAGTTGATTTGTATTGATCGGTTTCACTATACGGGTCTATAACAATTCTATAGCATAAATCCGCTATAAATGGACACGTTCAGATAGGTCAAGCTAAGCTATGCCCGACGCTTTCTACTGAAATTTGCTGGCAATTTAGTTAGCTTAAAAATTTAATTGATTTTAATTTAATTGCGCTGGTTTTGATAGCTATTTTCTTCTCAAAATCACCCCTTACATAAAACATACACTATCATAGGGAGGCAAAACCAGATAGACCTATTCAAATAGGCGAGCAATATACATAGGTACCGTGTGACTTAGGCCTACTGATATTAATTCAATAGAATAGTAAACGGTAAGCCTGTTTTATTACTACAGATTAATTTTGTATGCATTTTCCTTATATGAGGAAACGGACGTAATTTTATACCTTAATTAATTAATTAATTAAAATTTTTCCATTTTTCAAAAATTATTGTAACAACTGTTGTTGTTGTTATAATTATTAATCTCTATTATAATATTTAAATAATTATTATCAGTTATATTTTAGTTTTCAGTGGAACAGCGAGGAGAAGGACAAGGGGGTCCTTTGCCCCAAGATTTCATGTGAAATATTTAATAAGCCTAAAATATGTGACACGTTGTATGAAATGTATGCCTCCATCAAAGTGGCCCGCATGATTAAAGTGCCCACCCCACCCAAACCAAGATTATAGACTAAATCCTGGCTGAAAGATTGTTTGTTTTTGTTATGTAGTAATTGCTACTGTTGTTGTCGTCCTCTCCGATCGCTTCTCTAGCTAATAAAAATGTATCTGTATTTGTGCATTATGATGCATGTAGCCTTCCTATTTGTTTTACATAGCATAGCCTACTCTACACAGAAACCCCGAATAGGCCTATATTTTGGAATATCGCAGTGGACTTTCATAACGAGATCACTCTATCATTCTTAAGAAATAGCATTAATAAATACATTTTAACAGAAATGACATCATACCACTACGATTACGAAAAACCAAAATTGGAATTTCCGAAGTAGGAACGCAGACAAATGTCGAACGCTGATTGGCCGGCATTAGTTCCCACTCGGCTGGATCCAGTCTACGCCGCCGCAGAGTTGCTATGCTCCTTGCTCGCAGCACTCGGTAACTCAGTCATCCTCTACCTGGTATTCAGGCGGCGAGGTCTACGCCAGACGGTCAGAAATGCCTACGTGGCCTCTCTGGCTATAGCCGACCTGCTCGTTGCTCTCGTAGGCATACCCTTCGCCCTGATCACCTACGTGGGCCTGCCCAGGCAATTCGAAGCGTGTCTTGTCACCAACTCCGCCCTCCTGATATTTTGTACCGCCTCCATCACGTCCCTATTGGCTGTCACTGTCGATAGGTATTAGTTCTTTAAATATTAATATCTTACAATTAAAATGTATTATGTCTTTTGATAATTATAGTATAGGCCTGGTAGCAGTACCAGTAAAAAGCTGGTAAAGCTAACGTTAACGTCAGTTTCCTCACTTGAGAGCGATGTCAGTGACGGGCAAGCCCAGGATTTGAATCCCGCGCAGACTGATCCGCGGTGGAATATCTTAACGACATCGCCACTGACTCCAGCCAGTACACTAAGTATGCTAAATTTCAACTTCTTTAAATTTGTGTATAGGCCTACTTCTATCCATAACCTGATTGTCTTGTATCTTTAAAAGGCATTCACGGATTTTCATACTTCCGTGAATATGATGAATTAACATTATATGTAATTGTTAATTTAGTTTGACAGTTTTTCTATAAAATTACTTAGACATATTCTAAAATTAATCCAAATTTAACGCACTTAATTAAATCTTAATACAACGATATAGGCCTACTTAAGTAAAGTTTGAAGAAAATGTTATCGTCTGTTTCCTTATCTCAAGGCTGCTGATGAAAACGTCATCCTTGGCCCAGCTTGATTTGGAACCGGCAGCCTCTGACCTCTAGTAGTCAACGTAGCAACAGATTCGGCCATTCATCAGTGTATATCGTAGCAGCAAAACCTCTAAGGAGTCATTAATACTAATTTATGATTTATAATAATAAATAATACCGCTCATTAATTACAGTGAAATGATAAACTATGTTGATATCTCTAACTTTAAATAGCACATGTTTAAACCGTTAGGCAATTTATTCCATTTTCCGTGTCCAGTGAATGTCCGAGATTTTACTCTCAGAGCATTGCGGCTGGGAATCGAACCCAAGAGAGGTCAATTTACCTCAGGATCTGTCGTTTAAATTTCATGACGTCGTTACTCGACGCCTCTAACTCCTGCGCTAATGAGACATTCAAATTATTATATCATACATATCATATTGAGATTTAGCGATAATTCGCAGTAAAGCATTTTTTATATATATTTATTTTAACTATAACTCAAATTTTAAAACTACATAATATATATATATATATATATATACATATATATATATATATATATATATATATATACTATTCACTGTATATATACTGTATATATATATAGTCTATATTATATATATATATATACTGTATATATACTGTATATATATATATAGTCTATATATATATATATACATGTATATATATATATATATATATATATATATATATATATATATATATATATATATTCTACTGAAACTCCATTCTACTGAAACCGCTCTTCTTCGTATACATAATGATCTTAGCATGGCCATGAGTAGTAAACAGGTTTCTGCCTTGGTTCTTCTAGATCTCTCTGCTGCCTTCGACACAATTGACCATGGCATTCTAATAAATAGGCTTAAATCTTGTTTTGGCATTTCTGATTCTGCTTTTTCCCTTCTTACATCATATCTCTCATGTTGCACACAATCAGTTGTTATTGGTCAAAATCGCTCTTCTGAACTACCCCTCCTACGCGATGTTCCTCAAGGTTCAGTGTTGGGTCCATTGCTCTTCTCTTTATATGTCACTCCTCTTAGCTACTTGCTTGCTCAGTCTTCCATAAATTTTCATTTCTATGCAGACGACACTCAACTGTATATTTCCGTTTTCTAATCATGATTCCGATCAGAAACTGGCCCATCTCTCATCCATTCTAGACAAGGTTTATTCCTGGTTTTGTGCTAACCGTCTTGCTGTTAATCCCTCCAAAACTGAATACCTTTTAATTGGCACTCCTTTGCAAAGAAATACAAATTACTAATAATTCTGTTAATTTTCAGAATCTTGCTCTGTTCCCTTCTCGATCCGCCAAAAACCTTGGAGTCATATTTGATGAAAACCTTGACTTTAAATCCCATATCTCTTCTGTTTGTCGCGCTTCTTTCTTTCAGATTCGTCAGATTAGGCAAATACGTCCATCCCTTACTAGAAATTCAGCCACTATCCTTGCTAATTCTATAGTTCATTCAAAGCTCGACTACTGTAATTCATTATTACATGGATTGCCTACTTTTTCTCTCAATCGTTTGCAGCACGTCAAAATTCTCTTGCACGTGTGTTTGCAAGCCCTCTCGACTTCAATTTCGCTTTCTTTCTTTACTTCGCAGACTTCACTGGCTCCCTGTTAATCAACGCATAAAATATAAAATAGCTCTATTAACTTTCAAAACTCTGCGATTTGGCAAGCCTTCTTACTTATCTGAAATTCTTCTTCCCTATCGTCCCTCACGTTCACTTCGCTCCACCGATGCCAATCTTCTCTCTGTTCCAAATATTCTCACATCATTGGGCAGACGTTCTTTTTCTTACGCAGCACCCACAATCTGGAACTCTTTACCTACTAATCTTCGCTCTTGTTCTTCTCTTTCAACATTCTCTAGCAAGCTTAAGACTTACCTTTTTCCCACCGTAGACATAATCAATCTACCCTGACCATTTTTTGATCACCGGACTGGCTTTCGTTTAGGACCTTACTTCTCCTCAGCACATTTCTTTCGCAGATTGGTCTGGGTGAATTGATCTGTAGTGATATGTGCTGTTGGGGACGTCCCTGACATCATCCCTGGATGAGGAAACGGACGTTAAACCTTTATTATTATTATTACTATTATTATATATATTTATATATGCATACATACATATTTCCTATATGTGCGTGTTTCAAACCCTGGGTTCGCCCGTCACTAACATCGCTTTCGAGTGAGGAAACTGACGTTAGCTTTATCAGCTTTTTACTATAACTGATATAACTCATTTAAGTTACAATTCTATATATTTATATTAGATTTTGGGCTATAACTCGCCCATTGACCTACTCTGCTACAATGACGCCCCTGAGGGCGGGGCTGATCATCGCCTCGGCCTGGGCCGTGGCCGTGCTGGTGGGAATGCTGCCCCTGCTGGGCTGGAACAAGGGTCGGCCTCCGGTGCCTCGCTGCTTCTTCATGGAAATAGTGGGCGGGGACTATCTGACATTCATCTGCTTCGGTACAATCGTTGGCCCCTCCTTCATCATCGCCATCTTTAATATTCTCATCTTTCATTCTGTCCGCAAACAGGTTCGGTGGTATTCAATATAGTTCGTTATAGTTCTATATTGTTCTTTATAGTGCTATGTATAGGTCTACATGGTTCTATATAGTTCTATATAGTTCTTTATAGTTCTGTATTGTTCTTTATAGTTCTATGTAGTTGTACATTGTATAGGTCTACATAGTTCTATATAGTTCTATATAGTTCTTTATAGTTCAGTATTGTTCTTTATAGTTCTATGTAGTTGTACATTGTATAGGTCTACATAGTTCTATATAGTTCTATATAGTTCTTTATAGTTCTATATTGTTCTTTATAGTTCTATGTAGTTGTACATTGTATAGGTCTACATAGTTCTATATAGTTCTATATAGTTCTTTATAGTTCAATATTGTTCTTTATAGTTCTATGTAGTTGTACATTGTATAGGTCTACATAGTTCTATATAGTTCTATATAGTTCTTTATAGTTCAATATTGTTCTTTATAGTTCTATGTAGTTGTACATTGTATAGGTCTACATAGTTCTATATAGTTCTATATAGTTCTTTGTAGTTTCATATAGTTCTATGTAGTTCTATATAGTTATGTATAGTTATATATAGTTCAATAGTTCTATATAGTTCTTTATAGTTCTATATATTTCTATATAGTTCTATATAGTTCTTTGCAATTCTTTATAGTTCTTTGTAATTCAATATAGTTCTAGGTATAAGTAGAAACTTAAAGTTGTGACCGTGGCACAGTTGAACGAAACAAGTTTCTGAAGCATAGCGTGATTATAAATGTCTAACTGAGACCTTCGACTTGATAGAACACTGGACAAAGCGAGTCAGAAATAGATAGAAAGGAAATTTCAATTCAAAATGCATGTAAAAAAGCTGGTAAAGCTAATGCAAACATTAGTTTGCTCACTCGAAAGCGATGTCAATGACGGGCAAACCCAGGATTTGAACCCCGCACTTACTGATCCGGGATCGAATATCTGACCGACTTCATCACTGGCTCCATCCTGGTAAAATGTATACATTGGAGAGTTTAAAAAGTTGGATATCACAGAAAAATTTGACCCGATTGCTTAAATATTCAATCTCAATTAAGTTTGATCAATTTTAAAGAAACTGAAAAAAAAAAAAAAAATGATACATATTATAACTTTGACTTATAGGCAAACTAATGTCTAAATAATAGCACAATACAATAATCGCAAAATAATAATAAACTAATAAAATGTATCTTATGATAGTCTCTGTAAAATTGGATGACTTTTACTTTCTGCTAATAATTTCATTTCACTGAACGTGTGTGATAGGAATATGTAGGCCAACTTCTGTATATTTTGTACCGGAGCATCAGTTTGCATTTCCGTAAAAGTAAAACAAGATGCGACAATGCGCGAGAAAATAGTGTGGTTACGAAACCGGAAACTCTGTCGTATAAAATTTCTTTAACACTAGAAACCCTAACGTGGGTCAATTGACCCAGACGCTACTTGCGACCAGCACTACAACTACACCGTAGTTCCAACAACCATCAAGTTTGGTGACTTTTATTTACTTAAGGCATATTACATGAACAATACAAAATGATCATCAAACTATCACCCATTCCACCACACGAGCCGCGTATACCTAGAAATCCTTAAGTGGGTCAATTGACCCAATGTTACTAGTCAATATACGCTTCCTCAAACTACTTAACTAATAAAGAACAATTTCGATTGACATGACCAGGGTGGCCATGGACCCCAATCCAAATTTTAAAAAATTTCCTATTGTCAATATTTTTGTAAAAAAAATATAAAAAATTCAGTGTTTTGACTCTCAATGCTCAAGCAGTACTTATTCTTCAAATCAGCTCAAATCCAAAGCTTGATATCAAATTTTTCCGGGTTATTTGGCATATATTGTATGAATCTGCATCGCGCTGTGGGATATCCTGTTTCAAATTTTTTTCTCCTAGTTATTTACACAATTTTGCGATAAAATAACAAAATCATACCCCGAACCGAATCCTGAAATTCCCATCTCAAATTTTTGTTTCAAAATTTGTCAAATTATGAGACAACTATCTAAACCTGTGCTGAGACCTGAGTATGGACGGCGGTCAACTTTAATTAACTCAATTTCAGGGGCATAACTTTGGGACCTGCCAGTAGACAGCGCATTAAGAGAGAGAGAGAGAGAGAGAGAGCGCTATAATTCTGATTAGTTGTAAGGTTTCTGGAGCGCCTAGGCTCCAGAAATTGCTATACAAATGTAAACGAATGGAAAAGTCTCAAATAGGGATTGGCTGATGATATGATGTAGAGTAGAGAGGGTTTGAGGCAGTCTATTCGTATCCAGACCCTAGTTAAACTGGGATTCAGCGGAAGACGATGATGATGATGACGATGATGATGTGGTGTTTTAGGGCAGATTCATGCTGAAGATAATGAACAGAAGATCTCATCTATCAGCTGATCACAACAGTAGAGCTGCTGTAGCCAATGCAGCTGCTGCAGCCTACGCAGCTGCTGCTGCTGGAATCCCCGCCTCTGTAGCTCTGCCAGCTGCTGCTTCTCTCGGTCCAGCAACAGCTGCCACAACCCAAGCAGCTGCATATATCAGCTCCGCAACAGTTGACACTATCCAAGCAGCTGCATATAATCACACAGCAACAGCTGTCACAACCCAAGCAGCTGCATATAGCAGCACAGCAACAGCTGTCTACACCCAAGCAGCTGCGTATAGCAGCGCAGCAACCGCTGTCAATTCTCTAGCAGCTGCTGCAGTCGTTGTAAATCATCAGGAATGCACGGAGTCATTCGAACTGAAAGAAGTAAACCCAGCAACGGCCAGAGCTTCTTACTCAGTTACTGCAGCAGCTGCAGCAGCTGTTGCAGCAGCTATATCAGGAGAGCATCAAGTACCACCCACAGCGCCAGCAGTAGATGTTTCAGCGAGAAGAAGAAGAATAAGAACAGCTGCGAGCTTTCAGTCACAAGATAGACGATCTGGGAGTCGGTGGGGATTAAGGGAGGACAACGACAAAACTGTAGAACTGTCATATTCATGTAGAACAAAACACCACAATAATGCCACAATGTCTCAATACATAAACTCTGTCGAAGTCAAAAGCGGGCAGGTAGATGCCAGTAAAGGGGTTATATATCAGTCAAACGTTACGGGACTGGTTAAAAACAGGAAATGTTCAGAAGTTTTAACTACTGCTAACATTGAAATATCGTTATCGACTGAAAGAAAAAATAGAAAACTGCAGTCGAAAGCGATTGAAATCGACACTGAAATGCTGACGAGTGATGAAATTCAGTCCAAAGCAAAACATGTAGATAACATTATGCTCAAAGTTTCGAGTGATAAAGACAAATGTGATAAAGTAGGCCTAAGTGATAAATTAAATGGCCATAACGTAAGTGATAAATTAACTGGCGATAAAGTAATTCATAAGGTAACTAGCGCTAAAGCAAGTGACAAAGTAACTAGTGATAACGTAGATGTAAACGACTTAACTTCAAAAGTATTGGAAGATTCCACACAGCACGACTACAGCACATCTTCAACAACAACAGCAACAACAACAACAACACCGAAGAAACCGTTAGACGCAAAGCTATCTGTAGGCAGTTGCATCGACTTCCGCGAAAACCGAGAATTGAAGCACCGACGACAGCAGCTGAAGATCGAAACCAGGGCAGTGCAGAGTATAGCCCTCCTTGTCTTAACGTTCATCGCCTCTTGGCTACCTCTCTACGCCCTCAACGTCTACGACTACTTCTGTTCACTTGCCAACCCCCTCCCAAACCTTCCCCAAACCTGTTCCAGCCCTCCCCCTCTCGCCTTCACCATCTGCATCGTCCTATCCCACTACAACTCCGTATGGAACCCGTTCCTGTACGCCTGGGGATTGAGGGACATCCGGAGAGAGTTAAAGGCTCTGCTGTGGTCCAGGAAGAAGGCAGGGTTAGTGGAGGCCGGGGGCATGACAGGGCTGTCCGTGGGGCTAGCGACCCTCGCCCCTACGGCGCTTCTGAGACGACTTACCAGCCAGAAGAACCAGATCTGAGGTAGACTAGTGTGATGACTCATAGGTCTAGGGTAGACTAGTGTCATGACTCAAAGACTAGTCTGATGACTGATAGACTAGTGTGATGACTCATAGACTAGTCTGATGACTCATAGACTAGTGTGATGACTCATAGACTAGTGTGATGACTCAGAGGTCTGAGGTAGTCAGTGACAATTAATCTAGCGTGATTAATTGTCACTGACTGATATCACTACCCGTCACTGATATCACTTTCGACAGATGAAACTGAAGTTGAACATCAGCTTTACATGTTATTAAAAGAATAGTCAAAAGAGTTGCTCGTTGAATTATGACTAAGATTTAAACAAATATGACCGCATTTAAATTTTAGTATAGTATCCAGGCTATTGCAGAATAGACCAACCCTCCAAACAAAGTACAAGTACTTGTATATTAATGAATTCTGTGCAGAAATTGAGAAATGAAACGGAAAACCACCTCGGAGCTGCATTTTTCCGAGGTAATGATTATTTAATTAGTTAAAAGTTTTTGCAGACGATTTAGTCTTTCCTACCGGACCTATATTAACGTCCTCTGGTTAATTATCAGCGATTTGTTAACGGATAATTTAAAGGTCTATTTAACGAGAGAAAACACCGTTGAGTAGGAATATGTGCCTTAGAACCGTCACTTAGCAAAACGTTGAAAGTATAGGAGTACAGAAGTGCAGTACAAAAATTACAGCTTAATCAGATATAACAGGTATCGATCGCTACCAATCATCCTGTAATCTCTCTCTAGTGTTCTCTCAAGCAGCCCGTCCATGGCATATATTTATACTCCCGTTCTGCTTTCACGCTTCATAAACCAAAAAGATAATCGCTTCACTAAAAACTCTGCCGTGTCCCTACACATATGTAGCCTATAGCTGGGAAAAATAAGCTCCTATGTGATTTCTCGTTGCTGTCTTCCGCCCTTGGTAAGTCTCTGGTTACATGTACAATAGGTACAATTAAAAGGGTGGCCAGCTGTTAACAATAACAGCTTTATTACTAATACCGAGGAAATACAAACCAGTAAAAGAGCGATAAATATGTAGAAAACTTCTATAAACATTTTGACAGCTTATACAAACGAACTGCTATCATCTGTACAGCTGCAGGTTTTACTTTCACACTCAACGTTTATTTATCATCGACTGGTCAAACACATTAATACTGGCATTTACTAACTTTTTGATGTTTAAACCCTTGATTATCTCACTAGTAACTACGGTTACTAGTGTCGCCAATGAGTTAAAGATAATGAACAAGAGATAAATAGTAGCGACAATAGTCAGGGCAATACCAACACCATTCATTATGTGTCACTATTATAAACGTCACTATGTGTCACTATTATAAATGTCACTATACGTCATTATTGTAAATGTCACTATGTGTCACTATGCTAAATGTCATTACGCGTCACTATTATAATGCCACTACTTGTCACTATCATAAATTTAACTATGTTTCATTACCATAAATATCACAATGTGTCACTATCATAAATGTTACTATGTGTCACTATCATAAATGACAATGTGTCAATATTATAATAGTCACTATGCGTCACTATCATAAAAGTCACAATTAGTCGCTATCATAAATGTCACAATATGTCACTAATAAAATTTGACATTGTGTCGCTATTATAAATGTCACTACGTGTCACTATCATAAACGTCACTATGCATCACAATCATAAACGTCCCAATGCATCACAATCATAAACGTCACAATATGTCACTATCATAAACGTCACTACGCGTAACAAAAATACACGTCACAATGCATCACTATCATAAACATCACTACTTTTTCTTCTTTGCGTCCTTCTCCTTCTTTCCCGGACTCTTTTCCTTCACCCCGGCATCAGCCTCGGCGGTCAGTTTCTCCGCCTCTACCACCTGTTCCTCGAGGAGTTGTGAGGCAGCGAGCAGCTCCATGTCTGCCGAGTTCTTGAGGCGACCAAGCTCCTCAGTCAGGTGAAGTCTTATCAGTCTCCGCAGAGTGGAACAATCCTCTGATTCCTCTGTCTCCACGTGACCTTCATCTTGACCTTTAGATTAATCAATCGGATCTGTCAGTAGTATTAATTCTGCTTCAATCTGTCTCTGTCTGTGTCTGTCTGTTTGTCTGTCTCCCTCTGTCTCTCTGTCTCTCTCTCTCTCTCTCTCTCTTTCTCTCTCTATGTCTGCCTCTCTTTCTCTCTCTCTCTCTCTCTCTTTATCTTTTGTATTGACAAGTCCTAGGTACATATTCCTACTCATATACTACTTTTCACACTCCATCGATCAACCAAATAATTCTTTCACAAAAGGCTATAAGGACACAGACTAACAGAGGTAGAGAGGGACACAGACTAACAGGGGTAGAGAAGCACACAGAATAACAGTGATAGAGAGGCACACAGACTAACAGTGATAGAGAGCCACACAGACTAACAGTGATAGAGAGGCACACAGACTAACAGTGATAGAGAGCCACACAGACTAACAGTGATAGAGAGGCACACAGACTAACAGTGATAGAGAGGCACACAGACTAACGGAGGTAGATAGGCACACAGACTAACTGTGATAGAGAGGCACACAGAATAACAGAGGTAGCGAGGCACACAGGATAGCAGTGATAGAGAGGCACACAGACTAACAGAGGTAGCGAGGCACACAGAATAACAGTGATAGAGAGGCACACAGACTAACAGTGATAGAGAGGCACACAGACTAACAGAGGTAGATAGGCACACAGAATAACAGTGATAGAGAGGCACACAGAATAACAGATGTAGCGAGGCACACAGGATAATAGTGATAGAGAGGCACACAGACTAACAGAGGTAGCGAGGCACACAGAATAACAGTGATAGAGAGGCACGCAGAATAACAGTGATAGAGATGCACACAGGATAATAAAGACGCAGTCACTGTCGTTTCACTAATATGTTCAAGCTCAACAAAATCATGCGTTATTTCCAACCAAGTCAAAATTTACTTTCGAAAGTCAGCAGAAGACTTCTAGTGTTCCATACAATAAATTATAGAACAAATTAAATAACTGCGAACAAAGCGAAATTATCCGTAACGGAACAAATTTTAAATTAAAATAATATAACATTTCTTCTTCTTACTGTTTTGATTGAAAAATGCACGCCATTATAATATAATATAGAATGTTTCAATAGCGTAGTGGTAACGTCAAGAAGTTTTAATTGACAGATACTAAGGTGAATTGAGCCCTCGTGGGTTCAAGTCCCAGCCGCGCTGAGCTGAGAGTAAAATCTTGGACTAAAAAATAGTAATAGCATACCAAACAAAGAAAACAAATATATATTGCAGTAAAAAAGCTTAACTAAATAACAGACAATAGTAGCCTAGTATTCTAACTTACAATGTAATTAACTTAGAATATCGCAGCTCATAACAGCAGCTAACTAGTAAATAAATTGCCATTACAAAGAGTAGGGATATACTCTGTGTGCTAACATTGCAAAGCAACATAGTAACAGCGAGGAAAGAGAAAACCAAAGTATACATTTTCTCCTTCCTATTTCCAAATCTTACTATAGTCCTGACCCTGCCTCTTTTCCCTTCCATTCTACCTTCTAATAGAGGTCATGGAAGGTAGAATGGAAGGAAAGAGGCAGGGGCAGGCCGAGATTAGGCATGTTTGATGATTTAAAGACCCACTCATATGTGGAAATGAAAAGGAAAGCGGAAGACAGAGAAGAGTGGAGGCGTTATATACCAAGGACCTGCCTGTAGGCAGTAGGCCTACACTAAGAGACACTATAGTTATGAGTAATTTAATTATCTCAGTATTTTACTAGTCGTATTTCTATTTGAATCACTTGAATTATTTGAATTAGCGGCATGCAGTCTTGGATATTAATTTACAAATGTGTTTACCATCTGGTCCACTGTAAAGAGGTAGTTTTAACAATATGCTTAAAATCCTACAAATTGCAAATGTAACATTCTAAGTTCAAATAGAAATACGACTAGTGTAATATTAGCTCCACGAACAAAGACCTTCAACTAACCTTTCTGTTGTTCTTCCGTCTTATCACTCACTCCAGGATCTTTTCCAGCAGATTCCATTGCTTCCACAGCAGGTGCCGGTATGTTCGGATAGTGAAACGCCACGTCCAAGCTAACATCTGGCGTGAACACGTACTTGTAGAGCTTGAAGTGACGGAAGTAGGTGTAGGTGACGTACTCAACAATGCGCTGAGCGTCCTCTAGCGGGTAGAGGTTTATGGAGAAGGGAGGTCTCTGTACAGAGTGACACAGTACGAGCTGTCGCAGGAGACAGTGGCAGGCAGACATGTTGTCGAACGGCGTCTCCACGCAACAGTCGTGAACCTGTTGATGTAATAAGTCATCATCATCATCATCATCATCATCATCACCATCATCATCATCATCACCATCATCATCACCATCATCATCATCATCATCATCATCATCACCATCATTATCATCATCATCATCATCACCATCGTCATCATCATCATCATCATCATCATCATCATCATCTTCCCTTAATCCCAGTTCAACCAAGGTAGGGATACAAATAAATATAATTTTTATTACAATTGCCATTATAATAAATAAAAAAGAGAGCAAAATATAATGTTAACGTCAGTTTCTTCACTCGAAAGCGATGTCAGCGACGGGCGAGACCAGTATTTGATCCCCGCACATACTGATCAGCGGTCGAATACCGACATCGCCACTGGCTCCAGCCAATGATGTTAACAAACATATTCCAAATAAATGACATTTTACAATCAAAGATTTCCCATACATAATTTATATTTAAATTTATTTATTTTATTGTATTTATTTATTATATTTATTTACATCCTACCTGGCGCAGGATTGATAGAAACAGGGATTTAATGGAAGATGATGATTTTATTTTTTTATTTTATTTATTTACTTCCTACCTGGCGCAGGATTGATAGAAATGCAGCAGTCTGCGGTCGACTGAAGCAGTTCTCTCTCGCAAACTGAACGGCATGGAAGAACATTTCCAACATGGCCGCCGAGGCCGGGTTTACGTCGTGGTCGTCGAGGCGAAAAACAGTCACCAGGTGGCAGCGAATTAGCGATGGATTGTCGAGCGAGTCGAGTGTGTCCATGTCGGTGACGTTGATGTCAGTCCAGATGCTGATCTTAGCTTTACGTTCACGTGGCGGCAGAAAGATGGGAACCTCATCCTGATGTATGGACACGCATCCTCCATAGCAGTAAGATTCCGTCCCATCGCACATCTTTATTATGTTAATTAGATGACTACGAAAGTTCAGTGATTATTAATTACTACGTTACAACACTGTAGTTACTGTGCAAAAGTAGCTCTGTAATTATCAATTAATTAGTGGTAATTATTAATTAGTTCATAACAGCACTGTAGTTACTGTGCAGAAGTAGCTCTGCAATTATTAATTTAATTAGTAGTAATTATTAATATGTAACAGTACTGTAGTTACTGTATAGAAATAGTTCTCTAATTATTAATTAATTAGTAGTAATTATTATTTACTGCGTAACAGCACTGTAGTTACTACGTAGAAGTAGCACTGTAATTATTAATTAATTAGAAGTAATTATTAATTACTACATAACAGCACTGTAGTAACCATGTGGAAGTAGCACTGTAATTACATTAAATATATAAGACTACTGCAATTAGTATATAACAGCACTGTAACTAAGTTGGGTCTAGATTTAATAATGTATATTTTATTTGAAATTTAGTGAAGAGAGAAAATATTTCCCTAAACAGTGGCCTTTAATTAGTTAATAGAGCCTTGACTATGGACAAATAGGTAAACCCTATCTCTCTCTCTCTCCCTCTCTCCCTCTCTCTTATCTCTCTTAATCTCTCTCTCTCTCTGTCTCTCTTTCACTTTTTTACATTTGCACCACAGATCTGGAATTCTATTCCATCCAATCTTTGGAAATCTTCATTTGAAGCATATTGGCCTTTGTTTTCCTATGAGCAGTTCCATACGCAGTTGAAGGCCTATCTTTTCCATTTCTTTTTTCCATCCAGTCTCCATGAGTTGCGACCGGACCCTAAACCTCCTTTTCTTTAATTCCCTTTACTTTTGACTGATTTTGTGGATTTTGGAATTTGCGCTGTTTTTGGACCTTCTTTTTGCTCGCCGGCTTGAATTTGTCTCAATAGTGCTCCATGTTGTCATTGACGACTGTAGCATTCTAATTGTTGTTATGCTATTTCTACTGACATTTAGAATATTTAGACATACTAGAATATCCTAATAGCGTAGGGGTAACGTCAAGTAGTTTTAAATGACAGATCCTGCGGTGAATTGAACCCTCGTGGGTTCGAATCCCAGCCGCGCTGATGTGAGAGAAATATCTCAGACATTCACTGGACTGGTTTCACGGAAAATAGTCTAAATAGCCTCATAGTTTAAACATGGGTTATTAAAAGTGATAGATCTCAACATAGTTGATCGTTTCACTATATCGCGCGTTTAATTTAGGTTGCATCATTAAACTATTGCCTTTTCTATCTATCTATGACTTCATTACATCCTACTTGGACCCCACAGTAGGTCACCAGACCAGTTGACTCCGCCGTACTCTAGCCGTACTCTAGCCGTACTCTATAATAGTTAGCTGCTATCATTAGATATATTTAAATTTTGATGTATATCTTAAACATCTTTATTTAAAACTTCACTTAAAAATTGTAAACATAAATAAATTACTGTTTCCATAGCAACCAAATTTTTCACAGTACCCAACGAAGCTTCTATGCAACGAAGTAGTAAAGAGGACTACTTTTATATCTATGACAGCACCACTGTGTCCTTTACTAACTTAACACAAATTTCGAAATAAATATAAGAAATATTTCGAAAGGTGTGAATTCGAAATTTGTGAGATCAATACGTGCCATGGGTTAAACAATATTGCGAATGTAGAAATTAAGTTAGGCAAACGACGTTATGCCTACGTCATGCCAGTTAGGCGCGACGTAGGATAATTTTTTCCATATAAATCTAGGTGTAAGCTGTTAAAAAAGGGCAAATTGAAACTGCAAGAGTTTTACTAGCGTCTTACACTTTTCTAATTGAAAGTATCTATAATATGATATAATGTCAATTTAAAATTCTAAGGCTGACAGAGTATGAGGAATTCGTGAGCGTGTGATAAACCATGACCAGGTTCTTATCCAAACAGACAAGTATTAACGGGTTTGACAGAATTAAAGATGCTCATTGGACATTAGTGCTTGATATCGTCATAAATTGATATTTCAAGATGTTCTCTGATATGGCCACACTGTCATGTATTCGTGGCATTTGATTTCCGGTCTAATTAAGAGTAAATAAACATAATAATAACTAAAATCAATAAAACATAGAATTTACATTTTTATAATTAGATTCGGATTTTTAATTAAAACAGCACATTTAAATCTAGTTCATTTAAGTTTTCATAATTTGATTATTCCCTTTGGTAATATTCAGAAATATTGCTTTTTATTTGACCAGATTTACATTTCTGTAACGACCGGCGTTAGTTATGTCACATAGAAACGGTAAGTGTTCATAATAATAATAATAACACACATTATAGTGAAATGATCAACTACTTGATATGTATCACTTTTAATACCACATGTTAAATCCTTTAGGCAATTTGTCCATTTTCCGCATAACCAGTCCAGTGACTGTCCGAGATTTAACTCTCAGATCAGCGCGGCTGGGTCAATCCACCTCAGGGTCTGTCATTTAAAACTTCATGACGTTATCTGCACCTCTAACCATTGCGCTATTGAGACATTCATATATTTTGATAGAAATTAATATCTATTTGATAGTGCTTCAAGGGCAAATTATACTGACCAAATTAAGTGTCACTGTAAGTATACTGTCTTATTCTGTAAAAAGAATATTATAGTATATCGTATAGTTGTAAATCTACAAATTTGGTTTTTTTTCTTAATTTGGTTGAAGCTAATGGCCATCCTATCACCTATCCCTAGAGATTCAAACTACCTCTAAGTTAACTTTTGTAGTAGGAAAATTAAGCACATACCTGCACTCTTATATATTATTAAATTAGTAAATTAGAAATTCTTACAGCATACATACAAGGAAATTTTGAATAGTGGAGACAAATTTTAACAGTTAGATGGTCGAAAGGATAGCACGCTTGATTGAAAAGCACTCAGCTTTTTAAGTTTAAGATTAGCCTATTCTATTTAGACTATTTTCACTAGTAAGATATCTGCTAAATCTGCGTATATAATTTGCTTGGTAGCATTTACTTTTTTTGCCAATGTTATAATTTCTATAACTATGTTGTCTGTATTAGTATTCATCAATATAGTATAGAATAAATATAGTTATTTTAATGTGATAAATTATCTAGTTTTCTTGGTCTAACCGGGAAATATATTTCCTGTTTAAAGAATTTAGATACAACACTTTTTTTCTTAACATGTTTTGACGGCATTCTATATTTCTAGTCGACAAAAAAGGCGGAGGACGTCTGAAAGCCCAAAGGGTGCCCGCCCCAAATCCACAGCTCTTTGACGATACATCCATGCAGGGAGGTTATGGGGGGTATCCACCTCCTGGGGGTTAGTGTCAATACTGAATTTAATCCATATTTAATTTTAATAGCAATGATCAATCAATCAATAAGAATTTAACGTCCGGTTCCTTGCCATAATGCAAAGTCAGGGATGTCATTATGATACTGATCACAATATTATGATGTAAGGAATAAGATTTTGAATAGTGTATTTTAGTTGATAATTAAATAATTACTTAATGCTTTATGAATAAGAAAATTCATAAACAGATGTCTAAGGCAGAATCCCAGTCCAACCAGGGTCTGGATAATTTAAAAAATATATAAATAGTCGAGAAATATTTAAAGAGTAATTATTTATTATGTAATTATTATTTATTACTATAAAAGTAATTTGATTCATAACACAAATATTTCATTAATTATAATTATTATTATTAATTATTATTATTATTATTATTATATTATATACTAATTTTTTTCCCACTGCCAAGTTAACCATCAGTGACTTTCTGTCTCGTATTAAAACTTAAGGCTTCCAATCAGAACTGTCGCATATGGAGTGCATCAGATTTACTGGTTCTTTCAT
Organism: Enchytraeus crypticus; assembly: GCA_905160935.1. Taxonomy (NCBI): domain Eukaryota; kingdom Metazoa; phylum Annelida; class Clitellata; order Enchytraeida; family Enchytraeidae; genus Enchytraeus; species Enchytraeus crypticus. Next base: position 1,662,411 of record CAJHZI010000483.1, on the reverse strand, counting down.
GTTCAAAGGTATTCAGTGAAATGAATTTTCATATGTAAATTAGTAGGATATATTCCCCGTGTTGCGTCCGGATTGCTGGAAGATTAGGCCAACCGTGTAAATATGCATGTGTCGTAGAAGGCGACATAAAAACAAGATCCAAACCAACGGCAGAAAGGGCATTCGGTTGGCGAGCGCCTAGGTTACAGAAATTGTAACAAAATTTAAACGGAAAAACTTCAAAGAAGGTCTATTCATATCCTGACCCTAGTTAAACTGGGATTTAAGGGAGGATTATAATGAAATTAGTATGATATTTATGCCCAATTTTACCTTTATTTACTCCTATCTAAATATTCTGATCCTGCAGGTTATGTCAATCATGGTCAGCCAGATTACTCTCAGCCAATCGGTGGAGGCTATTCGCAGATGGGTGGAGCTGGATTTGGGCAGGGGGGTATGGATCAGTTTCCTGGACAGAATCTTCTAAACGACCCAATGGCCAGTATGGCCATGCAGTATGGTCAGACTCTAGTGGGGCAGGGCTCGGAGTATGTCAACAAAAATGTAAGTTTTGCGGAATATTTAATGTTATATATATATTAATCTGTTATTGTATCCCCGTGTTGTGCTCGGGTGTGGTTGGACCACTGCAGAATAGGGCAACCGCAAACAATCTGCTGTGCGTGTACGTAAGAGGCGACTAAGGCAGGAGCTGAAGATGGCAAGAGGGGACCCACCCCACCATGAAATAGTTTCTCCCAGTATTAAATGTTAATTAATCCATCTAAATGAGGAAGGCAACGGGAAACCAGCGAGAGTATTCTCCATAACAGCTTTTAAAATGTTTTTAATGAAAACAGTATCATGTGAGATTGCGGCCACCATTGTCACCAAGAATAAAAAAGTTTAACGTTTAGACTGCGTATAAAGTATAAATATAATAAATATGGACTGCGTTCTTGAAGTAAGTGTTGTGACTTAGTATCTTTACTATAGTATATTTCTGTTTGCTCTAATATATTTCTGTTTGCTCTAATATATTTCTGTTTGCTCTAATATATTTCTGTTTGCTCTAATATATTTCTGTTTGCTCTAATATATTTCTGTTTGCTCTAATATATTTCTGTTTGCTCTAATATATTTCTGTTTGCTCTAATATATTTCTGTTTGCTCTAATCTATTTCTGTTTGCTCTCCTATGCAGATAGAGAAGTACAAACGTGTGACTAAGCGTAACTCTATAGTATCTTTATCTTTCTATTCTGTTTGCTCTATTATGCAGATAGAGAAGTACAAGCATGTGGCTACGAGTAAGCTAAAGTATTATTTCGCTGTAGACACGACGTATGTGGGCAAGAAGTTGGCTCTGCTAGTCTTCCCCTATGCCCATAAGGTTAAGTTTCTTCTGTAACAGTTCCATTGATCTTTCATCAGTATTGTGGATTTTCTTTAAGTATATCTTTATCAATCAATCAATCAAAAAAAGAATTTGACGTCCGGTTCCTCGCCATAAGGCAATGTCAGGGACGTCAATAATTATTTATTATGTATCTTTATTGATGCATCTTTAAGTGTGTAGTGTGAAGCTCTTAAAGTATTTTATATCGAAATCGTCTACTTCAATTTGTAATGCATATTGAATTTGATTAATTATTATTAATTAATTAATTGAAAGTTTAATTACTTAATAATTAATTAAATGATAAATTTATTTCTTTAGTTACTGATTGATTTAATGATTGATGGATTCATTTTTTGACTGATTGATAGATTCATTGATTGCTGGATGGATTGATATATTATGTATTTATTGATTGATTCATTGATTGGTGGATGGATTGATATATCTGTGTATTTATTGATTGATTCATTGATTGTTGAATGGATTGCTATATTTATGTATTTATTTATTGATTCATTGATTGTTGGATATATTGATTTATTGATTGATTCATCAATTGTTGGATGGATTGATATATTTATGGACTGATTAATTGATTTATTTAGTGAAAGACTGATCGTCTGACTGACTGATTGATTAACTCATTGTTTGATTGAGTAAATGAGAGATAACAGGATTAGGTTAGGTATTAATTGAGTGTTTAATATAATGATTGATTGATTTTATTTACAGGACTGGTCACTACAGTTTAGTGACGATGAGCCAGTGGCACCTAGATACGATGTTAATGCTCCGGATCTTTATATACCAGGTTAATTGGATTATTCCAATGTCACTATCATTATTTAGTGTGTTTTCTGTGTTGCTATATCGCTATTGGAATATTGTGTTTTCTATGTTGCTATAGCACTATTAAAATATTGTGTTTTCTATGTTGCTGTATAACTCTGTCTTTATTTTATGACAACTGCATGGTCCAGTGTGTACATATTCCTACATGGATGCTTCTGCACTTTCAAAACTAAATCTATCGACTAGTTGGTTAAACCTATTTTGTTATAATGTCATTGATTTCCGTGTCAGATATTTGCCACTGTACACAGTTTATTGGCATTTAGTTATTAATTAGCTGTATTCTCTAATCTACACTTATAGCTTCTCTAGTGATGGAGATTTGAATTTATTGTGACCATTTTATTGTAGAATTTTAAGGTTGAATATTTTGTGTTTTATGTTGATGACAGTTATGGCGTTTGTCACGTACATTCTGCTAGCAGGTTTATCGTTGGGCACACAAAATAGGTTTGTATTTATTTCTAGAGTTGCATATTTTATTGTATGATGACTTTGCTAATTATTTGCCCAGCTTGACACTATTTTGTAGTTTGGCCCATTAGATTTCATTTTGCCCGGGTGGAGTTAGAAGCTTTTTGGAATGCTGTTTTGGAGTTTGGCATATCTATATTTTTTGTTCTTCATGTAGTCCAACTAAGTTACTCTATGTTTTCTTGAATCTCTATATAACACATTCCCTTGTCAAGAGTTCATATAGTTGTTAAATCATCTTCATCTTCCCTTAAATCCCAGTTTAACCAGGGTCGGGATACGAACAGACTTAGTGTATATAGTTGTTAAATATCAATTCAATACAGTAAATGTGCGGTATTTATACTGTTTCCATGTAAAAGACATGAACTGTATTTGTGCTGTAGTTAGCTGACGTATGCTAAGCCAAGGGCTTTAGCAATCATCATGCAGTCAAGCCTAATCGTGTCTATTATCAGTGGCTAAAGTAGGGGGGGGGGGGCTTCTACGACACGTGCAGACACCAGTTGGTCAATATTTCAAACAACCCGGAACAACACTGGGCATGACATGACATGAAATTGTAATCTGTAATATATATTAATAATAATAATAATATATATTAATAATAATAATAATATATATTAATAATAATAATAATATATATTAATAATAATAATAATATATATTAATATATTTTGTTATTATTACTTCTATTTAAACAGTTGTATAACTGTACAACTGTAATTATAATTATAACCATATGCTACGTAATATCTAATATTTCAAATTAATTACATAATTGTATAATTATATAATTAATTATATAATAGGTTATTATTTCATTTTTAAACGAATGAAAAAGTCTCAAATAGGGGATTGGTTGGCGGTGTGGTGTAGGACAGAGAGGACTGGAGAAAGTCTATTCGTATCCCGACTCTGGTTAAACTGGGATTCAGGGAAAGATGATGATGATGATGAATGATATAATTGTAGATTTCTAAATTATTTTAATATGTTTTATATATCTATAATTGCTGTAATTTGGTAGATTTAGCCCGGAGCAGCTAGGTCTAACGGCCAGCACAGCCCTGGTGTGGACGATCATAGAGATCCTGGTGCTGCTCTTTACCATGTACATCGTCAACGTGTCCACAGGTCTCAAGTATCTAGACCTGCTGGCGTACTGCGGATATAAATACGTCGGGTACTTTTCGCTCTCTCTCTCTCTACTGTCCGTCTCTGTCTTTATCTATCTCTCTCTCTCTCTCTTTCTTTGTCTGTCTCTATCTCTCTCTCCCTCTTGCTATCTATCTCTCACCCTCTTGCTATCTCTCGCTATCGCTCTCTGTCTATCTATCTCTCCGTCTCTCTCTCTCTGTCTCTATCTATCTCTCTCACTCTGTCTCTATCCCTGGATCTTTCTCTCACTCTCTCTGTCTTTCTTTATACTACTATAGTAAAGTCATGTATACGTAAATGTCTAAATTACTTAGATTTTACTGTATGTATCTTACTGGATTACAGGTAGTGTAATGCCTGTGTCAATCAATCAATCAGTCACTGATTGATTGATTGATTGATGATGATACACTACAATGCAGTCAACAGATTTAACGTCCATTTTCTTTTCCTTTGACAATGTAATGGAATTTTAAAAATTCGACGCAAGCATACACTCAATCAATCAACTAAAGATTATTAACTAAATATTAATTAAATGATTTCCAGTGATCGTTCAAAGTAGTTTCTCAATAATGACTTCTAGTCAAGTCTCTCAATCTGGAAGCTCTCTGGCAAGATACAGCTATTACTATCTGTATGTATGTATATACATACATACAGATAGTAATAGCTGTACATACTTACATACATACACACAATACAGTATACTAGCTATTAAATGCATATAGGCCTATACATAAATTCATAGAATACAGTAATCTAGCTATTAAATATATATACATTATATACATAAATACATAGAATACAGTATACTATTAATTCTATGGTTGTATACATGAACTCTAAGCTGTGTACTGTTACAGGATCATCCTGGTTCTACTCGCCAGCCTAACGTTCAACTCCACGGGCTACTACGTGGCTCTTGGCTGGACCAGTCTTTCCATTGCCTTCTTTCTAGTCAGTACTGCTCTTCTTCTTTCCAGTGTTCTAACAGTCTATTTCACTTCAACGGTTTTATATTGATTTTATCAATAGGGCTTTTTTCAGTTTGATTTTACCATTTATTATTACATCACACTAGACAAATCTTCTACGTCTATTTTTATTCTTTATGATTGATTGATTGATTGATTGATAGATAGATAGATTGATTCGGATCATTTTTGGACTGAATGATTGACCTTATTGATCTTTTTAGAACAATTGCTTAATTAAATCATTTTATTTATTATTTGATTGATTGTTTCAGAACATTAGCTAAATTAAATCATTTGATTGATTATTTGATTGATTGTTTCAGAACGATTGCTAAATTAAATCATTTGAATGATTAATTGATTGATTGTTTTATAGCGATTGTCATAGTAAATTATTTGATTGATTGATTGATTGTTAAGTATTTGATTGATTGATTGTTGCAGGTCAGATCGCTGAAGCTCGCTATAGAGCCCCACGCGGACACCAGGGGAGGGGAGGGGGTGTACGGGGGAGGGGGTCATCAGGCAGGTCAGGGGGCGGGGTCTACGAGGCGTCTCTATATGCTGCTGCTCATTGCTCTCACACAGCCTGCGCTCATCTGGTGGCTTACCAGACATCTCGCTCGATTTGATTGATTGATTGGTGGATTGATTGATTGATTGATTAACTAACTGATTGACTGATTGATTGATTGACTAACTGATTGTTTGACTAACTGATTGACTGATTGATTGGTTGATGAATTAATTGATAGACTAACTGATCGATTGATTGGTGGATTAACTGGCTGATTGATTGATTTACTGATTGATTGACTAACTTGATTGACTGATTGATTGGTTGATGAATTAATTGGTTGACGAACTTATGGATTGATTGGTGGATTTACTGATTGATTGATTAATTGACCGATGGATTGATTTAGTAATTGACTGACTGATTGATGAACTGATTGATTGATTTACTAATTGACTGGCTGATTGATGCTTGAGGATATCTAGTTCCTATATCAATTGATAAGCTGATTAAAGGATTCGACGTTTGACGGATTGCTTTCACTGGTTAATGATTAACTGATTAACTGATTGGTTAAAGATTTGTGTGATGAATTGATTGATTGAGTGATTATTAGTCTATTGCTTGATTGATTAACAGAACTGCAATTTTGTTTTAGTGACTTTAGAAGTTAGATATCTCTCTCTAGTATTCTGCAAACTTGCAGGTCCAAGGTACATATTCATACTCAGAGTCTGCTTTCATACTCCATAGAGGGCACTAAATAGATCAAAAAATTAATCACGTCAAAAAACGGCAATGCCTTATCCAGATCTTATGTAGTCAAAACATTTAGATTAGTATGGCGTCTGAGGTGGTCTTCCGTTGTTTTCCTATGTTCTTTCTCAATAGCCTCATATGATACGCTTGATTAACTGTTAATACGGTACAGTATATGATTAACGGTTGGTCTATTCTTAAGTGTTCCTGACACAACACTTGAAATGAAACTTGTTTTGTTGACTTTAGTAGTTAGATATATATGCATTTATCTATTCGCTTATGGATGATTGATTAATTCAGTGGATGATTTATGGATTGATCGGTCAATGGTAAGACTTGATGATATAACTGATAAGTTGTGACTTAATGTTTATTTGAATGTATTGATTAATGTGCTGAGCCTGTGACTACCTAGTAGCTAGTTGTTTGACAACGGATCAGTAGGTGCAGTTCAAATCCATTGCTCCTCACGTCACTGAGATGATTTCTATTAACTGGCTGAGCCGGTGGCTTGTTGGCTAGTTGTTCGACAGAGGATCAGTAGGTGCAGGGTTCAAATCCAGTGCTTGCTCTGTCACTGTCGGAGCAGGAAACTGACGCTAAAGTTGGCTTCGGTTCTGGCTTTATTGTCACTTGATCACAGTGTTTTACTTGTGCTATACTTGTCTGCTAATTAGCCGATAGAAGTACAATTAATCTGTCAGATTACCATTCATTTCCTTAGTAAAACCTCTGCATTTGTCATGACGGACAGCTTTTGTTTCGTTAGGTTATTAAACATTTCGTCTGATATTTGAGGTACACTGTTTTCTGTTGTTACAATAGACATTTTGTGTCACTCGATCTTGATCATAAAATAGCCTCGATATTACGTTGTATAATATTATGTATAAGTAACCCCGTGTTGAGCCCGGGTGTGGTTGGACCACTGCAGAATAGGGCAACCGCAAGCAAACTGGCGCGTGTACGTAAGAGGCGACTAAGGCAGGAGCTGAGGAAGGCAGAGGGGACCCACCTCATCATGAAATATATCCCTAGGATTAAATGGCGGTTAATCCATTATAAAAATCTGGAAGGCAACGTGAAACCACCTCAGAAGCAATATTCTCAAGCTATAGGCTTCATTTCGGTGTGGATAAGGCTTAGCCAGTTGTGAAGGGATTAACTCGTTAATCGATGGTGTGCTCTTTATGGATCTTGAAATACAGTAAGCTGGAAAGAACGATTAGATAGCTTAGAGCGTGAGGTAAGCTGTGTCTCACAGTTTTTGCGCCCTCAATGGTAGAAGCATCGATCTATAAATAAGTTGATGGCCTCAAAAAACTATCAGCTAGTGTCATTTACCCGCAACATTATAATAATAACAGCAATTAGAGTGCTACAGTCATCAGTGACAACATCGAGCTCTACTGAGACAAAATCAAGCCGGCGAGCAAAAAGAAGGTCCAAAAACAGTGCAAATTCAAAAATCAGTCCAAAGTATATAACAACTAACGATTGGTTTGAGATAAAAGTCGCTTTATAATAGGTTTTTTATTACATGTATCAGTTGCAACTTCGTCGCTTGTAATGTAAGGAACAGTGAACAGGTGGGCTAGTTAATAGTGTCCCGTGTGCAAAAATAATAAAAATCATAATAATAAAGGTTTAACGTCCGTTTCCTCATCCAAAGATAATGTCAGGGACGTCCCACCGCACACATCACTACAGATCAATTCACCCGAACCAATCTGCAAAAGAAATGTGCAGAGGAGAAGTAAGGTCCTAAGCGAAAGCCAGTCCGGTGATAGCAAGGGAAAATGGAAGTCATAGCAAAATTGGCTACGTGATCAAGTTAAATACGACAATGCTTTACAACGAAACTGCTATCTGAAGGTCAGACGAAGTTGTTATTTATGTCCTTTGTAGAGGACAAGTTCCTTGTCTGTAACTATTATAAATTGTAATAATTTTATTACAGATGCATTCCTGCGTGACTATATGACAATCACAATTGACTCTAAACTCACTAATAATTATGATACGTTCATATAGTTGATTACAAACTATTTCAATGTCGTTTTGATTCGAGCCGATGTCAGCCTATTAGACTAGCCTACTTCAGAAAGTCGGCTTGCTTTTTTGCTAAGTGCCTATACCCCGACCAAAATTTGCTTGTTTAGTGACGTTTTTATCGTTTTCGTCTGGATAACCTTGAGCTCGGCAATTGTTTAGCAAATAAATTTGACAAAATTTTTAGTGCCTAGCAGAGTTTAAGAGATCCTAAACCACTGGCAGTTCGTAAGGACATAAGAAAAGATCCGCCGATTAAAATTATAACATAGGCCTATAGGTCTACTATTGCTAAGTCGACATCCCCACAACAACCACAACAACAACATGAGGAACAACAACAATTCTACTACTGCTAAGTTGGCATCCCCACAACAACAACAATAACAATAATAATAACAACAATTAGAGTGCTACAGTCATCAATGACAACATTGAGAAAATGACAACAATGACAACAAATGATCAACAATGACACTATTGAGACAAAATTAAACCGGCGAGCAAAATGAAGGTCCAAAAACGGTGCAAATTCCAAAATCCAGATAATCAGTCCAAAGTAAAAACAACATAAGAAACAGCAAAATTTTACTATTGCTAAATTGACATCCCCACAACAACAACAACAACAATATGAGCAACAACAACACTTCATGGGTTGCTACTTTCGCGGAGGACAACATCGAGCACTATGGAAAAAAGACAAGCCTATGAGCAGTATACAAAAAGGTCCAAGACGGTGCAAATCCAGTATCCAGAAATCAGTACAAGTTCAATGTCTGCTGCAGCTCCCCCCCTCCTTCCCTACACCCGACCATGTACCTTCCCCTTAATTGTAGAAATTTGATGATACGACTGAATGGAAGAGGACTTGGTTCGTCTAGTGCTGAATCGGGCCCCGCTTAATCAACTGTGGTCGACGCATAATCAAGGGAGCGGTTGGTTGAATTCTAACCAAGCGAAACGAGCGGCTTGTGAATTATAAGCGTTCAGTAGAGGTGGAGCCTTTGATGAAATTGTGATAACGATCTGTTGCTGTTAATTGCGCAGCAACTGTGGTGTCAACGGCAGCTACGCTGAGGATGCTAATTACGTAGCAGCTAGAGTAGCAGCAGCTGCATTGACGTTGCTACTAATTAGCCTACGTAGCAGCTATGGTAGCGGCAGCTTTATTGACGCTGCTACTAAATACATAGCAGCTCTGGTAGTAACAGCAGCTGCATTGTCGATGCTAATTGCGTAGCAACTGTAGTAGCTGCAGCTGAAAGCTACATTTCCACTGCTAATTGAACTAGCAGCGTCTGAAAGTTACAGGGTCGCCTCTAATTGTGTAGCAACTGTTACAGCAGCTGACGAAAAGCATTTTGAAGAAAGTTAGGCCTACATATGCTAGAACAAAGTAACATGCTGATTCATTAGACCCTACAACTTAAGTTTTGACTTTCTAAAACAATAGTGCGAAAATTGCATTTCGACACAATTCTTTACAATGTCTAAAATGGTCGATCTTTTTAGTGAAATGTGCATTTTATCCATTGAAATAAGCTCAGATTCGCAATATCTAACATATGTAGAGTATATGAGGAGAATTCCCCAGAGGTGGGGTAGGTATGAACGACTGAGAGCGCAGTCTTTGCATACCATTCTACCTACTATCATCATCACTATCATATTCCCTTGGATCCAAGTTTAACCAGGGTCGGGATACAAATAGACAGACTCAAATCCTCTGTGACCTACACCACACCACCAGCCAATCCCCTATTTGCGACCATTCTACGTACTATACAGCATTATACAGGCCCCATATATTAAATATTTGACAGTCTATCTATCTAACTATCTATCTAACTATCTATTTAACCATCTATCTAACTATCTATCTAACTATCTATCTAACCATCTATCTAACTATCTATCTAACTATCTATCTAACCATCTATCTAACTATCTATCTAACTATCTATCTAACCATCTATCTAACTATCTATCTAACTATCTATCTAACTATCTATCTAACTATATGAAATCCCGAGGAATTACAGGTATATGCGCTTTTGACTTATTTTTAACATAGTCTGAAATCAGAAATATGGGTCGAACCCCAGACATCCTAACGGGGAAATTCTTAACAGGTTAAAAAAACAGCGAGATCCAAGACTTCAATATCAAACTAAAGATACTTCTATCACAACACAGATAGCGATAAGCTAGCTATAGGCCAAAGCTATAGGGCTAAGGTAATAAGGTATTAGTAACTCCAACAGCAAAGAGATAAATGAAGTCGCAGCCTTTAGGCCGATGACAGCAAAAAGTTGTCCATAAAACGGTGCAAATCCAATTTTTGAAAATGTAAGAAATGTCTATTAAGACGAATTAAGGTTGACGCATTTGTCACTTATAAACGCCCGGTGGGAAAACATAGATAAAAAAGGTTGATTATTTAATTGTCTACAATACTGACAATAGAGCAGCTGAAGCTGAGAGCCTGCTAGGCCTAATAAAGTTAGAGTAGGGGTGACGAGTAGGCCTACATAGGGCCTACTACCACCCCCTCCCACCTCAACTCTGGTCCATTCCCTCTCCCCACCTTCACTCCTAACAAGACCCTCTCTGTGTCGAATTTCTGCAAATTGTAAATATTTATAATTATAAACGCTTGTGATGGAAACATTTGTAATTACAACTAAGCCATTTTAATTAATCGTTTAAAATATGCAGGATCGAAAGCTGTCTACAACAGGGTCTCTCGCCCGCCCACATTTAGGCCTAAGCCCTAGGGCCTGTAACTAGCCCTAAACTAGGGCCTAAGCCCTAGGGCCTGTCCAAGTTTCTCTCTACCTTGTGATGCTTCTGCTTCATATAGTACTGTGGCATAGATCACTATATATAGATAGGTCGTCTTCGTTGGCTTTCTATATGTGGACATTAAATAGAGACACATATTTAAGTTTCATTAACTCTCGTAGTAATCTATTAATAAAACTCTAATGAAAACCTTTACTCTAACCCTGATCATAAGATGTACCTATGTAATAATATTTCAGTGACTAAATTACAAATAACTTAATTTTCAGCTAACACGAGAAAGTGTCGTTATTTAATGACCGTTTTCTGCTGCCGGCACTTCGTAACTGCCGCGAATAAATTAGCGAGCGGTTACGTTAAAGAGCGCCATCTCTAGAAAACACATTATCATTTCTGTATGACATTGTCACCGTGAGAATAGTGCAGAGGTGCGACCTCTGATATAAATACACTATACTAGGAGTTTATGATAGAAAGAGGATAGAAGTGTTAATTGAAGGTCGGATAGTATCATGTTTTAGCTGCTACTGGGCTCTCCCGTCACTGACATCGCTTTCGAGTGAGGAAACTGACGTTAACATTATCTTTACTAGATTTTACTATTGACTTTATTGTCTTGTTTCCTAAATCTCCATTGATTAGTGTACCATCCCACGCTCGTCCATCGCTTAAAACTTCTCCAGTGATCTACAAAGCGTAATATATAAATGTCTCAGTAACGGAGTGGTAACGTCTTGCAGTTTTAAATGACAGACCCTGAGGTGAATTAAGTTCACCTATGTTCGAATCCCAGCCGCGCTGATCTGAGAGTGAAATCTCGGACGTTCACTGGACTGGTTATACGGAAAATGGATTAATTTGCCTAACGGTTTAAACATGTGGGATTAAAAGTGATAGACATCAACGTAGTTGACCATTTCACTATAATGTGTGTTTTACTATTTTTATATAGTCTTGACTTTTTATTCATTTGTATACGTTTTGAAATTGAAATCTTTCTTCAGATATAAATTTTGGAATTATTTTAAAGAGTTGTTGCCGTAGCTAATACTAATGATATTTGAGAAAGGATTGCGTTTAATACTCTAGTTATGTAAGTTTACTTTCTTTATTTTCAATACGTTGATTTGTGTTGGGTTTGTTATCTGTTGTATGTGTTTCTAACTGCCATGAGTTTGGTGAAATAAAGAAAGTATTATCTGATATCCTTTGACTAGGTCTTCCTCTAGATATTTTTCTGGCTGCCATTTTCGCGTGTACCACCTCTGTTAGCAAATCAATTCTTCACAACTACTGCAAAAAGTACCCACAAGGTTCTGAGTATTATTCAATCCAGTACTTTACATTTGTCTGCTCAGCATCAAAACTAAAGTATTTATTCATTGTACTTTAATTGTTATTTTTTGAGTAGTTACTAATTATACTTATTATTATTTAAAAAGTTATAATCATTATAGTCATAATCATCAAAGTCGTCGTCGTCATTATTTACCCTTGAATCCAATTTTCCAAGTCTGCTCAAGGCTTCGATTTGTTTTCTCTTAATACATGTATTTATTATTTAATATTTTTTCTTTATACTGGTCAAGAGAGTGAAATAAGTCAACACGAAAGTCTCACGCCATACTCTACGTTGTATATCAATTGCACGTTAGATATTTGAATATGTTTGTCATGTATCTCTCATTGAGAACCGGATCATCACTCAGTCTAGTCTGACTGCTGCTTTGATCTGTCGGTCCGTTGATCAACCACGGCGATTGTCGGGTTTCTGGTGTGCAACGGTTCACCAGTACACCTGACGTCTTGAAGATAAGCCCTTTAGGCTTCTGGTCCTGGCATTAAACCAACAAGAAATTATCTCTGCTAACTCTCGTAATTTCTATCAGATTCATTGAGTAATGCAATTATGTCCAATTAATAAGTTAACGTCGTATAGACTTAAATGTAAGAGAAACTGAAAGCGAATTATCTACACTTACTTTAACTAATTCTAAAACTTAGCTTAACCTGAAGAGGAATAGCAGTTTTAGCTGCCCGGATTCTGCAATCAATCATGGCAATATCTCGAACAGTTTCAAGCACCAGGGATTTCCGGGTAGGGCTTCATCCCAGGACATGGAAACTCCCAATACTCGCCCTCTTGGTCCTGCTTGGACTGTCCCGATCAACATTCGGTGAGACCCTGCACAAAGCTGGAAGCGGAAAGGAAAGTCAGCCGAATTCGGAAATGAAATCGACAGACGGTGAATCAGAATATCGTTTAGCGTCGAACTATATCAGCGAGAGATCGGAGACTTTTCTTGAGTATAGGATAAGGTCAGAGAGGTCCGTAGATGACGCAGGTCAGGGACTCGGAGCTGATCCCAATACTACGGGTGCTTCTTACCCATTCGATGCTGGGATAGGGGTGACAGAATCTGGGTCAGGTCGCGCAACTGGGTCAGGTCACGCGACTGGGTCAGGTCACGGAACTGGGTCTCAAGGTCACGGAGAGGGATCAGTAGGTCACGGAGATTCGACTATAGGTCACGATACTGGAAAGGAAGGTCACGGAGGTCCTGGTGGGGGGTCAGGAGGTCATGAAGATACTGAAGGTCATAGTAATGGCACTGAAGGTCACGGAGAGGTGGAAAGGTTCAAAGTGGCAAAGTTAGATTTCGGATACGTAAAGACCTATTTCATGGTTTCTATATTCGTTCTGTTCGCCTGCCTCGCTAAACTGTGTAAGTATCGCCAGGGCCTACTCTTAAACGTTTTATTTATTTATATTTATTTAATCTTCTAACGAATGGAAAAGTCTGAACTATATTGTGTCCAGGTTGTTTCGAGAATTGATCAACAGGAGTCTGCACGTGTCGTTGAAGGCAACTAAAGCACTTAGATCCAACATCAGAAAGGACATCCGGTTGGTGGGCGCCTACTCCGCCTAGGCTCCAGAAATTGCTATACACATTTAAACGAATGAAAGTCTCAAATAGGGGATTGACTGATGATGTGATATGGGACAAAGAGGATATGAGACAGTCTATTCGTATCCCGACTCTGGATGAACTGAGATTCAATGGAAGATGATGATAATGATTTAGTTAATCTATTGTACTCGCTCTTGTACTACTTGATCTTTCGGGTGCTCTTGACACCATTGATCATAGCATTCTCGCCAATAGACTTAAAATCTGATTAGACATATCTGATTCTGCTTTCTCACTTCTCTCCTTCTATCTCTCTAGTGGCACTCATTTCGTTATTACCGGTATTGAATGCTCTCCTGTAGTGCCTCTTCTCATTGGTGCGCCATAATGATCTGTACTTGTACTCTTCTTTCTCTATACTATCCCAATGTTTTATTTTAGATAACTTTTCAATACAGTTTCACTTAATTTCAGATGCTACTCAGCTGTATGTCTCATTTTCTAGTTACCATTTTGATCTGAAACTGCAGCACCTCTTATCTGTCCTTGACAAAGTTTTTCGTGGTTCTGTGCATTGTATTGTCTATTGTAATATCCAGCATATAGCCATGCATTACAATATCAAGCATCTCGCCCGCAGGCTAATCAAATATGACAGGCTGGTTTAGATTTGTAATTTCTATGCCTTTTGCCAGTTTTTCACATGGAGAAGTACGTATCTAAGTACTTCCCGGAGAGTTGTCTGCTAATCCTGCTCGGGATTGTAGTGGGTGGAATCCTGTACGTCTGTGGTGAGAAGTCCTATGAACTCAACACGACTACTTTCTTCCTCATCTTACTACCGCCCATCATACTAGACGCTGGTTACTTCATGCCGGCGAGGCCTTTCTTCGATCAGCTAGGCACCATTCTTCTCTACGCCATCCTCGGCACCCTCTTCAACACGCTCTGTCTGGGCTTTGCGCTGTGGGGTATCTACGAAGGTAGGCAATCTTTCTTAAATCAGCTAATCGATAATCAATCGATCAATCGATCTTAAATAGGCTAATCGATAATCAATATTACCGAGCTAATCGATAATCAATCGATCATAAATCAATTATCGACCATCAGTCCAATGGCTGGAGCCAGTGGCGATGTCCGTAAGATACTCGACCGCGGATCAATATGTGCGGGGTTCAAATCCTGGGCTCGCCCGTCACTTACATCACCTTAGAGTGAGAAAACTGACGTTAATCTTAGCTTTACCAGTTTCATCATTCAACCAGTCTATTATGAATCAATTAATATGTGATCAATCAATTAAGCGATCATAAATCAAGAAGTTGAACATCAATAAATTAATCGATTATCAATCAAGCAATAAATCAATCACTAATCAACCAATTAATTGATCAACAATTGATCAAATCGATTTTGGTTCTGTAGACCTATCAGTCCACTGTTGTTGTTGTTGTTGTTGTTGCTGTTGTTGTTGTTGTTGTATTAGGAGGAGGATTCAGCAGGTTGACCAGTCTACTGTTGTTGTTGTTGTTGTTGTTTTTGTCTACAGGAGGGGGATTCAGTAGACTGACGAGTCCCCTGTTGTTGCTGGACTCGCTCGTGTTCGCCTCGCTACTGGCAGCTGTCGACCCCGTGGCTGTGCTCGCCGTGTTCGAGTCCGTGCACGTCAACGAGATCCTCTACATCGTCGTGTTCGGCGAGTCCCTGCTCAATGACGGGATCTCCGTGGTGAGAGTCTCTCTGTCTCTGCCTCTCTATCTCTCTATCCGTCTCTATCTCTGTCTCTCGGTCTCTATCTGCCTGTCTTTGTCTATCTCTATCTTTCTCTGTCTCTCTCCTTATCTCTCGCTATCTCTCTCTCTGTTTCTTTCTATATATTTCTCTCTCTATCTCCATCTCTCTCTCTTTCCATATCTCTCTATATCTCTATCTCGATCTCTCTATATTTCTATCTCTCTTTCTCTATCTCTGTCTCTCCCTCTCTCTCTCTCTCTGTATCTCTATCTCTCTCTCTCTCTCTCTCTCTCTCTCTCTCTCTTTCTCTCCCTTTCTCTCTCTCTCTCTCTCTATCTCTATCTCTTAGAAGGAGGAAGACCACAACAGAAGTGGTATGCGGTGACTAAGAGGTACATGAAAATAGCGGATTGACTGATAATACGGTGTGGGACAGAGAGTATTGGAGTAGGTCTATTCGTATCCCGACCCTAGTTGAATTTGGATTTAAGATAAGAAGAAGATGATGACTATGTATACCGTTTTGGTAGATGAAACTGAAGATAACATTAGCTCTACTGGCTTTTACGGGTTATTAACTCAGGTACTGCATCATCTATTCATTCAGAGAGGATTGTACATCCATTCGTATCCTGACCCTAGTTAAACTGGGATTTACGAGAAGAAAAAGATGATGATGATGTATACGCTTTCGATAGATGAAACTGACGTTAACATTGGCTTTCGATAGGTGAAACAAATATATAAAATGAAAATGAATACATGTAGATATTTCTGGGGATTTAAGAGAAGTAAAAGATGATGATGATGTATACGCTTTCAAAAGAAGAAACTGAGGTTACCATTAAATTGACGGGTTTATATATAGCTTTATTTCACCATTCAGGTAGCAAGACAAGAAACAAATACAATACTATCATACTAGTAAACACAAAAATAGCGTTGAAAAAAAATTCGACGCAAGCATACACTCAATCAATCAACTCAAAATTAGTTAAATGATTATTATATCTCAGGTGCTGTATCATCTATTCGAGGGGCTTAGTGAGATAGGAGCGGCCAACATCCTCCCGGTCGATGTGATAGCGGGGGTCGGGTCCTTCTTCGTCATCGTGTTCGGGGCAGTGGGTATCGGGGTCTTGCTAGCCGTGCTTGCTGGGATCATCTCCCGCTTCACTCGCCACGTGAGGGTGATGGAGCCACTCCTCGTGGTCGTCATCGGCTACCTCTCCTTCATCATCGCAGAGATGTTTCATCTGTCCGGGATACTAGCGTAAGCATCAATCAATCATTTAATCAATTAGTTATCGGCTGAATTAATGAGTTTAAGAGCAATCAATCATTCAATTAGTTACTCAGTCAAATCTATCAGTTAATCAAATATTCACAAAAACGTTTATCCAAATGTGAGTAGGCCTAAATCAAACTCAAACGGGCTATCGTTTAGTAGCCAAACAAACACTTCGCCAATATATCAATCAATTGGTAATGATTATCAAACAAACAATCAATAAATCAATCGATAAAGCGACTAACTGTTCGCGAATTAATGCAGGTACATTTATTGCTATTAACTCAGCATAGAAAGTGATTTATTTCTTATTTTCTTTATGGGCCTCTTTATATTTGATTTATTAAGTAGCTACGTTACGATGGAGTAATTTTCTTGATGCATTGACTAAACAGCTGAGTGAAATCCGCAACAGTTTTCTTGATAGATTAATTATACAACTGAGTAATATAATGATTGATTAAGCAAATTTTAGACTGATTGATTGATTGATTAAACGATTAATTGACTGAATGATTGACTGACTGACTGACTGACTGATTGACTGACTGGCTAACTGACGCATTGGCTCCCTGGTCCTACTTACTCACTGACTCACTGCTTCGATCGATCGATTGATTGGACATCTGATTGATTGATCTCTCAGCTGTACATTCTGCGGCATCACAATGCGCAAGTACGTGGAGGTCAACTACTCGAGTAAGTCCCAGGTCACTATTCGCTACATACTCAAGATGATGGCCACAGTCTGCGAGATCATCATCTTCATGTACCTCGGCATCTCCGTCGTCAGTGACACACACACGTGGGACACTGCCTTCGTCCTTATCACCCTCCTGCTCTGCCTCGTCTTCAGAGCTATGGGTTGGTAGCCCCTACTTATTTATTTATTTATTGATTTATTTGTTTATTTATTGATTTATTTGTTTATTTATTTATTTGTTTATTGATTGATTGATTGATTGATTGATTTATTTATTTATTTATTTATTTTTTGTTTATTTATGAAATAGATAAATAAAAAAAGAATGGGCTACAGACCAATTTGTAGATTAGCTTGCGTGTTCAGAGCCATGTGGTTATCTGCCTTTGGCTCTGAACACCCTTATTCTGTAAATTAGTTACAGTATTAAGACCCATGGGTTGGTATCCCTTCTTCTGCAAATTAATTAGAGTGCTCAAAGCCATGGGTAGGAAGCCATTCTTCTGCTAACTACTTAGCGTGTTCAAACCCATGGTTTGGTAGCCATTAATTAGTGTTAGTGTGTATGCATGGGTTGATAACCTTTCTTCTCAAAGCCCCTAGCGTATTCGGAATCTCGGCAACACTTATTCTGCAAAATATTAGACTTAGGTCTTTGAAAAATCGAAGAAAATATGACGATCTTGTGGTATCTCTTAATTGCAAATTTGTTAGATAGACATACATGTAAGTTAATTATTGTTTACGGAGTGCTTCGTCGTTGGAGTGAGACATTGAACTCCGGAAGTAAATCTCAGAATAGATACTGTTGTTTTCTACGAAAAAGTGGGGTTTTAATAATCTTTTTATTTTCTGATGACATTTGTAAGGCAGAAGCATCTGTTTCGACCTGCAATAGCTTCGCACACAATAAGTGAATCTAGATCTAGTTGAAACAAGAACCTCTTGGAGAGCAATACCACCGAATTTCACCAATCAAAGAAATTGCTATAAAATAAATTAGCTGTAATATTGCAGGTAATACAATCAATGTTTGATGGATATAAACCCAATATATATAACTATCCAATATATACGGTAAATATGTTTAAATCCAATATATAAATATGGATCAATGTTTTATGGAAATACATATTCAGGGGTGCTGCTGCTAACGTTTTTTGCCAATCTGATACGAGTCGTCAAGCTAAGCTACATCGACCAGTTTATAATGTCTTACGGGGGGCTGAGGGGGGCCATAGCCTTCGCCCTGGTGGTACTACTGGACCCCCACCACTTCAAACACAGGCGGCTGTTCATTACCAGTACTGTAGTCGTTATCTACTTCACCAATCTTGTACTGGTGAGTCATTTAGTCAATCAATCAGTCGATCGGACAATCAGTAGATTAATAATAATAATAATAATAATAATAATAATAATAATAATAATAACAATTAGAGTGCTACAGTCATCAATGCCATCAAGCACTATTAACAGCCATCGAGCACTATTGAGACAAAATCAAGCCGGCGAGCAAAAGGAAGGTCCAAAAACGGTGCAAATTCCAAAATCCAGATAATCAGTCCAAAGTAATTTAAAATTATAACCAATTATACCCATAAATTAATCAATTAATCAATCAGTATATCAGTCGATCAATCAATCAGTCAATCGGACAATTAAATCAATCAATCAAATCAATAAGCCTGTCAATCAATCCATTAGTAATTAATGGGCAAAAAATAAATTAATAATTAAATCAGTTAATAAAAAAGTCGTCCGTTTCAAAAGTCATCAACCTATCAATCATACAGTCACGCCATGAGTATAATTAATTATATTATTTCATTACCAAATAAATTGTTAAATTACTAAATTCAATAGTAGATTATAAAATTTAATACGCTATTTAATAAATTACATTATAAATAGAAATCTTGATTAAAAACTCACGGGCATGGGGTTTTAACGCAATGGTCCAAAATTTAAAAGAAAAAAATTAAATATTACAAACTACCAGAATTTGGAAGTTAATATAGCTTATTTTATTTATTTTAAGCCACGTGCATTGACTTCTTTAGTGTTCGTTCGTATCATTTAGAAGGGACAAATAGAACGGTCAATGTGTGGAGATATAATAATTATTATATAATAGTTATATATTTCATTATATAAATTATTACATAATAGCTATACAGTAGTTAGATTTAGTGATATAACAATAATATCATGATTAGTTGTAAGTACAATTAGTTATGATCTTTGAAAAAGTTTCTAAAAGTTGCAACTTTTAAAATGTAGTCACCTCTTTGCCGTTATTAACTTAATAATCTCATTAAACTTCTGGTTATATTTTTGCTTATGTCTCAACTGTCGTGGCTGTTTAAACGATGGCAGGGATTCTTTTCAATGAAATTCGGCAGACTGTTAGGTTCTATTCTGTGGATATAATTCATTTCATATTTCGGCTGAGCACGTCCTGAGTTTTGTTCGTAGAACCTGTGCTCTCGAGAACTAGGAAATTTTTCGCTCAAAGCTGTCTACACTCGGTCTTCCAAGGTGGTCACCCACAATGTACTAACCGGGCGCGAAGTTGCTTAACTTAGTTTAGTTGACTCGTAGCTAAACCTACTGCGCTAAATCCCGCCCCAAACTTCTAGTAATTATCTTTTACAGAAGAAAGAGTTACTTTCATAATAAAAGTAATTAAACTTTTAGTTAGTAACTTTTAGGTACTAAACTTTAGTTTCAACTCCTCTATAGATATTATTATATTATAATTATACAACAGTTAGCTGTAGTTATCTAATAAGATAAAAAAGACTTTATTTAATTAAAAGTTTTTTAAAAAAGCGATTAAAATAATTCCTCTGCACTCTGGGAAGCCGCTTTAGCCTTTATCTAATAATTATATATCAATTACTTATAATTAAATAAAAACTTTATAATAATTATCTATAATAATATAATAGTATACAGTAGACAATTAATTAGTAATTTGGTTTAGAAATTAATTATGGGTAATTATGTAATAGGGAAAGAAATAATCGATTAATTATATTAATTAGATTACGCCTATAATTAATTATTTACTTATTTAACAGGGAACAACTATAGAACCCCTGGTGAAACTTTTGAAGGTAAAGAGACAGGTGACACGTGATTTGGCCGTGGGAGAGAAAATAGTGTATAGAGTTAGTCAATTTTCTTCTACAGTTATGCTCTTTCTCTCTAGTTCTCTATCTCTTTCTCTCGCTTTCTCTTTCTCTCTAGTGCTCTTTCTTTCAGTTATTAATTGCATTTTACATGAAATAAATAGAGTTATTGAAGGTGGTCAGCTAGATAAAATGTATATCATCTTACCTGGCGGCCGTTATTCTAATTTTAACAAACTATTTTTTAATATTAAAAAATAGTTTGTTAAAAATAGAAATAAACATATGTTTATTTCTATTTTTATTTGTATATGATGTTAACCCAACTCTCTCTCTCTCTCTCTCTCTCTCTCTCTCTCTCTCTCTCTTTCTCTCTCTCTCTCTCCATTTGTCTATGTAACGTTTATGTCCATGGCAAACATTTCTACTCAGTACCTATTGTCGCACTCAGTATGAGCATTTCTGCTTTAGCCTATGTAAATCAAGACAATTAATAACATTGCCCAATGATCTAACATCAATATCAACATCATTTGCTTCAGAAGTATAAAACAGTTTTTGCTTTTCGTATGTCTATTTACATCTATTTTATCTCTTTAAATTTATTATGAAGTCTATTGAACTGTTGTAGATGATAGATCACGTGATGGCAGGGATAGAGGACATAGCTGACCAGCAGGGCCATCATATGCTGAGAGAGAGGTGCGGTAAATCTAGTAAAGTCACAGTATTCAGCACTTACGAAACGGGTTTTGTTTTATTTAGCCAGTGATAGAGGGAAACGGTTGAAATGGTTTGTAAGGCGCGTTAAAATAAAGAATACTCTGAAAAAGTGCGGTATTGACAATGTGTATCCATACGAATTGTAAAATCATTAGGTAGAATTAATAGACTACGTTTTTCGATTTATTTCTATCGAAAATTAAAATTATCAGATAACATTCTTAAGTAATAGCCTATTTGTTGGCTAAATTATTAGGTAAAATTTTAAGTGAAATTATTGGATAAATTTTTTTGGTGCTAGCTAAGTTACAATCCATTTCGGGTCGCACTAAGCAAAGTAAATACAGTATAAGATAAACAATATCGAATCTATCTAAAATTGACTGATTGATTTGTATTATGGCGGGAGCCAGTGCCGATGTCGGTAAGACATTAGACCGCGAATCATTATGTGCGGGGTTCAAATCCTGGGCTTTCCCGTCACTGACATCGCTTTCGAGTAAGGAAACTTACGTTAACCTTGGCTTCCTAGCTTTAGCTTTTTATATAGGTTTATATTTTTTACTTTTACACCGCATTGTTTCTTGACTGCTTAACTTATTAAGTAAACACAACTTTTATTAGATTGATAATAGATTTCAGAGATTTTTCTTCCAAATACACCTTTTCTTGTTAACGGAATAGTTTATTTGCTAGACTTCCTTACATAAACCATTTTTAATTGACAGATTCTTTCCTTATATTTTAAAAAAATTATTTAGAATTAATGATTGACTAGTAACATTATTCGAAAATCTTCCTATAGGGCCTTTATAGACTTCTTATTGACGCATTAATTTATTTACTAGGATCCCCCAATAAACACCACTTTTAATCGACTGCTTGATGTAATATATAAACAAAAAAAAAAAAATATCTTAATATTACCTAATCTTAAAATTACCTAACCTTAATAAACCTGTAAAATAGTGATCTAAAATAATAATCTGTGTACTCAGTAGCAACTTACTGTTATATTAATCTTTATGACGGTAGCTCGAGTGTGTCGAGTTGTCTTGAAGAGAAGCCTTGTGCTTCTGAGCCTTGACGTTAAACACACTACAATCTATAACTTAATATAAATATCACTAGATTTCGTCGACGTATTGAATTGATCTACTAGGTTTTCCCCAATAAACACCACTTTTAGTCGACGGATTGATGTGATATAAACTTCATATTAAAAAATAACTTAATCTTAAAATACCGTTGACCCATTGATTTATTTACTAGATTTTCCTACATAAACAACGCTTTCTTGAAGAAGATCATAGCTGGCAGGAAGAACCCACAGAAGAGAGGCTTCCACGTTATGAGCACCTACAGAGAGGTCAACGAGCGAGATCTCACCCAGACTCTGAGGTCATCTCCGTCTCTCTCCAACCTCTTCAGAAGTCTCTCTCAGAGTGACCTTGCTGACCTCACCAGGGCCACCTCTCTGGGTCAGCTAGCTCGCAGTCCCCACAGCCTCGTTAACCTTCAGATAGCTGCCATTGGCTCCACCACGCTGGAAAGAACGTGAGTTATGATGAAGATTCGTAATACAAATGAACCTTCTCCACTCCTCACTATCTCCTACCATGTCAAAACTCTTCCATTCGTTTTAGAAAATTTTGTAGCAACTTCTGGAACCAAGGCGCTCACCAACCGAATGCCCTTTCTGACGTTGGTTTGGATCTTAGTGCTTTAGTCGCATTCGTCAATTAGACAGCTAAACAAATTCACCGTGTTGAGTCCGGGTTATTTTGAGAATAGATCAATCGGTGACTGAACGTGTCGTAGAAGGCGACTAAAGCAGTAAGATCCAAACCAGAGTCATGAAAGGCACTCGGTTGGTGAGCGCCTAGGCTCTAGAAGTTGCCACAAAATTTCTAAAACGAATGGAAGATTTTGACGTGGTATGAGATAATGAGGAGTGGAGATGGTTCATTCTTAACCCGACTCAAGTTAAACTGGAATTAAAGGGAAGATGATGATGATAAATACAGCATAATAACACATACATGTTAGATTGATTGATCGGCGAATGATGGACTTGAGTTTAGTGATTATTTAATTGATTATTTAATTGATTGATTATAGTTGTCTGACTAATGGAATCAATTTATTGAATGGATAAATTGTACTGATTGTAGACGTTCATATTTAAATTAATCCTTGACAGATTAATGATTGATTGATTGACTTATTGATAGGTTAATTTCTTGCTTGCTTGGTTGATTGATTGGTTGGTTGGACGATTGGTTAGTTTATTGATTGATTAATTGATCTGTTGATTGAATGATTGAATAATGGATTGATTGATTTATTGATTGATTGATTAATTGTTTGGTTGGTCGATTGGTTGGTTGGCTGGATGATTGGTTGATTGATGGATTTATCGATCGATCGATCAACAGATCGATAGATAGTACTTGGTCGATTAGATCAATTTGTGGTTGATTGACTTTCTTTGATCACTTGATAACTGCAGTGAATCAAATGGTGACGGCTCATTGAATAGCAAGATGTCCGATTCATTCCACCAATCAGATTCAGCAATAAATCTGGTTCAGATGTTTCCAACCAATAAGAAGAGTTCTGATAATTCTAAAAATAAACATCTGGCAATGAGCAACGGTTCTCCGCAGGTACGTTGTAACAACCAAGTTACTGAATCATCTACTGACGGAATCATCAAGTGACTGAATCATCCATTGACTGAATCATCAGTTGACTGAATCATCCATTGACTGTATCAGCCATAGACTGAATCATAAATTGACTGAATCATCAATCGACTGAGTCATTGATTGAATGAGTCATCAAGTGACTGAATCATTCATTGGTTGAATCATCAAGTGACTGAATCATCCATTGGTTGAATCATCCATTAACTGAATCATCACCTTACTGTATCATCCATAGACTGAATAATCAATTTACCTAAGCATCCATTGACTGAATCATCAAGTGACTGAATCATCCATTGGTTGAATCATCCATTAACTGAATCATCCATTGGCTGAATCATCCATTGACTGAATTATTGATTGACTGAATCATCCATTGACTGAATCATTGATTGACTGAATCATCAATTTACTTAATCATCCTTTGACTGAATCATCCATTAACTGAATCAGCAAAAATCATTATTATCATCACCATCGTCATCATCATCATCATCATCATCATCATCATCATCATCATCATCATCATCATCATCATCATCATCATCATCATCATCTGTTGATTGGCTAGCAGACAGTATCACGACCCAGGGGTCGCTATATTCAGCACGGCTCTGGCACTCACGTCTACGACAACCTTCCCACCTCCACTGTCTACACTGTGCCAACCAGCGACCCGTCCAACGGTAGTGCTGGTTCACATCATGGACGACCCGGTATGGAGGCTTCTGGTGCGGCAGGCATAGCATATGACTATGGGGACAAAAAGATCGACACAAAGGCGCCCCCTACGAAACAGAGTTCAGGGCCGTCATCGAAAGGTGAGAGTTCAAGGCCATCATCGAAAGGCGAGACTTCAAGGCCATCAGCGAAAGGTGAGGATTTAAGGTCATCATCGAAAGGTGACAGTGCAAGGCCATCATCGAATGGTGAGAATTCAAGGCCATCATCGAATCGTGATATAAACATGTAAATTGTTTTTAGTTGACTTTGTGGCCGAGTGGTATAATGCATTGGTAAAGCTGATAAAGCTAATGTTAACTTCAGTTTCCTCACTCTAAATTGATGTCAGTGACGGGCGAACCCAGGATTTGTACCCCGCACACAATGATCCGCGGTCGAATATCTTACCGACAGCGCAACTGGCTCCAGCCAGTGATACTCTATTCTTCAACGTTTAATCTGTGAGATGCACATTGAAAGTAAAACCTTGTTGAATCCTTTAACGCTATACTCCTGATTTATTCAATGGATATGTAGGTAGGATATAGAGTGCTTAACGTCAAGAACAAACGCACAAACGGTTCTTTAAGTCGAATCTGCTCACTCGAGTTACCGTCAAAAGTTTCGAACAACTAAGAAATATTTAAACTAGAACCTCTAGGAATTGTACGATGTCTAAACGATTTAAATCGTTTTACGTGTCTTTAACGTCAAGGTCAGAAGCACATACGGCTTCTTTCTCTAGTCGTCGAACCCGACCATCGCTGTATTTGATCAACTGAACGGCCAACCAAAGCAGCAGTCAGCCTGGACTGAGTGAAGAAATAGTTCTCAATGAGAAATACGTGTCAATCATATTCAATTATCTAAGATGCAAATGACGTATGTCTCTAGAGACCCTAGGTTTAACTAATTAATTGGATGCTGTATTTAATGAATGCCGACTATATTAATAAGAGCTTGTTTATCACAAAATAATGGTGTGTTACAGCAGAAAACACTGATTTAGAACTCCTTAACTGAATGCGGACTAGTTTAATATTAACTTGTTTCTCACAAAATAATGGTGTTTTAAGCAGACGACGATGGATTGGTGCTAACGACAAGCGGAGGTCCTAGGCACAATAAAGAAAGGGCTCAAGAAATAATCACGAGGATCACAGAGGCGCTCATCAAGTCTCAAAACGAGGGCGGCTTGAGTAACCCGGGTCAGTCTGTGTTGATAAATTTTGTGTATTATTAGTTTCATTATCGAAAGCAAATTGTTTTAGCAAGTTAACGACTAGCAAGCTAATGTTAAAATAGTCCACATTCAATAAATGAATTTAAATCCATCGATTCTGCTATAAAACACCATTATTTTGTGACAAACTAATATTTAAAAATGACTAATCCTGAGGTGAATTGAACTCTCGCGGGTTCGAATCCCACGCTGATCAGAGAGTAAAATCTCGGACATTCACTGGACTGGTTATACGGAAAATGGACTAAATTGCCTAACGTATTAAACATGTGGTCTTAAAAGTGATAGATATCAACATAGTTGATCATTTCACTATAATGTGTGTTTACTTTTTATTGTAATTGTACTATAGTCTTCTAAATTAATTACTCATTAATCTACTAAATTAATTCCTAATTTTCTGCATTTTTTATCATTCGCATTAATTTGCTATCTTTGGATTATTTTTCTATATATTTGGTTTGCAACGTTTTAGATCTTCTTTGCTCACCGACTTGGAATTGTCTCATTAGTGTTCGATGTTATCATGGATAACAGTAACACTCTAATTTTTATTGACAGTAACACTGTAAGAGAGGGACGTCAAATCTTTGTAGTGCAATGTAATTACTAGTATTGCAGTTATTGTATTGTACCGTACTATACTGTACGATGCTGTAGTGTACTGTACTGTACCGTACTATACTGTACGATGCTGTAGTGTACTGTACTGTACCGTACTGCTCTGTATTGCACCGTACTGTACCGTACTGCTCTGTATTGTACCGTACCGTACTGCTCTGTATTGTACCGTACCGTACTGCTCTGTATTGTACCGTACTGTACCGTACTGCTCTGCATTGTACCGTACTGTACCATACTGCTCTGTATTGTACTGTACTATACCGTACTGCTCTGTATTGTACCGTACTGTACCGTACTGCTCTGTATTGTACTATACTGTACCGTACTGCTCTGTATTGTACCATAATGTACCGTACTGCTCTGTATTGCACCGTAGTATACAGTATCATACTGCAGTGTACTGTACTGTACTGTACCGTACTACACTGTACTGTACCGTAACTTACCGTACCGTATAGTAACCTATTGTACAGTTCCGTACCCTACCGTACTGTTTCGTACCGTACCGTACCCTATTACATGTCTACTACCTACTGAATGTCTTAATAGCGTAGGGGTAATGTAGTTTTAAATGGCAGATCCTGAGGTGACTTAACCCTCGTGGGTTCGAATCCCAACCGCGCTGATCTGAGAGTAAAATATTGGACATTAACTGGACTTGTTATACGGAAAATGGACTAAATTGTCTAATGGTTTGAACATGTGGTATTAAAAGTGATAGATGTCAACATAGTTGATCATTTCACTATAATGCGTGTTTACTTTACTACTGTACTGTACCTTATTGTTCTATACTCTACCGTACTGTACCCTACCACTCCGTACTGTATAGTACCATGCTGTAATGTTTGTAGTATATACTATCCTATTGTAAGTGTAAAATATCATATTCTGTCTTATTACGCTGGAAAGTCAAGAACAGTTTGTCTGCCATTTTGTAGCATTCGACGATATGCTAGACGATGACCAGCCTCATGATGACGATGATGATGTGAGAGGCAATGTGAGACAGAAGGGTGGATCTAGGGCAATAGAAGGGGGCGGGGCAGGAGATAGAGCCGGGGTTGTGGGAGGGGCCAGGGAAGAAGAAAAGGGTGGAGTCAGAATGGAGGGAACGTCGCCGATTGGTCGAGAGGCGGAGACGAGTTGTTACACAGTATCCTCTGCTGGAGATATACTGGTGCGACCTAGGGCAAGTCTATTAGGTAGGGTGTGGTCAATTATAATGTTAAAAGCTGGTAAAGCTAATTTTAACGTCAGCTTCCTCACTCGAAAGCGATGGCAGTGACGGGAAAGCCCTGGATTTGAACCCCGCACATACTGATCCGCGGTAGAATATCTTACCAATATCGCCACTGGCTCCAGCCAATTGTCAATGTCAATGTGATCAATTTTAATGTTAATCTTTAAAATAGTTAAGTCAGAATGTATTATTGTAAAATATAAAATAATTATATTATGTAATAATAATAATTACATTATAAAATTATAACTTAAAAGAACGTATCAAAATGTCATCATAGACGTTTTGTGTCCCTGGTGTGTAGAACAGATCAGCCGTAGACTGTACGTGTCGTCAAAGGCGACGACGAAGCACTAAGAATCAAACCAAGGTCTGAAAGGGCAATAGATTGGTGAAGCCTAGGTTCCAGAAATTGCTTCTAAATGTTCTAAAATGAACTGAAAAGTTTTAGTCTATTCCTATCACGATCCTGGGTAGTCTGGGACACAAGGGAAGTAGATTTTTAAAATATTTCCTATCAAACGTGTTCTAATAAAATATTCACTATTAAAATGTTATGCATTAAAATGTTTTTATATTAAATGTATCACAAAATAAAAAATTAATTGTAATTTATAAAAATATTATACTTAGGGCCTATTGATAAATAAATTTTTATTAATATAAATGGTATCTATAAGAATGATATGCATTTAAAGAATTATTATTCGTATCACGAACCTAGATGGTCCGGGATTCAAGAGAAGTAGATTTTAAAATGTTTCCTATCAAACGTGTTCTAATAAAATATTCACTATTAAAATGTTATGCATTAAAATATTTTAGATTAAATGTATCATAAAATAAAAAAGAAATTGTGATTTATTAAAATATTATACTTACTTATATATAATCAATTAAATTGTTATTAATAAAATGGTATCTTTAAAAATGATATCCATTTGAATGTTGCTTAGTAACAATAATAATAAAACCTATTAGGGTGCTATAGTCGTCAATGACAACATCGAGCACTATCGAGTCAAAATCGAGCCGTCGAGCAAAAAGGAGATCCAAAATCGATGCAAATTCCAAAATCCAGAGGTTCAGTCCAAAGTATAATGTGATCTACTCATAGAGCTTGACTAGCCACTGATGTGCCATTGTGGCATGAAGCTAATGCTAACCTAGGCATTAGCTTCATGTAGGTAAATTGTTACAACAAGGCTAAACAATTCTTTTATTCGAGACGTAAGACGTAGAGACGTAAGCATGCAAGAAATGCAAAGCTTTTGTGAAAGCGGTAGCTCAAGTTCAGCTTTTACAATTTTGTGAAATACAGAAGTTGACAAGGCTAGCCTCAAAAATAATGTTAGCAAAACGAAATGTCGTGCAGCAGTGTTAATTAACAACCACCCGACAGTAACTTAAATAACACTTTAAAAAATGTAGATTGAGGTGTTTGACAAATATCTATACATGTGCATTTCTAGAATATCTGAAGTGTCTCAGTAGGCCTACATTAAATAAATGTTTCAGTAAGCTCTTAATTATTGTATCGTCAGAATATTTACTTTCACGAGATGTAAATAATGTGTGTGTGTGTGTGTGTGTGTGTGTACATATATATATATATATATATATATATATATATACATATATATGTAGTATATATATATATATATATATATATGTATATATATACATATATATATATATATATATATACCTATATATATATATATATAGACCTATATATATATATCTATATATATATATATATATATACATGTATATATATATATATATATATATATATATACATGTATATATATATATATATATATATATATATATATATACATGTGCACATCTGATAACACATCAGCTAACACATCTGATAACACATCTGATAACACATCTGATACTATATATCAATCAATCAATAAGAATTTACTAATTTCATTAAATTGTTTATTTATAATATAAATTAATGCTATTGTACAAAATCCATCATTAATCTTACTTTTTAAAGGTTTCATAAATTCTAATTCAATAAATTTGTCAATTTCAGGTGATGCCTCACACCAGCCCACTTCTCTCAGACCCCCTAAACAGGGATCTCTGCCCCCGGCCACCGTCACGGTGACCGATGAGCGAAAAAGGGCGGCCCCTGATTCAGGGACATCCGCCCCTAGCTCCCCCACCGGTTCTGGAACAGCAGGATTGGCTAAGACCGGAACGGAAGAAATGGGAAAATCCAGTCCTGGATACGTAGTTGATAAATTCTAAAAGCAAAGCAAAAAAGCTAATGTTAACGTCAGTTTCCTCGCCCGAAAGCGATGTCAGTGACGGAGGAGCCCAGGATTTGATGTCTAGTGTTATATCGGAATTTAATTGGATATTTTGACACGGTTTTCTGCCAGCTTAGTACTTCCTCAACTAGTGTAGTAATGTTTACAATTTTAACATGCGTTTGTCATTTGAGATTTAATTGTTCAAAACTCGTGTCAAGCGCCTGACATTGTAACTTTTGAATATTTCACAAAAGTCTGATTCTCTAATGCTCCGCTATAAGAATAAAACTGTTAAATGTCAATTGTAATAAATGTAAGCATACAGCTGCGTATGAAATCTTCAGTTTCCAAGAAATTGTCGATTTTAGAAAATAATGCGAGAAAAATATAAATGCAAAATTGAGTTGAGAATCAATTAGAAAACAAATGCATTTTCTCGTTGAACAATGCGAGCTCTTATGCTGATATTTCTGCAATATATGAACGTATTTTCGTGTTGTGTCCGAGACACTTAAAAATAAACTTACCTTAAACTGCAAGTATTGTAAGAAACGACTGAGTAAGAACTGAAGATGGCAATGGGACAAATCTTCTTAGAAAGAGAGAGAGAGAGAGAGGGGGGGGGGGGGGGAGAGAGAGAGAGAGAGAGAGAGAGAGAGAGAAACTGTAACTATCAATCTACGTAACAATAATAACAATAACAACAATTAGAGTGCTTCTGTATTCCAGGACAACATCGAGCACTATTGAGATAAGTCCAAGTCGGTGGGCAAAACGAAGGTCCAAAACGGTGCAAATACTAAATTCTGAAAACGTTGTAGGTGTCATAACCTCTACTTATGCACACCGCATGTAGTTTAATTGACTTCTGTGTCATAATAAATTTAATTTATAGGATAAATTTTCAAACTGAGTTCACGAACGAGTGTAAAATATTTCCCGACATAGAGCTGTTGCTATTGAGTCAATTAACACCATTATTTCATTGCTCATAAGGATATTTCATAAGATGACGGATATCCGAAGTTTACTTTGTTATTCAGGATGTCGACTAGACGACCTCGATTAATTCGTTACCTAGACGCACTATATTAGCCAGTGAATCGGTAAGTTGTTTAGTAGGCCCTAAAATCATAATGCAATCATAAAATATTGTCCTCCCACCTTCTTTCTGCTGAAAATTGTGGAAAATACCTGAAGCTAAAAATAAAAGACTAAACAGCTATTGGTCTGTTATGTGAGTGAATGAATGGGAGAAACTATCGAGCAAAGCGACGAAACTGCAATATCTAGGCTGACTTAAGACATTGTTGCAGTAATAACAGTTACATGTCCATCGACGTTTGTTTGATTTAAGACTTTACAGTCTCTGTCACGATAAGTTTAGGATTGGGTCTAATGAAGAAGTGGTTGTCAACTTTTACATCTACAAATAAATCTCTCTTCGCCTCTTTTTTCTCTCTTCTCTTTTCTTCTCTACACTTCCTTTTTCTCTCTTCTCTTCTCTTCTCGATGCTGTCACGGACGAAAGTAGCACCCTATCTGTTGTTGTTGCTGCGGATGATTTACCCCTGGTTGTATTTGT
This sequence comes from Enchytraeus crypticus, assembly GCA_905160935.1. Taxonomy (NCBI): domain Eukaryota; kingdom Metazoa; phylum Annelida; class Clitellata; order Enchytraeida; family Enchytraeidae; genus Enchytraeus; species Enchytraeus crypticus. Next base: position 1,630,511 of record CAJHZI010000483.1, on the reverse strand, counting down.
TATTTTTTCTGAGAGGGAAGCTGAGAGTCGTAGGCTTGCCGGGGGGGGGGAGGGTTGAAGGAGCTAAGCCATAGGGGGAGGTAAAAACTGGGGGTTAAAGCCTTAAAAAGGGGGTAACACATCTGCATAAGGGTTCCAACATTCATGTCGTCTTCGCCATATAAGAGATTGACGCAGTTTTGGTCTCGAAATTCTCCGGGGGTACCTGAAAATCAAACATAAAGGGGGGTACCGTACTACAGTAGGCCTACGGACCCCAGTTACGTTTTGAAGTTAGATTTTGCATCATAGGCCAGGGGAGATACCCCTGCGAACACACCTCAACCGCACAGCAAAAATCTAACCGTAGATTTGTCGTATGAATACTACTCAAACAGATCATGATGTTGACTTTTTATTGTTTATTGACTTTTTGATAGTGGCTGAAGCAAGTGGCGACGTCGGTAAGATACTCGACCGCTGATCAGAATCCCGTCACTGACATCGCTTTCGAGGGAGGAAACTAACTTTAACACTAGGTTTAGCAGCTTTTTTACTTTCAACAAAATACATCCAAGTTTCGGGTTCAAATATGATAAATTGTTATCTCTGTGGGGCAAACAAAGACATCGCGTACAAAGACGAGGTTTAAGTTCCAATGTAAAATATACATTGGTGTCATTGAACTCTCAGACCTGAGAGTTCAATGACACCTGAATTTAAATTATAAGCACAAAATCTCTTCAATAGACGCAGCTGCTTTATTAATTTATAGTACATTTTATTTACGTGTCGTCAGAAAGCGAACTGACTGAATTTCTCAGATGCATTAATTTTAACAAAGACTTCATTGTGCATATGAAGATATATGCATATTCTCCTCTCTCTGTCTCTCTCCTCGCTCTCTCTCTCTCTCTCTCTCTCTCTCTATCTTTTTTTTTCTCTCTCTCTTTATACCTATCTATCTATCTCTCTTTACAATTAATACCTCCATCCATCCATCTCTTTCTCTCTCACACTCTCTTCGTCTCATGACACTGAATATCAAATTAGTTTCAAGCCAAACCGCAGTATTACAGTAGATATAGTACTAAAATCTCTCTCTCTCACTCTCTCTCTCTCTCTCTCTCCCATACATTAATGCTAAGTTTTGGGTCCAGTACACCTATTTCTTCTCAAACTTTAATATTAACCTTAGCGCAGATATTTCTCGATAGGAAATTGGAGAAATCACCTGACTATAATCACTATATTGTGCTCTTTATTATTCTGAATGATTCCCAAGGAAGTGTTAAACAAACAAGTAGAGCTGTAAAATATTTCAAAACTGCGCATGCGTATTAATTTATCAAAATCAATCGATTCTGCAAAACTGACTTTGTGCCCATTCTAAAACATTCTCGAAGTCAAAACTCTTAGGGAATTTTCGCTCTGAAATCAGAAGGTTGAGCCTAGCTACATCCGTGTTCTTATTTTTGGTCCAACGAGTCATTCACGACTTCAAGCCGAGCGAACTTTTAAAGTGGCCATACACGATACGATTTATCTATCTGTACCGATAAATTGTACAATAAATCTGTATCGCCCACACACGGTCAAATTTATTGTACAATTTATTGTACAATTTATCTGTACAGGTAAATTATACAATAAATCTTTATCGCCCACACACGGTCAAATTTATCTGTTCAGATAAATCTGTACAGATATATCTCAACAGATATTTCGGCCACATACGGTCAAATTTATCTACCGATAAAACTGACGCTCGCCCATACACGGTCAAATTTAACTGTTCAGATATCTGAACAGTTATGCTAATTAGCTGTCAATCATTTCCAATTTGTAGAGCACGTGATTAATAACAGTCAACCAACATATTACAGTCTACAGTACGTATTACGGCGGGATTTAGCGCACTTGGTTTATTTGCGCGTAATTTATCGAAGTTAAGCTACAACGACCTCGGTTAGTACTTTGTGGGTGACTACCTTGGAAGACCGAGTGTGACAGCTTATGAAGGAAAAAATCCCAGGGTGATGAAATGTTATTCTTAGATCCGTGCCGGCTGCAATTGATGCGCCATCAAAAGGTAACGATTAATAATAAGTTTATAATAACCATGGAGAGAAAGGAGAAAATGAGCCTTAAACAAGTAGCTATGCTTCCTGGCCCAGTGTGCCGTTATTTATAACATTATATATATATATATATATATATATATATACACACACACACACACACACACACACACACACACACACATATATATATATATATATATATATATATATATATATATATATACGTGTATATATACATGTTGGTATATACGTATATATGGCGCCTATATTGGCTACATGAAATATATCCGGATCAATTATTGGACAGGTTTTCTATTTATAAGCAGTAGTAATAGAAATGGATCGAAAACGAAAGGCGAGTGCATACGTTGTCTTATTAGCTAAATAATATCAGGAAGATCTAACTGATAACAGCACTTAATAGCATCGTGTCTTGATAGTAATTATACATAAATATCATCATCATCAAAATTTTTATCATCATCATCTTCATCATTATCATCGTAATTTTCATGCATCATTATCATCATAATTATTGTAATACATCATCATCTACATCGTCGTAACTCTACGGACTAGTAAATTGAGAGAGGACTCTTAATTATATATAGACTCCTTTTTAATGGGCCTCTGTAGGGCCTGTTTATTGATCGTTCATTAAAGAGAGAGAATATAAAAGCGCGGTAAAATAAGTGAATTATGTAAATAATTGATGTAAATAAATGAATGTGATAAAAATGCGCTTAATTCTGATATTTTTCGTTGAGATATTTATATTGTCGTATACATTTGTTACAATGATTTTTATAAACTTTAATTAGCTTAATGAAAGAGTTCAATATGGAAATTTAATTATGATGCATATTTTTTATTATTAATTCTGCTTGTCAAAAGTAATGATATTGCATTATTATTATATAGGCCTACTTTTATCTTAATTAAATAACTCAACAAGAATAAGCTTAGGCCGGCAAGCGCGCCAGAAGTCATTGTGGGCGGAGCATGTCGACAAACTTATTGTACAATAAATTTATTGATCGTCCACACACGATACGATTTAACTGTTCAGATATCTGAACAGTTAAATTGGATGGTTTTCCCGACAGTTTTGAAAACTGACACTCGTCAGTTATATCTGTACAGATTTATCTGTACATATAAATCGTATCGTGTGTGGGCAGTCAAGGTCATCAGTTCTCTCGTCAGTTTTCCCCTTCAGTTTTGCCCACACACGATCAAATTTATTGTACAATTTATTGTACAATTTATCTGCACAGATAAATTGTACAATAAATCGTATCGTGTATGGCCACTTTTAGCATTTCGGCAAAACTCTACCGTTGACTGAGTACAAAAGACTCGAGTGTTAAGCCTGGCTTTTCATTAGCATTTAGATTACTGTTGGTTAACAACCGTGACTGGTTTGATTCAGTTTGAAGGCAGGAATTCGAAGCAGGTTTGGCATTATGTGAGCTTTGAGTTTAATGCTCTACTCATATTATGACGCATTTACTAAACGCATATGCGCACTTGCTAGAGTTTAAATTTCTACGCATAAAATATGCCAGCGATGCGCTTGTTGTTGTTTAAATTTACGAATGCTATAAACTTCTACTTGATTTATTCATAGTTCGTATTAAAATAGAAAGTAGAATCAATGCGCGTATGCTTAAATTTAGGATTTAAATTTATGAAATTTATGCGTATATACGATAAGTTTATAGTTAGGCTACTTAAATCAATGAATGCTGTCAAATTCTCATCCATTTATTCATAATTGGTATGAGTCATATTTACCTTAATGTCTTAACTACAAACAGATGTAAACTTAACTACTAATTTATTTGATATTGGAGTAAATGTGTAACAATTATTTAATTATTACATTTGCAAACTATTAATTTATTTGATATTCTATGTAAACAGCAGCTTACTGCATACTCTATTCATCCACAATGGTATACATAACATGTCTCAACGTAAGATCTGATAACTACACTCACCCAATGCAGAACTTCAACGTCGTATCTAAAATAAACCAGAGCCTTCTAAACTTCCCGAAGGCACCATCAGCCGACGACATCGACATGCAGAGCCATATAACAGAGGACACGTCGACGATTTCGGGGCTCAGTCAGATTCTACGTCAGCAAACAGTGGAGGGTACGTCAACGGCAACGTCCACAACAATGGACACACACGGGAGCGTCGAAAATTCAAATATAATTAGAAATAATGTAGTTATGAATAATTGTGACGATTGTGAGAACAATAACGATGACGTCAGTAGCATTAGTGCTGACGTCATGAGTATTAGTGCGGATGTCACCAAAGATAGCTATGATGACGTCATTAGTATTAACGATGACGTCATTACAAGTAGTGATAATGAGCACAATGACGCTAGTGACGTCACGTTAGGTAGCGATATCGTAAAGAGCACTCAAAATGATTTACCTGACCATATATCGACGCAATTCGAACAAAGTCAAACCGATCTCGTTAAGTTGCGCAGTTTGTGTGTAAACAAATTATGCAGCGAAGAACGTCAACACCGTAACTCAGTGTCGAGAGACTATCGAGAGCGGCTAGAGGGGCGTAAAGCCTCAGCAGCTGCTAGCGACCCCGATGAAGTTCTACATCCAGCTGTAGCAGCAGCTGACATGTCCTCACTACCAGCTGATGACTCAGTGGAAAAACACAGCTGGGAAATCCCGGCTGTTTTAGACGATCACGACATGGAAGAGGAAAAGGACGCTCAAACTGAAGTTGTGTTCCGAAACGGACTCAAGCTTTCTGCGAGACCCACTATCGATATAGAAACGAGGGTTAAAGACACCCAAGATCATCGCCTAACGTTAGAACCGACAATGTTCGCTAGTATAGAAGATGGCGTGCTGTGCCCGAGAATAATCCAGGGTGATCTAGACGAAGAGAACCGGATAGAACCAGCCGAGCAGGTTCAACAGCAGTGTCAGGATAGTTCACCGGGGAAGGGACCTCGGAAGAATAGCGGAGTGAAGAGAAGGAAGTTGGTGGCGATTGGGAACATAAATTGTGGAAAGACCAGCATCCTGACGAGGTTGGCTGGAGCGTCATCCATAGCTCAGCATATGCCTACTGTGTTGGGCGCCCAAACAGCTAATCTACAGGTATGTTTAGTCTTATTGCTTTATTATATTCATGCCACGGCCCTAAGATATGGCATGAAGATTAACATAAAAAAGACCAAGGTTATGAGAGTGTCCAATAATAAAGGTGAAGTATCACAATAAATGGTACGAAATAGGAACAGGTAAGGAATTTCAAATATTTGGCTCATACTATAACCGATGATGGTAAATATGAGACAGAAATATGCAGTAGGATTGCACAAGCAAAAGCGGCCTTTGGTAGTAGAAAAGAACTATTAACAAAAAGTCTAAAGAAAGACACAAAGATAAAGATAGTGAAAACTTTGGTTTGGACCACGCTATTGTATGGATGTGAAACATGGACCTTAAGAAAGGAAGATATTAGGAAACTGGAGGCATTGGAAATGTGGATTTGGAGAAGAATGGAGAGGATTAGCTGGACTCAAAAGATTACAAATGAGGAAGTCCTGGAGAGAGTTGGCACAGATAGACAGTTGATAAATGTATTAAGAAATAGGAAGAAGAGATGGATAGGACACATTCTAAGGGGGGAAGGTCTATTAAAAGAGGTCATAGAAGGTAGAATGGAAGGAAAAAGAGGCAGGGGCAGGCCGAGATTAGGCATGTTAGATGATTTAAAGACCCACTCATATGTGGAAATGAAGAGGAAGGCGGAAGACCGAGAAGAGTGGAGGCGTTATGTACCATGGACCTGCCAGTAGGCAGTGCACTAAGAGAAAGATATTCTCTCTTAGCACTGCCTACTGGCAGGTCCATTGTGTTTAACGTCTCCACTCATCTTTATCTTCCTTTCTTCACGTCCACATACGAATGGATCTTTAAATCACCTATAATATTTATTTTTATATACCATTATTCTTGGGGATTCTGCTTAGGACGAGGTGGGCCCCATGTGCCTTCATCAGCTTCGACTAGCATTTACTATTTATTATGTTAGTTTTTGCTAATTGATATGTATGGCTCATAACTAATTTATTACGTGTATAGTAGGCCTACGTTATACACCAAGTTTGGCCCATATGAAAACTATCAATAATTATTGATCTTTCTATAGTAAATAATAATAGCATTCCCAATAAATAACATTCCAATTATGTATTGTAAGCAAACTCTATCTCACAGTCTCTCTCTCTCTCTCTCTCTCTCTCTCTCTCTCTCTTTCTCAGTCTTACACTCTTGATCTCTCTCTCTCTCTCTCTCTCTCTCTCTCTCTCTCTCTCTCTCTAAGTCTTACACTCTTGATCTTTTTGTCTCTCTCAGTCTGATTGATTAATTGATCGATTGATTTATTGACTAATAGATTGATTGATTCATTAACTGATTGATTGATTGATTAATTGATTGAGTAATTGATTGAATGAGTGATGGATTAACTGATGGATTAACTGATTGATTGATTGATAACGACAGATATCAGAATCCGCCACGGACCTAGAACTCATCCTCTGGGACACGACTGCCAAGCCCCGCTACGACACTCTCCGCTCTCTCGCCTACCCCGGCTCTGACGTCATCACGCTCTGCTACAGCGTCGATGACGTCACGAGCATGAATGACGTCACTAAAAGATGGCTTCCTGAGTTACGCCACTACTGCCCGGGCGTGCCCGTGCTTCTAGTGGCCACTAAAATCGACCTGAGGGAGGACCGAGGCGTCATCGAGGACATGTGGACGACGTTCGGGAGGGGGCCCATCACGACTGTGGAGGGGGCGTCCCTGGCGACCAGGATAGGGGCGATGGGGTATGCGGAGTGCTCGGCTAAGTCCGGAGAAAGTTTGGAAGAGTTTTTCCAGGCCGCCGCAAGAACGGCGCTGCTGAGTAGACGGAGAATACAGCACGAAAAGAAGAACAAGGAATGCGTTGTGTTATGACGTCATACGATTACGTCTAACGTACCTTGATTAGGTATGTTAGACGATTTAAAGACTCACTCATATGTAGAAATGAAGAGGAGAGCGGAAGACAGAGAAGAGTGGAGGCGTTATATACTATGGACCTGCCAGTAGGCAGTGCACTAAGAGAGAGACGATTACGTTGAACGTTCATCTCTTTTCATTCAAGCAATCAATATGAATTTAAAGTCCGGGTCCTCGACATAAGGCAATGGCAGGGAATTATTTTCTTTGTTTTATTTTATACTTTCTCGGTTTTAAGAAGTTCGTTTTGTTCTAGACAATTCTACGTAAAGTGATGTCCGTTATTTATATATTTTTTATAATCCGTGTAGTTACGCTCTTGTAGTTTGTAATAATCTAACCTGCAGCTTTAATTACTCTTAATTTAAGATATTCAATTTTAGCAATAGTACATTTAGACTTTTGCGTAAATTTTGAATCATAATTAGTCGTTTTGTTGTTTTAAAATGTTTTTCACCGCTTTATGATATTCACGATGCTTTTCTTTGTCACTTTTTGACTCGCATTTTTATCCGATCGCCAAATGTCCCTAACCCCACGACGTTTAATAGTTTACTTTCTGACCGATTTATTATTTATCCGTATGTGCGTGGTTCAAATCTTGAGTTCGCCGTCACTGGCATATCCTTCGAGTGAGGAAACTGGCGTTAATATAATAATATTAGCTTTTCTTTATTTCTGAGGTATGTCAGATTTCTGATAATAATGAATTGAAATACCATTAGTTCAATACTGGTGTGCCCTATTTAAATACTAACAGTAATACATCTGGACTTCGCTTTAATTTGGAATCATAATTCGTTTTGTAACATTAATCGCCATTTTCCTTTATTTGTTATTCATGATCTTTATTTATTTCTTTATGTCAAAGATTTGTTTTGTAACTGATTTTGTGCTATTATGAGGATATATTAATAAAATCACTAACACAAAGATTATACACTGGCTTTCTTTCTCTCTCTTATCTCTCATTCTCTTTCTATCTCTCTCTATCTCTCTCTCTCTCTCTCTTTCTCTCTCAGTGTCGTGCCTATTGCAGGTCCGCAACAAGCAACTGCTTAACGATATATTCTTTTCGTTATCATATTTCTCCATATTTGATTACGAATGCGGTGTCGGATCGCCCGTTGCTAGGGACACTGATCTACCGCTGCTATGGACACGGGTCAACAGTTGCTAGAGGAACGGATCGGCCGTTGCTATGGACACGGATCAACAGTTGCTAGGGACACGGATCGACCGTTTCTTGGGACACGGATCGCCTTTTGCTAGGCACACGGATCAACCGATGCTAGGGGCATGGATGCAACGATGTCCCTATTACCACTGTCCTGCTTTATTTTTTCATTTACCTTCTACTCCTACTAACTTAACTCCTTCACGTGATGTCTTTTAAGATACGTCAACTAGACTTATGCTGACAAAGTATCGTCGACTATGTGATAACAAAGTATCGTCGACTATGTGATAACAAAGCATCGTCGACTATGTGCTGACAAAGTATCGTCGACTATGTGCTTACAAAATATCGCACTTTTTATTTCAACTCATTATGACATTGAGCCCCATTCTTGTGGCTTACATAATGGTTTCAAACATAACATCCATGAAAATAATATGAAAATCAATCAATCAACTTAACATATGTTTAATATCCTTATTATGTAACTGAAATAGTAGTTAGTAGTACACAGTGCATACTAGAAATACAAACTAGACATCAAAACTAAATAAAAAGAGACAGAACACATATAATGATTGAATACTGTTCTATGCTTGCATGTTCTTAAATACAAATTTAACATTCGCTTTTTTGGTACTTCAAAGACAATGACAAAATACTAAATACTAAATTCGCGCAGTACACAGTTACAAACACGTATTGCAGGAGCTGAATTGCACATTTCAGTAGCTGCCGGTATACCCGGTTATAAATTATACGCAGTTGTAGAATTTCTTTGAGAAGCTTCTAGAAGTCGCTGTGAAACTAGCTGAGGGTGCGAATATGGAAATGCTGTCAATTATTTAATTGAAAGATTAGTGTTAGGGTGTCAAAGCGAAAAAGAACTAAATGAAATGTGAGTTCCGTGACAAAGGTAAATCTGGCCCAAGACCCCATCATCTCTTGGACGATTAAAAGCTTCTCAGTGCAACAGTCTCGGTGACCTAGCTATCAATGGCAACTACAAGAAAGTTGGCACTTATCATGTCAATAAATTATAATAGATAGTTTAACTAAACCTCTGCTTTCTAATAAGCAGCAGACCAAAAGGCACTTGACAAACCAACAATAATAACGTTTACACAGTCAAATGCATTCGAAAAATCAGTAACAATAATATCCTCACAGTCAACTGCATTTATCATTGCACGGCGTTTATCAATGTCAACTAGTGACTGGGAAACTAATTCTTTACGACTTGATGGATCATCCAGGTAAATTTAATGAGTCCGTGTCGAAACCGGACTCTACTTAGTCAAGAGGAAGCAGGTGGATAGACCAGCCCGCAGGTGCGGATAACAAAGACACACCACCTCAGAGCCGTTTATGTTCTAGCGAGGGGCCACATAAATGGGCGGTGACTATTAGACGTTGAATCTGTCACGTGACACAAGAGTAAAGAGACAAAAAGAGAGAATCAGTGAGAGAAACAGTGACAGAGACAGAGAGAAAAAGAGAGAGAGAGGTATAAGAGAGATGTACATACAAAGAAATATGAAAAGTAAATAATTAAAGTATTTAAGTAAATTAAGTATTTAATTTAAGTAACTTCAAAAAAGCGAATTGAAAAGAAGGTCTATTCGAATCCTGATCCTAGTTATCTCTGCGATTCAAGGTAAGCAGAAGATGATGATGAAGACGACGAATTTTAGAAGTAACGTAGTAAGTATTTAGCTGCCTATTAGACCAGTTACAGTCATAGAATGGGATGGACGCCTCTGCTCTAGAGGGCATGAACGTCCCTGCTTTAGGGGGGATGGACGCCCCTGCTCTATGGGGATGGACGCCCCTGTTCTAGGGGGGGACGCCCCTGCTCTAGGGAGGACGGGCCCCCCTGTCTATACAACGACCTCGTGGATTATTTTCTTTGACTTGATGACCTCTGAACTCTCTGAGCTGTTCTGACTGGAGCTGTGGTTCTCTCGTCCCTCCTGTACGTCAGCGCTGATGGCCTTCCACCTGTGCACGCGCTCGTCTGAAAATATAATTTAAACGTTTCTGAAACTGTCTGCAGATGACAATCAATCAATCAGTCAATCAATTAATTAATCAATTAATTAATCAATTAATCAATCAATCAATCAATTAATCAATCAATTAATCAATCACTCAATAAGTACTTTCATAAAGCGCCGCTCTATGCTAATGCCACAGCAGCGCTGAATGACAATAAGAATGTGGAAGTTCTGACAAAACTTTTTAATACATTTCAAATAAAATCTTAACTTAAAAGTGATAGATATCTACATGGTTGATCATTTCACAATAATGTTTACTTTTACTACTTCGAAAGAGGTACACTACCTGTTCTGTTGCCCCTGACTGACCCCTCCACCCCGGTACGGCTGTGACCGTTGAGATATCTCGAGTCCTTGTCGTCCGGGACACCCTTCCTCGGGGTGGATGTGAACGACGAGTCGTTCTTAGAAGGAGTTCCGTGAGACACCAGCCCGTTCTGATGTCTGTCACGATTACGATTAATCGCTTCAGGATTACGATTAATCGCTTCATAATTACGATTAATCGCCTCACGATCACGACTAATCGCTTCATGATTGGACCGGTCAGCAGGGCGATGATTTTGTTGATTGATCGGCTGATGTGCGCCCATAGATCGCCGTCTATCGTCAAGTTCTGCATTTCTCCGCTCGTTAATACTGTTATCTAGCTGATAACCTGCAGCGTGTAGAAATGTTATTTAGTTGTTATTATATGTAATAAATCAATAAAGATGCTATAAGAACTATCTGATGCTTTTTTATGTTTATCTTATCTTTCATATGTTTCTCTATTTTTGGTTTGGTGTCAGTGCATTTGGTGTTTTCGAATTTGAACTAAAGTAATAAACATATTTAGGATTAATTATTATTATTCGTATCCCGACCCTGGTTTTACTGGGATTTAAGGGAAGATGATGATGATGATGATTAATTATTATTGTTGTTATTATAATAAGATTTAGATATTTCTTAGATTTTTTACTTAGAGAGGATTTAAAGTTAGACCACCCCCCACAAACCATTTCCCTTATCTTGTCCCACCCAACTCCGAACAACCTATTCACTACATCCCCACCCGTCACATTATTTCTCTCTCTCTTTCAAAGAGAAAGAGAGAGAGAAAACTGTCTAACGGCAGGTCCGTGAGATAACTCTTCCAATTTTATCCTCAACCTTTCCTTTTCATGTTTATATATACGAATTGGTTACCAATTCATCTGACACCCTAAGTACATATGCCTTTCACTCTTTTCCCTTGCATTCTTCGCACTTTTGCATCTCTCAACCAACCAACCCCCCTCTCCTTTTAGTAAATCTTTATATCCAAATTTTCTGTCTAATTATTATTCAGTTTCAAATGTCAATTTAAACATCGTCCTAGATACGAATTTTGTATTCCTATACTTCATATACACTAAAATGACGCAGACATGAAACATATAAAACGCTTATAGGCTTGATTTAATTATAAGTTAATAGTATATTCTACTAATGGCATAAATCCTAACTACAAAAGAAACTTAGCAACCTTTTTGATTTTGCCGCATCGCTTGAGAATTTCGATGTGAGGGGTAACTCTGTCGATCACGTGACTCCGAGAAAGATGATGACGTCACAGCACCGTGTAGCGTCATAACTGCAGGAGGGTATTGACCTGCAACAAATCAACAAATCAATCGATCGAATTGTTTATTAATCAGCCAATATGTTAAACAAACTATACAGATTTTATTCAATTAATCAATCGATCGAATGATCAATCGGTCAGGAAGTCAAAATCAATCAAACAATTAAATAATCAATTAATCGTGCAGTAAATCAATCAATCGATCAACCATTCAATCAATCGATCATCAAAAAAGCAAGTAATCAACTAATCAATAGATAAAATGACCAGAGCAAACCTGCGCGGTATGTAATGATTTTAACTGGACGATGAAAAAGAGAGATTTAAATAAATTTAACATTTGATATAAAATAGTGAATATAAATATAATTTTGGGTATATAGGATTGTTTTCTCAGGGAATGACGCCCCTGCCCAGTAAATGTTAGTCGAAGCTGAGGAAGGCATAAGGGACCTGCCTTCCCCTTCAGAGACCTCGTCATAAGCAGAATCCTCCCAAGAATAATGGTAAAACATGTTAGATGATTTAATGATCCACTCGTCAGTGGACATGAAGAGGAAAGCGGAAGACAGAGAAGAGTGGAGGCGCTATATACCTGCGTTATATATATATAGGCGTTATATATAGGCGTTATGTGTAGGCGTTATATGGGCCTGCCGGTAGTTTAGTGCACTAAGAGAGATATACAGTATATATATATATATATATATATATATATATATATATATATATATATACTGTATAATTTAAAGTTATACAAGACCGTTATACTTCTCTCAAGGCATTCGGCTATATTCAGAGATTTCAGAGTCAACATGTTCAGAAATAATCCTCTTGTTGTAAAAAAGACTATTTATCAATCCCCCCTCTCTCATTTCCATCTATAACTGTCCCCTCTCATTCTTTCTATATCTCTCTGTCTATCTCTCTCTCTTTCTCTCTTACTCTCTCTATATCTCTTTCTTTCTCTCTCTCTCTCTCTCTCTTTCTCTCTTACTCTCTCTATATCTCTTTCTCTCTCTCTCTCTCTCTCTCTCTCTCTCTCTCTCTCTTTCACAATACAAATAATGCCTATTTCTATATGAGTTAACCCACCGTAGATTTATAACTTTAAATTCCTTTTATTTGCATTAATTCACAGAAATAATCAGGAGAATTATAATTTATTGAAGTATTTTAACTGTTTACTGTAATCCCAAATCCTAACTAATGAATTATAAATATATTAACTATGAAATAGTTAACAGATATATTCGCTTACTTCTCTCAGTAACAAATATCGGAGGGGGGTATTCGTCAGAATTTTGAGGGGGCCATATTCTAGGAGCGAGAGGGGGCGGGGGCTCAAGGCTGGAATCCAGGACTGGGTTGTCCACCCCCCCGTGAAATATTTGACCCCCTCGAGTGACAGGATCGTTGGATGTGGAGTGAAGGCTCAGGTCTCCACTAGAGTCACTTCCACCGTGAATCTGAGCGGTATAGCTACAATAAATCAATCAATCAATTAGTCAATCAATCGATAGATCACTCGGTACATCAATGAATCTATTAACCAATCAATAAGAATTTAACGTTCCGGTTCCTCGCCATAAGGCAATGTCTGGATGAATCTGAGCAGTATAGCTACGACAAATCAATCAATCAATCAATTAATTGATCAATCGATCGATCTATCGGTAAATCATTCAATAAACTAACCCATTACTTGGTTAATAGTTAGTAAAAAATCAATTAACTGGAGTCACTTCCACCATGAATCTGAGCGATATGGCTATGATAAATCAATCAAGCAATAAGAATTTAACGTCCGGTTCCTCGCCATAAGGCAATGTCTTGGACGTCAAAAATCAAATACATAGAACAGTCAATCAACCAATATTTCAATCTATCTATCGATCAATCAGTTAATAAATCAATAAATTAGCCAATCGATCAGTCAGTCAGTTAGCTAATCAATCAATCGTCGTTGTCGTCCTCATCATCATCATCACCATTATCTATAACATCGTCATCAATACCAACATCATCGTAGTCGTCATCGTCGTCATCATCATCTGCACCACCACACCACAAACACCACCACCATCATAATTCCTTGAATTCCAGTTTAGCTAAGGTCGGAATACGAATAGACCTTCACTTTTGCATTAGTTCTAAAACATTTTTGTAACAATTTTTGAACACTTATGACATTGGTTTGGATCTTAGTGCTTTGTCGCTTTTACGACACGTGCAGTCTACGGTTGGTCTATTCTTCAGCAATCCGGACACAACACGAGTATCAAATGAGAACAAAATACAATCAAACAAATTTAAAACGAAGCTAAAAATATGAAATACATGATAACCAAATGGCATTAACTCAAAAGTTGTTTTATAATAGTGGACACTGATGGAAATAGTAATTTAAACATTTAAGCAAACGACTTTATCAAGGTTTTGTCAACAATATCAACAGCCTCACAGTACATGTCTAAGCAGGAGTAAATCTTTAGAGCATTTTTTAATGATAGAATGCCAATGAAGGGGCCCACCCCATCATTAGCAGAAGCCCCCCAAGAATAATGGTTATATCAAAGACTGTTATGGATGATTTAAATATCCGCTCGTATGTGGACGTAAAAGAGGAAAACAGAAGATAGAGATGAGTGTTATATACCATGGACCTGCCAGTAGGCAGTGCACTAAGAGAGAGAGAGAGAGAGATAGAGAGAGAGAGGAGAGAGAGACAGAGAGAGAATACCAATAGTTCAGAAAGCTTCAATACTCACTTTACTCCGTTCTTTTCGTAGTTTTCTGGAAAGTCATAAAAACACCATAATTTAAAGCGAAAAATTCAATTTTAAATAAATAGCGATAATTGCTCAAATATATTATTAATAGGTCTTTTATCAAGAGAGTAATATATTGAAACCAGAATAGAAAAATGTCAATAAATTCCTAATTTCAAAAATGAGAAAGAAAATTGGAAATCACCTTTTTCTAATACATTAACGTTTTAGAGATTAGTGCTCTTTTGACGCAGAATAAAAAGAAAATAAGAAAATAAGAATAAATAAATAAATAAATAATAAATAAATAAATAAATTTAAAAAAAAGAATAATAAAGTAAGAGAATAAAAAGGTCGATCCTAAATTTAGCAATAAAGCAAAAGGTATGGATAAGATAAGCAATCACTGTAAGCATCTACTAATTAATAATAATAATAATAATAATAACTATAACAATAATAATAATAATAGTAATAAAATAAATATATATAGTATATACAAATACTTATATATATGTATATATATATATATATATATATATATATATATATATATATATATATATATATATATATATATATATATATATACTGCGTATATCAGTGTAACTTACTGAGAGATTGGTGACGTCTCCAGCAGAGTACGACCAGTATAATTGTTAGAAGAGCGACCACACACCCGCACACACACCCCACTATGATGATCGTCGTTACGGGCACGTCATTACCCACTGTAACATAACATAGCATAAAATAGCATAACATAACATATCACAGCATATCATAACATAGCATAACATAACATAGCATAACATAACATAAAATAACATATTATAACATAGCATAAGATAGCATTACATAACATAACAAAACATAGAATAACATAACAAAACGTAGCGTAACATAACATAACATAACATATTATACCATAACATAACATGCCATAACATAGCATTACGTAACATAACTTAACATAGCCTAACATAACATAGCACATCATAACATAATATTAAATAGCATATACATCTGCACATACTTCCAACTATGTTAATAGTCGTTACTGGCACATTGCTACCCACTGCAACATAAACATAGCGTAACAAAAAGGTCCAAAATGGTGCAAATATATACAAGTATATAAAAAAGGAAAAAGAGGAAGAGGCAGACCGAGATTAGGTATGTTAGATAACGGGTCAAGACACAAGTCAGGGTCCACCTCTTCATGCATGGAGCATCGCCAAAATATCACAACCAAAATTACCTGTTAACTTTAGACCTACTAAATTACTAGAACTACAACAACAACAACAACAACAACACCATTATCATCAGCAACAACATCGAGGACTCTGGAACATAGCCAAGCCCATGAGGAAAGGCAAATGATCCAGAACGGTGCAAATAAAATATCTTAAAAACTAAATTAAAGTTAACAAATAAGTTAATATGTACTATATATGATATGCTATGAATATTACAACAGCAATAATATGATATAAAAATATAATAATGATATAATGGATAGTATAATAATGTTATTTATTTAAATACTAGAACTGTTTGCCATTGTTTCCTCTACCGTACGGTCGGTTCAACGAATCAATTTGTAATTTTTAAATAAAATATTTTGTTGATGTTATCTAGTATTTTGAGCATCGTAAGTTTCCACAGTCTATTTTTCTTGTATCTAATTATGCCCAGCTCCAGAATTCTGCTTTAGAATGGCAAATAGAACACAAAAATATCATCTTATCCTGGAGGCAAGCTAAAAACCCATCTCTTTCCGCCATAATAGGTCTAAGTTCTGACCCGCTTGCCTTGGATCTTGGACTTGCACTGTTTTGATCTCGCTTTCTCTTGTTGTCTCTGTGTACTCAGTCGTCATCTTTGAAGCTTGTTTGTGTAGAGTCTGCAAAAGACGTCCCTGACATTGCCTTATGGCGAGGAACAGGACGTTAAATTTTTATTAATTGATTAAACATATAAAATATTTTAATTAAATTCACACAATAGAATTACTAACTTTCACACCCGAATATCCGTCTAGCAAGAACAATTAATATCTCGATTCAAAGTAGCAATGTTTATTTTCTGATTTCATATACCCGCCTTACTGTAACCCCTGATTCCTCTGAATATTGATTAGACTTACAGAAAATACTTAATCCGTGAGGTTTCCTTAAACTTTAGGAAATAATATCAAGACCAAACAATGCAAGAATTTAAGTAGTAATCACCTACTTATAACTTATCAATAGTCAATTCTGCAAATATCTCGCTCTGTAGTCCATCCGAATATCTTAACCTTGAAACGATCGACTAATCTCTCAGCTAATAAGTTCAGGTCCACTACTAAAATTCCTACAGCTTTAACTGAAACTCTTCAACTGAAGAACCAAGCAGTCCTACGACCAACAAACGACTAAAGCAACTCACGGCTCACTAGGAGACGATTAAACCCAGGCAGGGTAAATACAACAGGCCCAGCACTCGCTTCTACAACCCCTTCCTTTCCCCTCCACTCTCGAAGTCTTTGTAGCTACGGTTGACAGAGCGCAAGGCGGCAATTGCAGCTGCTGCATTTATAACAACGTGGCTGAATGAAATGGTTAAATTTGTACTCAAATCGGAATAAGGGCGAATTAATATAAATATAGAAATATTGTAAAATTCCCCGGAGGTTAGGGGAGAGGAAGGGGTGAGACGCCCCCACTTCTGTTTTCTTGAGAGCGTTAAAGAAATGGAAAGGATTTGAAAATATATTATAGAGAGAACACGAAACTGAGTAGCACATGAGGTATGTCGTGTTTTGTAATAATACGAACAAAAAATTTAACAAATGATATCGTAAGTATATCTAAGGATTTGAAGAAAAAAATTGAACCTACGGCGAAAACTCGGACATTCACCTTTCAGGGTTGATCGGTATCCCTGAGGCCTTGAAGAGAAGCTTTCGGGTTTCTGACCTTATCGTTAAACCCACATTTCTTTAAAACATTGCAGCAACGGCTGGAACCAGTGGCGATGTCGGTAAGATATTCAACCGCGGATCAGTATGTGCGGGGTTCAAATCCTGGGCTCGCCCGTCACTGAAATCGCCTTCGAGTGAGGAAACTGACGTTAACATTAACTTTAAGAAGCGGGTAAATCTAATGATAACGTCAGTTTCCTTATTCGTAGGCGATGCTTTACCAGCTTAAGCTATTAAAAATAATTAATAATTACACTAACTAATAATTAATAATTACAAATTATTAGATGATGTCAACATATCGTACTAGAAGATCATAATCATCTGTAACTATAATCAAAGCAACTTGGGGTAATAGCATACAGATGATGTTGCAGATTTAGCCGCAAATACCAGCTTTACTTTTACCAAAGCCGTAACCAGCGCAAGCGGTTACTAGATAGCCGAGCTACGTAGCTATTTTAAAACGTGTTGTAACAGAGTGAAAACCCCTCGGGGTAATAGGAACTCACAACACAAATACCTACCAGTGCAACAGGTTACTTGGAATCAATACTGCGTGGAAATTGCAGACATTGTGTCACTGCAATTCTTTGATCTGGTAATAATCCTATACAATCGCCGGCGCTTGTTTAATTTAAACAAACAACAAGCAGCTACGGAACGATAAAGCTAGCAGCAAACCTTTTAAGATTAAAACCTATTTAAACTATTTAGACTAATCCGTAGTTTAAACCACTGTTGCTGTTTATGCTGCGGAATATCTCGCAAGTGAATACGGCCATAAGCTCGAGGTCTTTTGATTTTCAGAACATTGTACTAACAAAACTCTTTAGCAATCCGTTAAACTTCACAATTTTTCTGTCTTAGCATTTAAGGTATATTTATATTGTTACTTAGAACTGGTTCTGCACCGTTTTTTGCCCCTTTTTATCCTTGGTTCGGATTTGATTGAGTAGTTTTAGAAGCTACCTTTGACGAGAGTAGTACTGTAATTTGTTGTTGTTATTGTTGTTGTTGCTGATGAATACTAACAAACATTTCCATCTGCTTTTGTTCACATAAAACGATATGAGGAATATCAAATTCAGTATTTTTAAAATACATTTTCTATCCGTTTTAACGAATGAAATTAGAGATATATGATTATAAGAGAAGATGACAAACTATTAAAGAATGAGCTATCAGAATTACTTTGAGAACGTTACTGCCTACAATATCTCCTATGATGCCTAGAGGCTACTTAAAAAAGAATTTACAGCTTGTAAAGTTAGCCTACAGCTATGCTTTATTTCATACCCTATAATTAGAAGGTCCAAAATTACCGTCCAACAATAAAGCATTCAACACCGTCGACTGTATGTCCCCAAAGTGCTAGTCGAATAGAAAATGCAAAATAGCTATAAAACTATAAAAATAGCTATTTACCTATACGGAGCTGATGAGCTGAAAAACTATAATCTCTACAAGGGAGGTAGTCGCCTCCTTAGACACTTACGGCATACGTTAGGTATATTCTGCAACTATTTATTGAGCAGCTGTAGCAGCTGTAGCAGCTGCTGCAGCTGATACAGCTGTTACAGCTGCTAAAGCTGCTCGATCGATCAGCTGAAAGACAAGCAGGAGACAAGACTTTGTACAAATAATGCACCGGTACCCTTGAGCAGACTTGTAAAGTTTCCAAATGCTAAACCAAGCAGTCGTAGTTTGTCTTCTGTTTATTGTAATAACTGCACTTAGTCGCCCTTTAAAATAATTATAGGAAGTGGAAACGTAGAATGTTGGATATTTTATACTCTTATATACATGTTTTAATGAATAGCAATCAAATGAGAGAATTAGCTGGAAGAATTTACATTTCATGGACCTACTGTCATGAAGTAACTAACTTACCCGAATAACTGTCCAGCACAAAGTATTAATTTCTCGATTCAGCTGCAAAGCTTTAATCTTGTTGCTGCTAAAGTTTCATGTCGATGATTCGATGATTAGCTCATCTTATCACAGATTATGCAAGCTACAGGAACGTACATGCAGTCAGACAAACAAGCAAACAAGCACTATGAAAGAAGAGCCTATCATAAAAGAGCCAGAGCTCTGTGTGGTATTATCATATCTTCAGTAATCATTCATTTTATTGGCGTTTTCCTTCATAACTTATCATATCAGAAAATCTCACTCGCATAATTTCTAACTACTTTTATATCAGCGCAAGATCCTCATGAAATTAGAACTGCGTTTTTCGTTGAGTGTCACGTTCTATAGTAAACAAAGGAGATCCTAGGCCAACGTTACCCGGACAGGTACATGAGGCCAATGAAGCGTGCCGACACACCTGAATTACAACCTTACATACACCCCACGCGGTACACTAAAGTACTGTCAATGAGATTACAACCATACTGTTTGTTCTCACCACATGGCAAGAAAACCTGAATTGTAGTATCTATACTACACGTATGAGTAAAACGGTATGACTATTATTCCATGAACTCAGACCCACACGTAAACCTCCATTCCGCTAGTACCCTTCCTTGGACTGACCACTCGGATTTTGGCTCGCACCTTCTATTGACCACCCATAATCTGCTCATCGATTTTGATTTGGTTCCAGAGTGCTCTATGATGTCATGGACATAAACATCTAGTTCAAATTTTCATTAGAAATCATTTGTTTTCTAATTTGGAAGGGGGAGATAGAGAGTGGTGTAGTTGTGCTATTAGACGCATTGGCGACGACTTAACATAAGCAAAAAGGTTTTTGCCCCGGTACTTTCAATGGATCCAGGGCGAGAGTTAATCAATCAATCAATCAATAAGAATTTAACGTCCGGTTCCTCGCCATCAGGCAATGTCGGGACGTCTCTTGCAGACTCTACACAAATAGGCGCCAAAGCACCGCACGATGACGACTGAGTACACACAGACCACAAGAGAGTTTGACTTACCAGCTTCATATATTACGCATGCTGTCGCGTGAATGTCTTAATAGCGTAGGGGTAACATCATGAAGTTTTAAATGACAGGTCCTGAGGTGAATTGAACTCTCGTGGGTTCGAATCCAAGCCGCGCTGATCTGAGAGTAAAATCTCGGATATTCACTGGAGTGATTATACTAATAATGGTCTAGATTGCCTAATGAATTTAAACATGTAGTATTTAAAGTGATAGAAATAAATGAAGTTGATCATTTCACTATAATGCGTGTTAACTTTTTATTATAATGATGAATTTGTATTTAATGTTGTAAAATAAACTAGTTAGTTTGTTCATGAAATAATGACAACTCATCTCTAAATACCGCTATGGCATTATGCATAAACATTATACTATCTTACCGACAGGGCTGGAACCAGTGACGATGTCGGTTAGATACTCGACCACGGATCAGTATATGCGGGGTTCAAATGTTGGGCTTACCCATCACTGACATCGCTTTCGAGGGAGGAAACTGACGTTAACATTAGTTTAACCAGCTTTTTACATCGCAGGCCTACAGAGGTCTAGTTGCTACACCGACATGGCCTTTTGCAATTGATTGAACTCATGTTGAACTCATTTCTAAATACCGCTATGGCATTTTGCATAAATGAAGAGATATGAATATATTGATTGATTGATTGATTAATTGATTGCTTGCTTGCTTGATTGATTAATTGATTGATTGATTGATTGATTGACTGATTGATTGATTGATTGATGACAGAGCTGTTAACTATAGCTTACCTTTGGCTACAAGCTGTAAACTGGCCCCGCCCTCTCCCGCCTCATTGCGCAATACTATCGAGTAATTTCCCAAATCCCACGTCGTGACGTCATCGATGTACAGTGACGTCACTTGTTCAAACTGATTCATTTCCGAGGTAACAGTTTCCACGTGGTAACGGGGCGCAGTGGTTGTCATGACGCCAGGCGTTGCCATGGGAACGATCTGACGCGAGCCGTTGTACCAGATTATTTTTGGGGGAGGATGAGCGATAAAGCGAAAGTTTAGACTCGCCATCTGGTGAATAACAGCGCTAGCGATGTCACCTGAAGAGGTGGGAATGATGGATGGAGCAACTGAAAACAAACCAGATTAAATAAATAAACAAGACATAGAGTGTTTGCAGTCATCTATAACAGCAGTTACATATATATATATATTTATATATATATATATATATATATATATATATATATTTATATATTATATATTATATGAACATATTTACATTTGCCCTTGTTGCCCATGCATGAAACTTTTTACAGAAAAGTGAACCAAAAATAAGGAGCGCAGTAAGCGATGCCAAACACATATTAAATGTAAAGCTAAAAGCTAATGTTAATGTCAGTTTCCTCACTCGAAAGAGATGCAAGTGACGGTCGAGCCCAGAATTTGAACCCCCGCACATACTGATCCGCGGTCGAGTATGTTACCGACTTCGCCACTGGCTCGAGCCAGAGGCGAAGTCGGTGAGATACCAATATGCTTGATGAACATGAAAGCGAACAAATGGTAGTAAATATTATCTGCCTACAATTGGTGTATAACTTTAGAAAGATAATTTACTTTTACTAGTCATTTCTTACGCTCTCGTTCACTAAAGAGAGCACCATCGATTTATCAAACGGGTCCCATTAATTCTGTGCACACTGTAGAATAAAGAGAACAACATCGATTTATCAAACGGGTCTCATTAATTCTGTGCACACTGTAGAATAAAGAGAACAACATCGATCTATCAAACGGGTCCCACTAATTCTGGGCACACTGTAGAATAAAGAGAACAACATCGATCTATCAAACGGGTCCCACTAATTCTGTGCACACTGTAGAATAAAGAGACCAACATCGATCTATCAAACGGGTCCAATTAATTCTGCGCATACTGTTACAGTAGAATACTTACACTGCACAGTGAGAGAGGTGGTGAAAAGTGAAGAGGATGAAATAAGCTGATTCCCTGCCACACAAGAATAGTTACCATTGTCCGATGGCACCAGATTAAATCCTTTTCCTATTCTCTTATTACCTACAAAAAGAAAAAAGGTATTGCAAAAACAAGTAAACTTATAAAATAGAAAACATGCAAACTTACTTTATAGAAAACAAGTAAACGTATGGAATAAAAAATCAAGCGAACTTATGATATAGAAAACATGTAAGGTTTGGAATAGAAAACCAGCGAACGTACAGAAGGAAAATTGAATTTGTTTTAAATTGTTATATAGAAGGGTTTGACACTCAATTGGTGGAGTCTTTAATATGGTCCTATACAAATCTCACAGTATTACAACTGACAAATGAATTACAGAAAAGAAGTCTAGTTACAGACTGTCTCAAGCCAGTGGCGATGTCGGTAAGACACTCGACCTCGGATCTGTGTGTGCGGGGTTCAAATGTTGGGCTCGCCCGCCACTTCTTCGAGTGAGGAAACTGACGTTAATAAAATAATAAACTGACGTATGTAGAGCCTCCACTCTTTGTCTTCCGTTTTCCTCTTCGTTGCCACATATGAGTGGATCTTCAAATCATCTAACATTCCTAATCTCAGTCTGCCTCTAATTCTCTTCCATTTCATTCTACCTTCTACGACCTCCTTTAGTAAATTAACCCACCTTAAGATGTGTCCTATCTAATTCTTCTACCTATTTCTTACAGCATTTACCAGCTGTCTATCAGTATTCGCTCTCTTCAGGGCTTCATCATTTGTAACTTTTTAGGTTCAGCTCATCTTTTAATTTACACTTTTTTTCAAGATTCATCACCTAATGAATCATCAATCTCTTAACACTATGATAGAAACAATTCACGTCCTACCCTGAAGACTTAACGTTATGCTCACGTTCCAAGCACTGTCCGACATCATCTGACTCACGCTTGTGACGTCATAGAAATCAAGGTCACCCAGCACAGACTGACTGTCCTTGACCCACTTAACATCCGGTTGTGGGAGGGCTCTAACCGAGCAGACGAATCTGATTGGTTGAGAAAGAGTGGCAGTAAGGTTGTAAATAAGCTGACTGGGCGGAGCTAAACTAATGAGTGACGGCCTCTCTGAAATAATAAATAAAGTTGACTTTAGTTTGAGTAATATCTATAAGTAGAATATAGCGACAATGAGCTTTTACTAACTCTCTCTTTACTCGATTGGGTATTGAGTCAAGGCCTTTTGCCCAAAATCTACGCAAAACTGGCTACCCACTTTACCAATGAGTCAAGGAGGTTGTAAATTTAAAATTTATCTACGACTGTGAGATATTCAATACCTTACTCACAGATAATTTTCATTATCTATGATCATCATCATCCTCCTCCTTTGAATCCCAGTTTAACCAGAGTCGGGATACGAATAGACTGTGTCAAATACTCTCTGTCCTACACCACACCACCAGCCAATCCCCTATTTGATACTTTTCCATTCGTTTAAAATTAACATTATCTGTAATAAGTGTATAAAAAGAACTAAGTAGAAGTCTATTTTGGATGCAAAGTATTTTGATAGAAATAATTTCTCAATGAAAAACTGCCTGTCTTTAATAAGAACAAATAGAAAAAAGTGATAAAAATAATTTATCCAAGAAAAACTGCCTGTCCTTAATAAAAACTACAAGAAAAACTAAGCCTAACAGACCCATTATGTTGAGTGTGACTGTATCAGGTAGCCCCTCCCCCAGGTCGTTGATTGACAGGCAGCTGTAGTTACCAGCATCAGCACGTGACAGCCTCTCAATCACGTAGCTCCTCCCACTCGCTGTAGCTCCGCCTGGTGTTAACCACTTGTAGCTGGCAACGGGGTTTCCTTTTAACAATATCAATAAGTAATAAATATTTAAAGTTGTCCGCGACAACATCGTGCAGTGTACTGTAAATTTCATTACAATCTCTCTCTTAGTGCACTGCCTACTGGCAGGTCCATGGTATATAACGCCTCCACTCTTGTCTGTCCTCCACTTTCCTCTTCATGTCCATATATGAGTGGGTCTTTAGATAATCTAACATTCTTAATCTCGGCCTGCCTCTGCCTCTATTTACTTCCATTATAACTCCCTCTTCAGTAAGGAATATAAAAGGGTTATAAGATAATCCTTTGCTAAATTGGATATTAATTCAGATTAAACGACTGCTTGCATTCCGTTGTGAAAGTTTTAAACCCATTTACTAATTGTTTTTTGTTTCTTAAGTTACATTCATGAGACAACGGACGTGATACTGTGTTTCTTGAATTTCCAGAATGTCTAAATAGCGTAGGGGTAACGTCGTGAAGTTTTAAATGGAAGATCCTGAGGTGAATTGAACCATCGTGGGTTAGAATCGCAGCCGCGCAGATCTGAGAGTAAAAACTCGGACATTCACTTGACTGGTTATACGAAAAATGATCTAAATTGCCTGTTTTAACATGTGTTATTAAAAGTGATAGATATCAACATGGTTGATCATTTCACTATAATGCGTGTTTACTTTACTTCAAGTTTATTTTTGTTTTCGTACTTTTCCGAGCTTCACCTCCACTCCGTGATTAATCGTTGTTATTCAAGTCATCGATGTTTCTACGTGCAGATGCCGCTATAGTCTAAATTCGATCTCGTGATGCTGACTTTCGAATACATATGCCTATTCCGAAATCGCTATCATTTACCCTTGAATTTCAGTTAAACGAGGGTTACGAATAGATCTTCTCGACTCCTTCTGTCAACATCATATCATCAGTCAATCCCAGATTTTTCAAGTCCTTCTTAATAATACTAAATATATCTGGTATAGCTAATGTTATCGTCAGTTTCCTCACTCGAAAGCGATGTCAGTGACGGGCGAGTCCAGGATTTGAACCCTGCACATACTGATCCGCGGTCGAGTATCTTACCGATGGGTTTATGTTAGTAAATGGGTTTACTATGTTCAGTACCATTGAATTAATACTTAACGCTTCAACCACAGGGAACTAACCCGTCACTTCTCGGGCTTAACAACTAGTACGTTGTATTATAGAACCCTACCTTCATCAGACGCCGAGCAGTCCATAATTAATTTCTCTCCCAGTATGGCAGCCGTAGAAAACTTAATACTTGCACGACCGGGTTTATCTGTGGGGAGAAAAATAGTTATGAAATGTTAAGTAATCAAGCAGTTACTTTTAGAAATTACGTAATTGTGTTAGCTCGTACGTGTGTGTGCGTTATAACAATAATCCGAGAAAGATTTGAACCTCAAACACTAAGATAGCCTATCATGATTTTATACCGCTCAGCTAACAGTATAGTAATAATAATAATAATAAGAAGAAAAAAAGAAAAAAGAAAGAAAGTAATAATAATAATAATAGAAATTCTCTGCTCTGGGAGGTCCGTGCTGGCTGCGTTTGTTCACCTTTCGCGCACTTAACATTGCATTTTCGCGATTTTTATTATTTATTAGCCAAACCCAGCCCTCGTCATTCTGCCAACAGAAGGATTGAGCTTCAGTAATTCATCCGCTCGCCAAGAGTTTTTCGCTTTTTTTGTCATTTCGTCAAAATTTGGAGTCAGTTATGAGCTACAGGTGTGAATCTGTTTACAGGATTTCCCAAGGCTATAAATAGACTCGATATTCACGGTGCTGTTTATAACTTCACGCTTGAATGCCGCCTCGCAAGCGCACATGGTCTCTGTCTCAGGATGCTAACAAGAGAAACGGTACTTGCAGTGTGTGCTTAGAAGTGTTTCAGTTGCACATTAGAGACGGGTCTGTTCACCTACATGGCCCCCGTGACAACCGGTGCCTAGGGTCTCACAAGCCCCCAATTGAAGCTCAGGGGACATTCTCATCACAACGCTCCTCTAGTGATGTAAGGGATGAGGACCACCATCCACCCGTATTTCCATCAAACAGCATCCCCCCGATACGCCATCCTTCTGATGCAGCTACAGTATTTGCTCATCCCAACCTTACCAGTGGTACTATCAAGCATATTCCTAAATCTGTTCGAGCCACTTGCGCCACCTACTTGATAAATATACTCGATAGAATCTCTAAGTGCGTGGACGACTTAGAAGCATGGAAACCTCTTCTTGCCATTGGCGACGACATATTGCTAGCACCTAAAAGAACAGGGAAAAGGCACAATATGGCGTCCTTGATTCGCAAAAGAGTGTCCGGGGTGGAAGTTCCTGTTTCAGATGACGAAAGAGCGAAGTTTCGCAAATCTTCCAGGCCGCGTACTCCTGAGGAATCCCTCCGATCCATAGTGACCTCAAAGATCGAAGACGGAAATTTAAGAGCAGCCGTGCGAATCCTGTGCTCAGAAGAGTCGCTGGCCCCGAATAATGATGAAACTTACAGAGAGCTGAGTCTGAAACATCCATCAGCGGACAGTACACCCCGAAGTCTTCTTAGCTCAGCCTCTCCCCAAGCGAATACGCTCCAAGTCACTGAAGCGGAGGTAATGAAAGCCGTGAAAAGTTTCCCCGCCGGTTCTTCTGGGGGCCCGGATGGTCTGAGGCCACAGCACATCCTGCAGCTGGTGACGTGCCCCATAATGGGCAGGGAGACTCTAACAGCCATTACCGGTTTTGTAAATCTCCTTTTGCTGGGTAAATGTCATCAGGAAGTCAAGCCGTTTCTTTTTGGAGCCAACCTGATTGCTCTGAAGAAAAAGACCGGCGGGCTTAGACCGATTGCTGTGGGCTACTCTTGGCGCAGGATCGCTGCCAAATGTGCTAATTCCTTCGCCCTAGACAGGCTCTCAAACTCTCTTCAACCTATCCAGGTAGGCGTGGGTGTCAAAGGAGGTTGTGAAGCCGCCGTGCATGCCACCCGTCGATTCATTAGCAGCATGCCAGACGATTGGGTAGTGGCTAAACTGGACTTTTGCAACGCTTTCAACTCCCTGAAAAGGGTTCCCATGCTAGAAGCTGTAGACTCTTCACTACCTGAGCTGGGGCCTTTCTGCCGTCTGTCCTATGAAGACCCAAGTGTTCTACGTTTCGGTCAACGGGTGATCATGTCTAGCGAGGGGGTACAACAGGGTGACCCTTTGGGCCCTCTCCTGTTCAGTTTGACAATACACCCGTTGCTCCAGTCGCTATCTTCTTCTCTGAAAATAGGTTACTTAGACGACATAACTGTGGGCGGGGTTGAGTCTACCGTGGCGGATGATATCTCAAGGCTGATGGTTGCGGGAAAGGCTTTGGGGCTAAGCCTGAATATAAATAAATGTGAGCTCATTACCACTCGATCCGACAGTAACTTTCCGGCCATCAATACATTCATTCGTGTAAAGCCTGTCGAAGCCAGTCTACTTGGAGCTCCATTGCAGACGGGTCAAGCTATGGATTTGGCTCTCAATACTCAGTGCTCTAAACTAGAGAGAGCCGCGAGCCGGTTGAAGCTCATCTCCGCACACGACGCTCTAACGATATTGCGGAGCTGTGTAGGTTCTTCAAAACTCATATACTTATTGCGTGCCTCTCCATGTGCGGGTCATCCAGCATTGCAGAATTATGATTCCATCATGCGAAAGTCGCTCAGTAGCATCGTTAATATTAATGTTAACGAAGCTCAATGGATTCAGGCTAGCCTGCCAATATGCTACGGAGGATTGGGTATACGCTCTGTCTCGTCGCTGGCACCTTCTGCCTTTTTGGCTTCAGCCGCGGGGACTGGCGTTCTACAGGATTCAATCCTTTCCGGATTCTTTCAAATTCCCGACTTGGAGATATCCAGGATTCAGGGCATTTGGACTGCTCTGTCCACATCCGAACCTCCAATCGGTATGACGGCTAATAGCATGAAGGCTTGGGACTCAAAGGTCACTACTGCTTTGCACACGGAACTCCTTGCGAAGCCACTTTTGCCACAAGAAAAGGCGCGGCTGCTCGCAGTGTCGGCCCCCCATAGTGGAGACTGGATCAAGGCTTTACCAATCTCATCATGCGGCCTCCGTCTGGACGACGAAGCAGTCAGAGTCGCGGCCGGTCTTCGTCTGGGCACTACCTTATGTGAGCCACACAACTGCATTTGTGGTGTCTCAGTCAATGCGTTAGGCATTCACGGCCTGTCGTGCAAGCGTAGTGCCGGCAGAATCAGCAGACATCAGTTCATAAACGACTTGATCTGGCGCGCCCTGAGTCGAGCGAATATCCCAGCCATTAAAGAGCCCCTGGGATTGATCCGCACTGATGGTAAACGTCCAGACGGTGTCTCTCAAATACCATGGGCAGAGGGGAAGTGTGTTAGCTGGGACGTCACTGTTACGGACACTTTCTCCGTTAGCAATCTCGGCCTTTCTTGCGCTGCTGCTGGTGCTGCAGCAGAGGCCGCGGCTAATAGGAAAACTCTGAAGTATGCCGAAATCTCTGGCAACTATATCTTCATGCCTATTGCCTTTGAGACCCTGGGGCCCATCAACTCTCTCGCATCAGACTTTATTGACGAAATAGGCAGGAGGACCAGCGCCATTACTGGTGATAAGCGCGAAAAATCTTTTCTGTGGCAGCGACTGTCTATTGCTCTCCAGCGATTCAATGCAGTCTGCTTCAGTGGCACTTTGGCTAAAGCGGCTTCCCAGAGTGCAGAGGAATTATTTTAATCGCTTTTTTAAAAACTTTTAATTAAATAAAGTCTCTTTTATCTTATTTTTTAGCCCAGGGCCCTTTACAGCCCAGGGCATTAAAATAATAGAAATAATAAAGGTTTAATGTCCGTTTCCTCGTCCAAGGATGATGTCAGCCATTAAGCTGTTGCTGTTGCATATGTTGTGGGACGTCATAATAAAAATTATGACGTCCCACAACATATGCAATAGAAACAGCTTAATGGCTCAGTCCATCTGATGTGAAGTAATATAACTAATTAGGTCTGAAATTATAAATCAATTTCCTAATATGTACTGTTGGGCTACTACTTACTACTTAGGTCACAATGGGAGCTAGGCTAAGGCATAGAAAATTGGCACAATTGAAATGTTAATGCTATTACTCACGTAATATTTCAACATTGATTCGGCTTCCTCCTGTGACGTCATAGCTCACGTGACCTGACGGCGAAAGCCTATTGGTCGCCGAACAGCTATAGACTCCGCCCTGTGTCCTCTGAATGGCCGAAATATAGGCTAAGTTTGAGCCAATCACAGGCAGAGGAACGTTGTCCTTGGCCCACTTAAGATTGGTTAGATCAACCGTGGGATCCGAGTCCACAAGACAGGTTAGGTTGAGATTCGAACCCTCGACAATCCTGATCACAGGTTGAGCATTGAATAGCTGAGGTACTGGACTAGATAATATGCTGACCACGGGTCCATCTACAACAAAATAATGTACATGTAAGTGATATTCATTCAATCTAAAACTTAACTTCATTATAGGGCCATCAACTAAATACGAATGAGATATCATACATACGAATACCATAATTATAA
The DNA here is from genome assembly GCA_905160935.1 of Enchytraeus crypticus. Lineage (NCBI taxonomy): Eukaryota > Metazoa > Annelida > Clitellata > Enchytraeida > Enchytraeidae > Enchytraeus > Enchytraeus crypticus. Next base: position 1,600,408 of record CAJHZI010000483.1, on the reverse strand, counting down.
TATATATACAAGTATATATATATATATATATATATATATATATATATATATATATATATATGTATATATATATGTATATATATATATAAGCAAATATATACTATCTGACATTCCCAATCTCGGCCTGCCTCTGCCTTTATTATCTTTCATAGACGATAGAATAGAAGAAACAGAGTCAGAGGCAGACCGAGAATAGGAATGTTAGATGATTTGAAGATCCACTCGTATGTGGACATGAAAGGAAAGCAAAGACAGAGAAATGTGGAGGCATTATATACCATGGACCTGCCAGTAGGCAGTGCACTAAGAGAGAGAAGTTACCCACATTGAACGTTAAGCTGAAGGCTCCTCCTGGAGGCAGCGTAATTTCTTGCCGAGCAGAAAATCTCCCCTGAGTGTGACGTCAAAACTGGATTAAGAGTTAATTCATAACCGGAACCTGAAATAAACAAAATTATGTCAGTATTTGAATTCAATTTTATTATTTTAATTCTATTATTTCATATCTTTTGGGGTGAATCGATTTGTAGTGATATGTGATTGGGGGACGTCCCTGACATCATCCTTGAATGAGGAAACGGACGTTAAATCTTTACTATTATTATTATTATTATTCTTACTATTATTATTATTAATTAAATTCAGTATTTCCAAATATAGTTTTCTTTAGTTACTTTTCAGAATACTTTAAAACTGAAACCATCGTGACAAATTTAGTCCATACATTACACCAACGTATTGAGCAGTGGGAATATTGCCAGAGTTGTTGAAGCAGCCATCTTAAAAATTTATGAGAACTGAATTTCTGTTATCAGAAGTAGTGTTTTACAAAAGCCTAGTTTAAAGCAAATTCTTCTACTAGATTTAAAATTATTTATGTTATAGTATAAGGATAACTATACGATAACTGTAATTAGGCGCTAACGATAACTAGACGATAACGATAACTAGACACTAACGATAACTAGACGATAACGATAACTAGACACTAACGATAACTAGACGATAACGATAACTAGACACTAACGATAACTAGACGATAACGATAACTAGACACTAACGATAACTAGAAGAAAACTATAAGTATTCGATAACGATAACTAGACGAAAACTGTAACTAGACGATAACGATAACTAGATGATAAAGATATCTAGACGATAGCGAGGGCTAGATGATAAAGATATCTAGACGATAAAGATATCTAGACGATAAAGACATCTAGATGATAAAGATAACTAGATGATAACGATAACTAGATGATAAAGATATCTAAACGGTAACGAGAGCTGGACGATAAAGATGTCTAGACGATAAAGATAACGAGATAATAAAGATATCTAGACGATAAAGATAACGAGATAATAAAGATATCTAGACGATAGCGAGAGCTAGGCGATAAAGTTAGCAAACGATAAGAATGACTTAACAATAAAAAAGCTAGATATTAACAACAATTAGACGATAAAGATATATTTTGACGGTAACTCAAAGTTTAAAAGATAATCTAGTCAACCACCATCCCCACTCCAAATCTTCCCTCCCCAACTCTGAAGTTGTGTGAAACTGCTACTGCGCACAGGAATGCCGCATGATATTGTCGCATGATAATGCCGCACGACAATGCCGCATGGTATTGCCGCATGATAATGCCGCATGATAATGCCGCATGATAACACCGCATGATAATACCGCATGATAATGCCGCATGATAATGCTGCATGATACTGCCGCATGATATTGCCGCATGATAATGACGCATGATAATGCCGCTAGAGTTCTAGATGTCAACTTGGATAGAAGAATGTGTTTAACGTTTAACAAGTGACAGGATGAGTTGTATATAAACCTCTCAAGCATAATGTCAATCAAACACTGGAGATCTTTGACCCCTCCCCCTTGGACACTCTTCCGTAAACAAAAATCGCATTCCACAAACAAAAACTCTCATTTCAAACAATCACACGTCAAAATGCTTTTCCACTTTTAACTCAAACCAAAATCATGCTTCCACTGTAACCACCCGTCCGATCAAACTCTATGTCAGTGACTTGTTTCGACGTCACTGACGTCGCTTTCGAGTGATGAAACTGACGTTAACATTAGCTTTACCAGCTTTTTAGTTGAAATCCGCACATGGGTATTGTTTTAAAGATATTCAACTGTTCCAGACTCTTCGTATTGTCTTCTCTTTGCAGCAGAAAATTTATTGATTTTTTACGAAACACTATATATTTATACTAGTAATTTAGAAAATAAAATTTGTGAAGAAGCTCTCTCCCCCTGTCTCTCTCTCTCTCTCACTCTCTCTCTCTGTTACGCTCTCTCTCTCTTTCTCTCTCTCTCTCCTCTCTTTCTTTCTTTCTTTCTCTCTCTCTCTCTCTCTCTCTCTCTATATATATATATATATATCTATATATATATATATATACAGACTGGGGCAAAAAAAAATTCCCTAGCGAAATCTCAGTTACTTCAAGAAAACTCAAAATATCTCTACAAAATTTACGGAGCTTCTAGGGGAGGAATTTCTGCGTATATCCTGCAAATTTGATGAAACTATTTTCATTAGTTACGAAATTACAGCATTTCTAAAATAAAAGTGCAAAAATCAATTTTAACAAGGCTTTTCAAAATGTCAGTCGTTCCTTTTAAAGAAAGTAACGACCCTGAAAAGGGACGTTTGCTTAAGTGGTGGAGTTAAAGCCTGCACTACCTTGTTAGCTACTGTAATAAATGATGCTTAAAATGCATTCTTATCTTAAAATTATTCCTAAATTTTGAAGAAAATGTCCGGTACTTTTGTTTAAAAAAGCCTTGCTAAATTGATTTTAACATTTTTTTCGAAAAAACGCTGTATTTTTGTTACTTCTGAATAAATTTTCACCAAATTTGCAGGATGTGTGTAGAAATTCCTCCTTTGGAAGCTCCGAAAATTTTGTAAAACTATTTTGAGTTTTGTCCAAGTTATTAATACTTTTGGCAAAAAAAGCCTTGTAAAAACTGATTTTGCACTTCTTTTCGTAGAAACGCTGTAATATTTTTCCTGCTAAATGGATTTCCATCAAATTTTCAAGACATACGCAGAAATTCCTCCCCTAGAAGCTCCGTAAATTTCGTAGAGATATTTTGATTTTTCTTAAAGTTGAGATTTCGCTAGGGGATTTTTTTTGCCCCAGTCTGTATATATATATATATATATATATATATATATATATATATATATATATATATGTGTGTATATATATATTGTTCTGCCAAGTGGCAGGTCCACGATACATATTAACACATTCATACTCAATCTGCTTTCACTCTCCATAAAGAGCACTTCAAAGGTTAACAAGCTATTCCCTTCATAAACGGCTACGCCGTAGTATCCAAACTAAAAATATAGCTTTTGACGTGAATTTCGATTGTCTTTCTCTGTTTTTGCTTAGTCGCCTCTTACGACACGTGCAGTTAACGTATGCTCTATTATTTAGCGTCCTACAGGACACAGCACGGGAAATTGTGCCTACAAATGTTAAATAGTAGTGAACGAGCCAGTGTTACTGATAAATGGCCGTCAAAACTGTTTTGATCAGAAATGCCAACCATTCATTATCGTAGCCGCCTGTTTAAGTACATGATGAAACTTTAGAGCAATTGTTGTCCAACACGACAGGCCATGTCAAAACTTTAACAACTGCTTCTAAGTGGCCCATTAACAATCGACCCGTTAACAGTGCATAGCCATTTGTAAAGGTTCGTAAAATGATGCTCGATCTATGTATTCTATTGCCTCCTACCAGTCAAAGAATACTAAAATGAATCAGAAAGCAGTACTGTAGGCCTGTATAATAGATAAAGCCCTGGAATATTTAGAGCCTTCATGTTGTATAGGTCAGTATAGACCAGCACTGGTTCCTCCGTGGTTCAAGCTCGGTTAACACTGGCTTTACATGTTAGCCACTGCATTTGCAAGTATCTGATCTGCACATTTTTGCGAGATCATAATCGTTTGTTCTGAGTTACAATTTACACGGTATAAGTTTCGTGATATAAGTTACATGATGTGAAGTTTACTTCTCGTTTTATTGAGTATGTGAGGCTCAGAGGCGTACGCCGAATTAACGCTACAGATATATATATATATATATATATATATATATTTATATATGTTATATATAAAAAATCAGTTATATATATATATATGTATGTATATATATATATATATATATATATATATATATATATAACTGATTTTTTATATATAACATATATAAATATATATATATATATATATATATATATATATTTTTATATATGTTATATATAAAAAATCAGTTATATATATATATATGTATGTATATATATATATATATATATATATATATGTATATATATATATATATATATATATATATTTATATATGTTATATATAAAAAATCAGTTATATATATATATATATATATATATGTGTGTGTGTGTGTGTGTGTGTGTGTGTGTGTGTGTGTGTGTGTGTGTGTGTGTGTGCGTACAATTGTATAGCAGTCTTGACATTGTTTTCAAGCGAGGAAACTGACGTTAACAATAGATTTACCAGCTTTACTTTACTTTAAATTGTCTTAATGTCTGAAGTCTTATTCATAAGTATTATCAATCATCTGATTTTTTAAAGAAAAGGAAACTGTTTTTGTCGAGTCTTTACGGAATCATAAAGACAATACAGTCAGACCTCCCCGATGTTAGTGCTGTTCTAAGTTTCCAGATGGAAGGGTTTCATATCCCGACATGGAATACAGAGAACTATAGCTACTCAACCTGCTCTCTCTCTCTCTATCTCTCTCTCTCTCTATCTCTCTATCTCTCCCTCTCTCTCTCTCCCTCTCTCTCTCTCTCCCTCTCTCCCTTCCTCTATCTCTCTCTCTCTCTCTTCCTATATATATATATATATATATATATATATATATATATATATATATATATATATATATATATATATATATACATATATCTCACACACGCCTCTCAAACAAAGCACGACTTACAATAGCGACTTAATGAGTCCGGGAGTAAAATGGTCGAGTCGCTTTGAAGTGGCGTCTTAACGTCCCGAGGGATTCGAATCCCAGGTGGGTGAGTGAATTAAGCAGCGACTGAAGTGTGGATTGCAATGCTAAGTCACGTCTCGCGGCCAGGGATCAACTCTAACACCAGCCTAACAACCTAACAATCTCAGCCTAACAACCCAACAACCGTCATTGTGCGAGTGTAATAAGATACTCGACAGCTGCCAGATTTCTGTGGATATAAACGCTTAAAGTCAGTCCCGTTTTTCTGCCAAACTTTGAGAGTAGAACGATGATTTAAATTGACTCTCACAACATAAAAAGTTGAACAGAGGAGAATATAATTAGAACAATTTTATAATTGAATTAGCAGACTTAAACCAATAAAAAAAACCAGTCACTGAGTACCGACACCCCAAATTTAAAAACTAAAATAAGTAATTTATATAGAAGTTACTCCAAATAACTTCTAAACTAATTACTAACTTCTAAACTTACTACGAACTTCTAAACTAACTGCTAACCTCTAAGCTAACTTTATTAACTTTAATCTTGATGAACTTTGCTAACTTTAGCAACAGTCGAGCTAGTTTTCTCATTACTGACGACCACAAGAATAAAAATTAACAATTCAACATAAAATCTAAAATGTACGTATAGGGTAAGTATCAACTAGATTACTAGAATTACGCATCCTCCTTTTCACAGTGAAGGCAGCAAAAAGCGAACAAGTAGAAAGTTCATTGCTGTCAATGACAAAATCGAGGACTATGGGACCAAAGCCAATCTGATGAGCAGGAAATAAAGATATTCAATAAATAGAGACTGAGATTTGCGAAATATTTGCGAGAAAAAATTGCTTAGAAGCAAAAGAAAAATAATTTACAAATTAATGATAGAGAGAGAGAGAGAGAGAGAGAGAGAGAGAGAGGAAAGGAGCTACATTACTACCCAAGCTATAACATTACAGATTTCAATTAGACGTGCTCCCATGGCTATTTTGACTTGAGTAACCTAGCCAGTTTAAGAAGCAGATATAACGGAAAAGTCTTTCCACTGGACTCACCTATGGAGCGGTTGTTTTGAAACCACAGGACGCTGGCAGACTCCACGGGAGGATTGGCTGACACGTTACACCGGATTGTTACCACGGATCCGTTTAAAACAGTGAGAGGGTCGTAGGGTCCCAGGTGGATGCGTGGTGCGTCTGCGTGTAGTACGAGAATAGGTCAAAGATATAACGTGAAACAACAACGTAAAACAACAGCATAAAACAAAATATAAAACAACAGCATATAACGTCATGCTGCAGTTGTAGCTGTAGTTGTAATTGTAGTTATAGTTGTAGATGTAGTTGTAGTTGTATTTGTAGTTGTATTTGTAGTTAAAGTTGTAGTTGTAATTGTAGTTATAGTTGTAGATGTAGTTATAGTTGTAGATGTAGTTGTAGATGTAGTTGTAGATGTAGTTGTAGATGTAGTTGTAGATGTAGTTGTAGATGTAGTTGTAGATGTAGTTGTAGATGTAGTTGTAGATGTAGTTGTAGATGTAGTTGTAGATGTAGTTGTAGATGTAGTTGTAGATGTAGTTGTAGATGTAGTTGTAGATGTAGTTGTAGATGTAGTTGTAGATGCAGTTGTAGATGCAGTTGTAGATGTAGTTGTAGATGTAGTTGTAGATGTAGTTGTAGATGCAGTTGTAGATGCAGTTGTAGATGTAGTTGTAGATGTAGTTGTAGATGTAGTTGTAGATGTAGTTGTAGATGTAGTTGTAGATGTAGTTGTAGATGTAGTTGTAGATGTAGTTGTAGATGTAGTTGTAGATGTAGTTGTAGATGTAGTTGTAGATGTAGTTGTTGATGTAGTTGTTGATGTAGTTGTTGATGAAGTTGTATTTGTAGTTATAGTTATAAATTCACCGCGTAATCAGAATAACCCAAGAAAATGGTACAAAACAACAAGAATGAGTAATGCTAGATGATTTAAAGTTACATTCATATGTAGACATGAAGATGAAAATGGAAGACAGAGAAGAGTGGACATTGACCTGCAAGTAAGCAGTGCAGTAAGAGAGAGATAAGCTATGGATGGCCCTGCCGTTTGGTACAACACTAAGAGTAAAATACTGGCTGGAGCCAGTGGCGATGTCGATAAGATATTCAACCTCGGATCAGTATGTGCGGTGTTCAAATCCTGCGCTCTCCAAGTGAGGTAACTGACGTTTACACTAGCTTTTTCAAATCATTTAGTCATTTAATCAATTCATCCTTTAATACCTCAATCATTTAATGATTTATTTCGTTAATCATCTAATTTCAAAGAAAAATACTCACAGAGCACTGAAATAACTGTAGCAGCTGATAGACCGCTGCTGGTGCTGCTGCTGCTGCTACTGTTAACGGCTGAGTTGAGAACGTAGCAGCTGAAATTAGCACCATGATCGTCAGCTGTCAGCTTCCACGCGATAGCTCCAGAAGTTTCGCCAAATTTATTTTTGGCTGGGGAGTAGATGACCCCCGAGCGTTGCTCGGCGCCATTTCTGTACCACGTGATCGAGGGGGCGGGGTTTCCCCCAACTGACGAGCATACTAGAGTGATGATGTCATCTTCGCGCAGAGTGGTGACGTCAGCAGATGTTGAGTTGATCGATAGGAGAGGCTTGCCAGGCGGAACTGGAAATATAACACTTATTATGAATAGCGTAAAAGAAACTTATAAAATAAAAAGAAAACTTGCAGAACACTTCTTAGAAATAATAAATGGCCTACATCCCTAATTGTCCAACGAATTAAGTTAATGAATTAAGAACTAAGTTACCGGCTGATTAATTGTAGGCCTTAATTTGATTGATTGATAGATTGATTGATTAAATGATTAATTGATTGATTGGTTGACTGATTTATTGACTGATTATATTATTGAAGAGAAGAGTGATCGATCGATCGATCGATCGATTGATTGATTGATTGATTGATCGAATGATCGATCGCATGACTAATTGATTGATTGATTGATTGACAGACCCAGCACTGTGAGGCTGGCCGCTCTCTTTAGACTCGACTGCTGCACTTCGCACTCATATATTGCGTCATCATCACGTGACAGTGACGTCACGACGAGTTGATATCCTGCGCCATCTAGCGGTAGAGAGAGATAGCGATCCTCGGCGTTGAATCTTTCGCTGTTGATGAATAGGGTGATGCGATCTGAGCCGACTATCTTAGACCATGTGACCTGAGCAGCGAATAAACTTCGTCAAACTCTATAATAGCTGTAACTTCATGACGTCCCAGACATCATTCTCGTATGAGGAAACGGACGTTAAACCTTTATTATTACTATTATTCTACAGTCTAATCATCATGATCAACAAGAACATCATCGTCATCGTCATCATCATCATCAATATCATCATCATCATCAATATCATCATCATCGTCATCAACATCATCGTCATCATCATCATCGTCGTTCTCGTCTCCTCATCATCATCTTCATCATCATCATCATCATCATCATCATCATCATCATCATTATCAACATCATCATCATCATCATCATCATCATCATCATCGTCATCATCATCATCATCATCATCATTATCATCATCATCATCATCATCGTCATCATATCATCATCATCATCATCATCATTTCTCCTAGCATTTCAGTTAAACAATCAACAAACAATAACTAGTTGAAAAAAATGATATTAACATTGATTGACTGATCTCGTTAATGACAGCTTGAATATCAGCTGCAATAATCAGTCTAAAACATGAAAGATTTACCGATCCAATCAATTGATTGCTTGTTTACGGTAAATCAATCAGTTGGTTTACAATCAATCAGGCAATTCTTCAAGCTATGATTACTCGACTGGCTGGAGCCAGTGGCGATGTTGGTAAGACACTCTACCGCAGATCAGTATGTGCGGGGTTCAAATCCTGGGCTCGCCCGTCACTGACATCGTTTTCTAGTGAGGACACTGACATTAACTTTAGCTTTTTTAACTTTAATCTATTGAGAGAAAAATCTAGCCACTCAATTAATCATCAACAGTGCTTACATAGATTAATTTAATTATAATTAGAATTAATATATTTTATTATAATTAATCATCAGCAGTTCATTCATTGATTCATTTAAACTATTAATCATCAGCACTGATTGATTGATTGGCACTGATCGATTCATTTACCTTCTTAGCACCCAGATTATCCACAAGGCAGTTCATCGTGGCGTTAAGGCCGAGCCGTTGGGCAACATCAGAAGGGGGCACGAGCCACCGGACCCCCGGGTCGGAGCCCCCCGTGATCTGCCCCCACACCGCCCGGTGAGATTGGGCCAGAAATATCAGAATTGAGGAGAGAGTGAGCAGGTGGTCCATATGTGGGGTAGTGTTTATACAGAACTGTCAGTCATCTGAAGATTTTTCAATCAATATAGGCCTTAATTAATCAATAATCAATCTAGGTCTTAGTGATAAATAATCAATCTAGGCCTTAATAGTCACTAATCAATGTAGGCCTTAATAATCAATAATCAATATAGGCCCAATGTAGGCCTTAATAATCAATAACCAATATTAGCCTTAACAATAAGGGCCTTAATAATCAATATAGACCTTAATAATCAATAATATAATCAATATTGGCCTTAATAATCAATAAGTCCATAATTGCACTATTCGATGCTTCAATAAGTCGACCTCATGCATGCAATGAATGGATAAATTAACTAAGCATAATTATAATATGTATATATATATATACAGTATATATATATATATATATATATACATGTATATATATATATATTATATATATAAAATACATATATATATATATATATATATATATACATGTATATATATATATTATATATGTAATACATATATATATATATATATATATATATATATATATATATATATAATATGTGTTATACATAACATATAAAACAAGTAAAGTGTGACATTCATGACAGCTTGTAGCACTATTGAGACAAATCCGAGCCGCTGAGCAAAAAAACGGTATAAATTCGAAATTCAGAAAACCAATCCAAAGATAAAAACAAAAATAATACAAATACTGTCCTACGCTGCAGTATTCACCATTGCAGTAACCACAGCGCTGGCTCAAATATCTCGTTCAGATATGTTCATCTGGTCGAAGGTATTATCTATTGTCGAGGGTTCCATACAATGGTCGAGAGGTTGAACGATCGTGAGACGAAATCCGATAGGTAAACTAAGAAACAATTCAACTAAAACCTCCTTCCGTAGAGCAAATTCCCGCACGGAAATTCCTTTCGTTGCGATGGATTCGAAGATATTGTCTAGATGCCAGAATTGTCGCATAATGATTGTTTCTTTTATAAGAGCATTTCGTTTAGCCACATTTACCGTGTCGTCGATTTGTTTGTTGTCTGTTTATTTAAGAATGTATTTCTCTTTTAAGTGCTTTCAATTTAATAAAAGAAATCGTTCAGATATAGAATGGCTAAAAGTCATAGACTATGCTTAGTGAAACACGTCACATTATTCTCTTATCAAATATTTCGTCAGTGGAGTACGTTTTGAAAATATGGCAGAAATTTTGTATCTTGTATATCCAGATATTGATGATGACGACGACGACGATGATCGATGATGACGATGATGATATAGCTTGACATCTCAGGATGTCAAGCTATATCATCATCATCGAGTGTTGACCTTTCAACACTCTAAACTCTTCTCTGGATGACATCAGGGTCACGTGATCCATTCACTCCCACCCTCATTCCCTCTCCCTCTCTTCTATCTCTCACCCCTCCTGATCTATAGCTCTCTCTCTCTCTCTCTCTCTCTCTCTCTCCTACCTCTCCACCTCCTGATCTACAGCTCTCTCTCTCTCTCTTTCTCTCTCTCTCTCTCTCTGTATCTCTCTCTCTCTCTCTCTGTATATATATATATATCTCTCTCAGTGCACTGCCTACTGGCAGATCCATGACATATAGCGCCGCCACTCTATATCTTTTCATTCTTCTCCATAGTCATACTTTCTGCACTTCAAGTTTCCTAATGTCGTCCCTCCTTAAGGTCGATATTTATGGGCCTTGAGAAAGGAATATATTATCAGATATTATATAAATATATTCAGTACAGTATATATATATATATATATATATATATATATATATATATATATATACAACCTTCCACCCTACCATTCTTCCACCCTACCATTCTTCCACCCTACCATCATTCCACTCTACCATCATTTCACCCTACCATCAACCTTACCATCATTCCACCCTACTATCATTCCACCCTACCACCCTTCCATCATTCCTCAACAGTCGGACTTTCAGTGAGAAAATCCGGTAGCGAGCTATTGAGGGAATGTCTTCAATAAAAACACCGCATTGTGCCGCATTGTGCTGCTCGGTGCTGATATTGTGCTGTGCTAGTATTGTGCGAGAAATAATTGTGCGCACCACGTTCATTCACTCGTCGATACCTCTTCAATGGACAGCGAGACCTGCGACAACTACCAACTAAAATGTCGATAGATGTCGATATAGAGAAGGGAGGGGGTGAACTTCGACTTGAGGGAAGGGGGGGGGGCGATTGAGGGATCGAGTAGTCCCATAAGAGAATATATACTGAAATATATAATGAAATGTAGAGACTTTAAAGCTAAATTAAATAAATATGAAAAATTAATTTGACTTTGTTAGTGGTTTGCTACGACTCTGAGTTGCTGGATATTTACTGAGTGAACTTCGAAAACACTTTTCTGGCTCGCATTCAATTTACAAAACTTTCCTTTTTATCAATCTCAAATGTAACACTTAAAAGTTTAATGTTTGGTATTTAGCATCTAACATTTTAACATCTTTCGAACAATTTTTGTTGCTGAAATCTAGTTGAGCTACTTTAGCAATATGTCAAAGAAGAAACACTTCTTGAATTGGGATGATGCTACCTAATATCTGAAGTTTCATTCGGGTTTTGAACAAATACAACCTATAATGCGATTGTGCCTCTTAACCAATGCACTGCACAGATTTGTTGCTGCCTATTTACATATATTTTTACCTGTTTACAATGAATGCAAGAGAAATAGGTTTACTTTTTATATAAAAAAATTTTTGTTAACGGCTATTCCATAATTCAAATAAATCAATTAATAGTTGCGTCAGTCTAGTGTTTCAGTAAATTATCTCGTCTATTTAGTAAGAAAAAGGTCGCAACATTATTAAATAAGTTTATTATCAAACAAAAACATTTAGCTTCAAATATTATATTAAATTTTACAACGTGTTGAGTTTTTCTTTAGTTATCGCTAAAAGCTAATTCTTTGTAAGCCCTCCACTCTTCTTTGTCTTCCGTTTTTCATGGAGAGAAAAACGGAAGATAAAGAAGAGTGGAGGCGTTATATACCATGGACCTGCCAGTGGGCAGTGTACTGGGATACAGAAAGATCGCTGAAAACAATTGAATAGTATTACCAATATTTTCAAAATAAACATCGATAGGCATGATCCTCAAAACAGCGGAACCCAATTTCGAGAAACCCTATATTGAGGTTGGCCAGTACTTTATAGAGAATTTCACGTTGTCCTGGCTGTTTATCGTGAAAACAACGCCTTGTGTTTTCTGGGTAGTCAAATATTGTGATACGAGCAGAACTGGTGGTAAAGAAGCCTCTACCAGCTTTTACAAGCGTTGTTAGTGATAAAAGTTATTGTTAAAGAGAAAAATGATTGCTAAAGAGAAAAATGATGGTTAAAGATAAAAATTATTTTTAAAGACAAAAGTTATTGTTAAAGTGAAAAATTTTGTTAAGTGATTATTTCAATTACTAAAGTAAGATGGATAATCTAATATCCTCGACTTCATTTTAACAATAAAAATTGCATCTACTTAGCTCGTAGGTATTGGACACATTAATTTTAGATCATTAATATTAGGCTATCTATTTTTATACAATATGTAATAGTCTCTCAGGAATTTAGCGAGTCAGAGAGATAGAAAGAGAGAGAGAGAGAGAGAGAGAGAGAGATTAAACAATAATTCAGTTAACTAACTCTTATGCTAGTTAGTTAGGCTAACTCTTGTTCTCGTTGTGCGTTTAATACAGAGACGAAGGGTGAGAGAGACAATTAAGCAAAGAGAAAATATTTTTTAAAGAGATACATGGAGAAAGTGAGGCACGGTGGAAGAGAGAGAGAGAGAGAGAGAGAGAGAGAGAGAGAAAGAAAAACATTAAATTAATACTGCATTTATATGCATTATACATAGCAATGAAATCTAGCCAGCCTTTGAAGCAGAAAGTAAATAATCACTGACTCCAGTCAGTAAAGTATGGAAACCATTCATATGGTATGTCATTACTGGGAAGTGATCGCTTATTTTCCTTCAAACCTGGAATGGAATCCGTTACCCACTCCGTATGTATCATAATATATCCGAGTTAAAGTCCGAAGGTGCCTTCGGTCCTTTGAAAGCTGAACAGAAGTTAAAGTAAATGTTTATCACATTGGAAATTGAATTATTTCGTTATATATTTCAATTTCCTTCTTTAATGCTTGACCGATGTTTATTCCAAAGTACTATCAGGTTCTACTTTCTGCCAGCTTTCAATTCAACATCTAGCAAATACTTTATTAATATCAGAACCTATACCAATATCAGATATTTACCAATATCAGATATTTACCAATATCAGATATTTATCAATATCCGATAATTTATCAGCATCCAAGATTTTATCCATGCCGGAGCACATAACGAACTCATAGTCCTTATCAATATCAGAACCTTTATCAATATCAGAACCTTTATCAATATCAGAGTCTTTAACAATATCAGAACCTTTATCAATATCAGAACCTTTATCAATATCAGACCTTTATATTATAAAGGTCTGATATTGATATCCACTCACACACGCGCACACACACGCACACGCACACACACATACACACACACGCACACGCACACGCACACACACACACACACACGCACACACACACACGCACACACACACACAACTAAGCACCTAATTCTAACGCTAAATAGAATATTTTGATAGAGAACTTTTGTTATATACAGTGTCAACACTAACCGCTCGCGGGCGTATTGAACACTAATAGTAAGAGGTAAGTAAGTAGATCACATGCCTCACTGCGCAGCTAACACATAGAGCAATAAGAACCCTCGTGAAGGTAATTATCCGCAGTTGAGAGGTCCTTTGTTCGAATCTCAGCTCGGCCTCGCGTTCTCTCGCTAAATGACCAATCTACGAGTGAACAAGAACTAAACGGACTGGATGGCCGAGTGGATAACTTGCTTGTAAGCTTGTTAGATCATAGGTTATGGTTTGAAAGGTTTCAAACCCAACCCTATCATATCTGATATGTGGTGGTAGTTAAACATACTTAGCTTTATAGAAATACTTTAGTCATAAATCTCATGATTTAGTGAGATTTTGAAATGAAATATAATTTATGTTGTGTTTGCGAACATTGGCTCAGTCATTAGCGCGTTGATGTTAAATAACGAAGTTAAGATTCAAGTTCTCGCTGAGTAAATTCAGGAAAAATATACAGCGAGCAAACGACAATCAATCAATCACCCAATCAATCAATCAATCACCCAATCAGTCAATAAATCAATAAGAACTTAATGTCCGGTCCCTCGATATAAAGCTATGTCAGGGACGTCTTATGCAGACTCTACAAAAACCGACGTCAAAACACCACACGATCCATGACACCATAATCGTTTTAATTATTTCTGGCCGTTCGCTAAATTTGTGTCATGATATGTTGCACAGAAGTTCTTGTTACTGCATGGTTAGATACAAACCAATGACTTACCGGTAAATGACTGTTACGTTAATCTTTATGACGGTAGCTCGAGTGTGTTGAGTCGTCTTGAAGAGAAACCTTGTGCTTCTGAACCTTGACGTTAAACACACTACAACCTACCTACCTCGCTACATTCGTAGGCTGCATTGATCATATTCAAGTAGGCCCTGTAGATAAACGCTAAATGTGTACATTTTTAGAAATAGTAGATATTAGCTCTTTCTCTCTCTATCTATTTTAGTGCACTGCCTACTGGCAGGTCCATGGTGTATAATGCCTCCACTCTTCTCTGTCTTACGCTTTCTTTTCATGTTCACATATCAGTGGATCTTTAAATCATCTAACATACCTAATCTCGGCATGTCTCAGACGGTCTGCCTATGTTTAACTTTCCTATCATTCTACCTTCTATGACCTACTTTAGTAAATTCTTATTCCCTTTTCTTAATACCAATTCTTAACAGTAGATACTAACTAAATTATTCGTAGGATAATATTCAAATAGGCCCTATAGATAAACGCTAAATGTGTACATTTCTAGAAATAGTAGATACTAACTAACCAGCAGTTAATAGCAGTTAATACTTAGTTTAACAGTAGTCAATTGCAGTTAATTGAAATCTAATAGTCATCACAGTCATACACCTTCCACTGACGATTATTTCGATTAGAGGGCAAATAAATCGACGAGTCTAAATCGCTTCCTAGAGCTCCGGGGATAAAAGTGAAAGTTTATTTACAGATTAAAGAGATTCGATGTCACTCGAGATAATTTGATAGAGAACAGATCGGCCGCTGTTCTATGATCGTCCAATGTTTATCAATGTGACCCCCCTGTCTCCCTGCTTAACGTAAATATCAGCAGCCACATTTAATATAAAACAATCAATCTATTCTCTCTCTCTCTCTCTCTCTCTCTCTCTCTCTCTCTCTCTCTGTCAGTCCGCTGGCCACTGGCAGATCCATAATACATAACGCTTCCACTCTTCTCTGTCTTTCGTTTTCCTCTTTATGCCCACATACGAGTGGACCTTTAAGTCATCTAAAATGAATACCCTTAATCTTGGGGGATTCTGCTTATTTCAGGGTGGGTCCCCTGTGCCTTCCATTGCCTTCCAATCCATTCTATCCCATGGTTAATGTGGGAATTGAGAGCTAGGGGAACAGTAAGAATTTTGTTTGGTCAACATAATGTATTTACAGGCCTCCTAGTATCTAATATTGGCTTAACTTAAATATCATCGACCACATTTAATATAAAACAATTAATCTGTTTTACCCATTAGTTAAAGTGGGAATAAGATCTAGGGGAACGGTAAGAAATTGTCGGGCCCCTGGCTGGAACCAATGGCGACGTCGGTAAGATACTCGACCGCGGATCAGTATGTGCGGGGTTCAAATCCTGGGCTCTCCCGTCACTGACATCGCTTTCGAGTGAGGAAACTAACGCTAACCGTAGCTTTGCCAGCTTTTTAATGTTTTTACAATTCTCATAGTTCTTAATATGGACCACTAGCAGGGGAACGCAACTCAGAAGACAATGAGAGCTAGGGGGAACAGAGTTCACCGGCGGAGTCCCCCCCAGCTTTTACCACTGATTTTACCTCCGGCCCAGTTAAGCTCAGAAATCTGTCAGTCTTCCAAGTGGATTGTAGTGGATCGGGCAGTGTGTTGTAGTGTGTCTAACGTCAAGGTTCAGAAGCACACTTAGGGCTACTCTTCAAGAGTAGCCCTAAGTGTGCTATATACCCTCTTTGATGATCTTGTGCTTGTATGTATACTTGTATGTGTACTTCAATAAACATAGTTCTCTCTCTCTCTATCTCTCTCTCTCTCTCTCTCTCTCTCAAGACGACTCGACACACTCGAGCTGCAGTCACAAAAATTTCTAACGAATTATGATAAGTGAATCAGTGTTTAGCAGTACAATCTCTTATACCCCTGTCCTGTAGACTTGTATGGGCTGATTCTCAGAATCAACAGAGATTCATTCCTGGCGGACAACAATGCCAGCGAAAATACTCTAATTAGTAACTAAATAACAACTTAGCAATCTAATTTCAGGTATTTGAAATTAAGAATTATGGGAATGATATCGATAGATGCCAACAAAAATCTTGAAGAAAGCAACGAAGATAAGGATTGCAAAGACTTTAGTTTGAACCACGCTACTGTACAGTTGTGAATCATGGACGTTAAGAAAGGAGGATATTAGGAAACCGGAAGCATTCGAAATGTGACTGTGGAGAAGAATGGATAAGATGAAATGGACTAACAAAATTACGAATGAAGAAGTGTTAAACAAGATTGGCATAAATAGACAATTGATAGATATCGTAAGGAATAAAGAGAAGAGCTGGATGGGTCATATACTGAGAAGGAATGGTTTACTGAATGAGGTTTTTTAGGAAAGAATGGAAGGGGAAAGGTTAGAGGAAGACCGAGATTTGGGATCCTGGATGATTTGATAGCTAATTCATAAGTTGGTATATAATATGAGGAGAAAGGCAGAGGATAGAAGTGTGTGGAGAAGTTACATGCCATGGACCTGCCAATATGCAGTGCCCTAAGCGAGAAAGATTGACAGTGAGAGAGAGAGAGAGATTTTATGTTTTAATAATTCATTTTTTAGACCCCAAGTCTCTATTTTCTGAATCTCTGCTATTACGTAGCTATAAAGCTAAACATACACAACAAATGGGAAACTATATTACAAACTACTGAAACAAATTAAAGGTATTTATCCCAAACATATAAAACGGCCCGTTTACGCGTATATTCTCGACCAATGCAAGATCTTGTTAAATGTGCTTTGTAAGTCAAATTTTGTCTATAGTTATTTTGAAATGTACGCAATGGGGACATTTGATTTATACTTACGAACTAATTTCATACTTATTTTCGTACTACTGGTGTAGATCCAGTTACTCACTAGTGATATTGTACTGATTGTACAACAAATCGTTACAGAGTTTTAATACATAGAAATAATTTACTCAATCATTACGAATTCACGACTCATTCATTTTTAAAAATAACACAGTTTATGTAACAATTAATTTGCAAACAAAGTTGCAATTAAAAAATACCGCCAAACCACTGAAACGAAAAGTAACAAACTTGGACAGATATTGAAAGTGCGATAAAATTAGAGAAATTGGACGAAATATGAGATAGAGAGAGCGCGAGAGTTCATTCAAGGAGAGAAAGAGAGGGAGAAAGAGATACAGATAAAGACTACTACAGAGAAAAAAAAAAAAACGAGAGAGAGATGGATACAAAGAGAGAGAGAGAGACTATTAAATGAGTGACAGAGAGAGAAAGAGAGAGACAGAGAGAGACAGAGAGAGACAGAGAGAGACAGAGAGAGAGAGAGAGAGAGAGAGAGAGAGAGAGAGAGAGGGGGATGAGGTAACACACTGGAGTCACATATGCTCATGTAGATAATTACAGAGTACAGTTAACAGTTAATAGCGGAAGTCATATAGATCATAAATCATAACGACCCCCCCCCAATCCATTTTTCAACCCCACCCTGTTCCTAATTGGGCACAACCTGCAGGCTACCAGGGGCAGGTTGACCCCTAACATGCAGGTAAATTTGTTCATTTAACAGAGTGATAAGCATAAAAGTAATTTTAGTAATAACAATTATGTAAAGTATATGTATATACATGTACATGTATATTGCTACAAAATTGTAAACGAATGGAAGTCTCAAGTAGGGGGTTGGCTGGTGATGCGGTGTAGGACAGAGAGGATTTGAGACACTTTATTTGTATCCCGACCCTGGTTAAAATGAGATTCAAAGGATGATGATGATGATGATGATGATATGTATATATAGAATTTATTTCAGAAACTTTTGTAGCAATTTCTGGAGCCTTCGCGCTGACCAACCAAATGCCCCTTACGACGTTGATTTGCATCTAAGTACTTCATTGCCATTTTTCCACACGTGCAGTCCACGGTTGGTCCATTCTTCAGTAACCTGGACATGAAATGGTTGAATAATATGTATACTAACCATCATCTTGATCTTCCCTTAAATCTCAGTTTAACTTGCGTCGAGATACGAACAGACCTTCTCCAATTCTCTCTGTTTCACATCATATCACCAGTCAATCCTTAATTTGTTTCCATTCGTTTATATATTTGTAAAATCTAGTAAATTACATCTACTAGATCATAATATTAGTAAATAGCTGGAGCCAGTGGCGACGTCGGTAAGATACTCGACCGTGGATCAGTATGTGCGGTGTTCAAATCATGGTCTCACCTGTCACTGACATCGCTTTCGAGTGAGGAAACTGACGTTAACCTTAACATTTAAATTGAGTCTTTTCAAGCACGGTTACAGTTTAAGTTCTTCACGTCAGTGTAACATATGTAAATGCAATACAGCGCCGCAGGGAATGTTACAGACGGTTAACCATTGCCATGGGCCGCAAGTACCAGCAATGGGCCGCAAGTATAACCGTTCATTGCATATGCTTAACTTCTCTCGGCTATTATTTATAAAATAACTTCGCTTCGACGGCTTCATTAAGTCAGTCGGGTTATAAATCTATAACTTTCAGTTCGCCTCAATTTAATATGTTAATTGACTGACCAGATTTGATATTCGGTTCGATAAAACATAATATTGAATTGAAATACTTGTAGATGTCATCCATGGTGACATTCTGAACGTTGTGTTGTGTGTCGTATCTAATGTATGCACTCAGATTCTAATATGATAATTATGGATTCTGAAACTGATTATATAAAAGAAAATGATTATATAAATATATGTCATGCAAATGTCCTATTCCAGTTATTCTATCTCATTCACTCACTCACTCACTCACTCACTCACTCACTCACTCACTCACTCACTCACTCACTCACTCACTCACTCACTCACTCACTCACTCACGCACTCACTCACTCACTCACTCACTCACTCACTCACTCACTCACTCACTCACTCACTCACTCACTCACTCACTCACTCACTCACTCACTCACTCACTCACTCACTCACTCACCCACTCACTCACTCACTCACTCCCTCACTCACTCACTCACTCACTCACTCACTCACTCACTCACTCACTCACTCACTCACTCACTCACTCACTCACTCACTCACTCACTCACTCACTCACTCACTCACTCACTCACTCACTCACTCACTCACTAACTCACTCACTCACTCACTCACTCACTCACTCACTCACTCACTCACTCACTCACTCACTCACTCACTCAGTCACTCACTCACTCACTCACTCACTCACTCACTCACTCACTCACTCACTCACTCACTCACTCACTCACTCACTCACTCACTCACTCACTCACTCACTCACTCACTCACTCACTCACTCACTCACTCTCTCTCTCTCTCTAGTGTTCTACCAAGCTGTAGGTCTAAGGTAAATATTCTTACTTAACTTTTGCTTTCAACGCTTCATATATAAAGTGCACTCCGTATATCAATAAGTTATTCTTTCACAAAAACTATAAAGCCTTATCCATATCCTACAACGGATCAGTAGGTGCAGGGTTCAAATTCGGTGCTCTCCATGATTAGTTTTCCAGTGAATTAGAGTTAATAGTTTTCCTATGAAGTAGATATTAATTTTCCTAAGAAGCAGTTAATAGTTTTCCTATAAAGCAGTTATTTTTTATGAAGTACTTAATAGTTTTCCTAAGAAGTAATTAATAATTTTCGTATGAAGTAGTTAATAGTTTTATTATGAAGCAATTATTGGTTTCATATGAAGTTGATTTCCTCTGGAATAGCTACAATTCTCTATGCTAAGAGATTTGGTTAAACTTAGATATCTTAAATGAACGTTTGCTCATCACTGCTGATCAAGCTTCTCTCTTTAAATTCCAGTGCCATCGAACTGGTGCCATACTAAGGCAAAGCAACCGACGTCAAATTCTGTTTTATCCTTCTCAGTTATTTGTTTTTCTCAGTTTTTCTCTTCGACTTTTCATATCCACCAAACGTCCACGAACTGAGACCAACACGTAAACCTCCATTCCGCTATTACTCTTCCTTGCACTGACTACCCGGATTTTGGCTCGCACCGTTTCTAAATCCCTCACTCTGCTCATCGATTTTTGCTCTGATTTTGGTTTCACAGTGCTCAATGTTGTCATGGACAACAGTTGCACTCTAATCGTATTATTGTTGTTGCTATTATTTTACTTACCTAGTAATTTATCTGTTACTGCTGATTATATATTGTTAAACTGTATTGCAACCATGGGCCCAGTGGCGGATCCAGGGGGGGGGCAGGGGGTCCGGCCCCCCTGGGCCCCCCCTGGGCCCCCCCCCTGGGCCCCCCCTTGGGCCCTTAGGTCCGCCAATAAAATTTTTAAAACTATAGTTTCATTGTTCCTATGGCAATTTCGATGTTTAAATATGTTAGTAATGGCAGTGGTTAGGGGGGGGGAGGGGCGGGGGGAGGGTAAGACAGGCAATGCAGTTCCAAAAGCTCGTTTTTTTCTAGGACATACTAGGAGCCCTGTATAATGGAAGGGGCCTGAAATATGTTGACTGTTTCACTAGCTCTCAATTTTTACTCTAACCAATGCATAACCAAATTGGAGAAAAAAGGGTGTACGTAAAAAATGTGAACTCTGTCCCGTAGCAGTAGTGCAAACAGCCTTGGCTGGGAGGGGCTTAAGCCCCCCCCCACCGCCAAAATTAAGTCACTTTTGAAATTCGTAGAGATCCGCAGAGTTTCTTCAGAAGTGAAAAAATTAACCTACTTTTTCTAAAAAAATGTAGGACTTTAGGTTTTCCCCGGACTATAATACGGGTATGAGCTGGGGGGGAGGAGTAAGGATACACTCACTCTATGAACCGAACGTATTTTGAGCCCCCCCCCCCACAAAAATTTGTCTGGTTGTGTCACATGTCCCGAAGAAGTCGTAAGCAAAAATGTACACTCTCAAAAATAATATCGGGCCCCCCCCCTTAAAAAATTCCTGGATCCGCCCCTGCATTGGCCCGAGACAATTATGAATAGACAAACAGTTAACTGCTTTGTCCTAAGAAGTAATTAAACAAGCGCTGAGGAAGGCAACGAGAAACCACCTTAAAGGCCTGATTTTTCAAAGGGCATCAGCTATACATTAAGTGTGGATAAGACAACGCCATTATATGTGAAGGAATTAAACCGATGATGTGTGGGTAGCTCATTATCAGTAACTTGAAAGCACACTGCGTGAAAAATTGTAAATATGCAATTTGACATGCCACTTGGTAAAACACTAGGAAGATAAATAAATAAATTTAAAAAGCTAATGTTAACGTCAGTTTCCTAACTCGAATCATCCTGACATCCTGACGCGATGTCAGTGACGGGCGAGCCCAGGATTTGAACCCCGCACATACTGATCTGCGGTCGAGTATCTTACCGACATCGCTACTGGCTCCAGCCAATAGATATAGATACAGAGAGAAAGAGAGAGAGAGAGAGAGTGAGAGAGAGAGAGAGAGAGAGAGAGAGAGTTGATTGTGTAACGAAATGTTACTAACCTCACAATGAAATAGACACGACTGCTTCTTCTACATGTATATCTGAGCCTCTACCATTCATTTAATCCAGCATCAAACAAGATTATTACTAATAATTGGATAAAATTATTAATTATGAATTACTTAGTACTCAAATAATTAATTATCATTCATATGATTTGTCAGTGTGTTCAATTAATCCACGAAGATACTGTTAAATAATTAGAAACTATAAAAAACTATTTTAAAAAACCATAAAAATTATCAATTCATGATCTATCTAATAACTAATTATCCATCCGTAAATTATCTATCTAGTAATTATGTATTTAATGCTAATGATAAAGCTAATGTTAACGTCAGTTTCCTCACTCGAAAGCGATGTCAGTGACGGGAGAGTCCAGGATTTGAACCTCGCAAATACTGATCCGCGGTCCAATAACTTATCCACATCGCCACTGGCTCCAGCCCGTGATACTAATTTACTAATTATTTATTATATATCTAGTAATTATCTACATATTTATTAATCTGTATAGATCATATTGCATACACTTCTATCGAGATTGTAAGTTGTAAGCTACAGATTGCTGCAATGCAATATCTTACTATATGTTAACAAGTATCCATATAACGCCACACGTTACACCGTGTCCAATGAAATGGACTGAGCTGAGCCAATAGATACCAGATCTCTGTGACTGCAGTCTATAACAGCCCAGGTCTGATGTAGGCTGTAGCGCCAACTCTCTCTCTCTCTCTCTCTCTCTCCCTCTTTCTCTCTATATTTTCCCTCTCTCTCCCTCTCTCTCTCTTTCTCCCTATATATATATATATATATATATATATATATATATATATATATATATATATATCTTTACTGGCCGTCAACATTGTACTAAATTTGATGGCAATGTATCCTCTACTGCAAATATTTCAGCTAATGTTGTACAAGGTTCAGCTATTGGTCCCGCTTCATATTCCATTACTGCTTCGGATTTAAGACCTATCCACTCTTATAATGACATTATTAAGTTCGCTGATGATACATACCTCATTATCCCATCTCAGTATCTTTATACCACTGGCAATGAACTTGCTAACATTGACTTGTGGTCCAGTAAGAACAATCTACAGTTGAATAAGTCGAAATCCCGTGAACTTCTTTTCCATCCTCCGCGATCTAGATTTCTAGCAAGTTCTGTGCCACCGCTCCTAGATGGAATTGTCAGAGTCAACACCTTGAAGTGCTTAGGCGTTACACTGCAATCCAATTTTTCTTTTTCTGTCCACGTGGATGATATAATTAGCAGTTGCTCTTCTAATCTTTTTGCCATTCGCACCCTAAAATCGAAAGGTCCTAATTCTGACCTAATTGTCACTGTCTTTAAATCTATTGTACACTCCAAGTTAACATATGCATCGCAATTTTGGTGGGGTTATGTTGGTTCCTCCGAGAATGAACGCCTTGAAGCCTTCCTCAGGAAGGCTACAAGATGTAACTTCTATGATGGAGTACGATCTTTTGCGGATATCGCTGCCGATGCAGATGAGAAATTGTTTAACGCTATCATCAGTAACAAACAGCATGCCCTGCACCGGCTTCTTCCGCCGCTTAAAGATAATGTTAACTTTAAGCTCAGGGAGAGGGCTCACCCTTTCTCTTTACCATCTAAGAGCACACCTTTGATGGTTAAGAACTTTATAATTAGAATGCTATATAAAGACTCTTATTGAGTTCTTTTTAAACAATGTCTGCTTATGTTTACTACTTTCTATATTGCCATTTGTGTGTGTACGTTTTCTGCGGTATGTCAGATTTCATGTAATAAACGAACATAATAATAAATATATCCCTATATCTCTCATACTCACTCTCCCTCTTTCTCTCTCTCTCTCTTCCTTTCTCTCTCTCGCTCTCTCTCTCTCGCTCTCTCTCTCTCTCTTATATCTTTTTCTTTCTATCTATAACTCTCTTCTTGTCACTGTATTTCTACACCTCTCTATCTCTCACTCACTTCTTCTCTCTCATTCTGTTCATTCTCTTCTCTGTCTCTCCCAGTCTCTCTCTCTATCTTTCTCTCTCTCTCTCTCTTCCTCTCTCTCTCTCCCTCTCTCTCTCTCTCTCTTTGTCTCTCTCTCAGTCTCTCTCTCTTTTCTCCTCTTTCTCTCTCTCAGAGAGAGAGAGAGAGATAGACAGAGAGAGAGAGAGAGAGAGGGACAACTCATGCTGGGAGGAATATTGATGCTGCCAATCAAGCTGGTGTCTTGAATAATATCAACCTCAATGGAGCGGGTGGTGCTCCAGTGGTAGGGGCGTAGCTTAGAAGGGTGCTTATTGTGCAGGGGTGGGGGTGGTGATCCAGTGGAAGGGGTGTCAGCTTAGAGGGGGGCTTATTCAGGGGTGGGGGGGCTGATTATTGTTATTTGGGATAGGGTGATGATTTCTGCAGCAGGGGTTTGCCGTGTTAGATCCTTTTCTAACAAAGTCTCTTATTTTTTATTATTTAGAAATTGATTTATCCTACTTCATCAGTTTTTGTAATTTTAATTAAATCTTTTTATACTTTTTATTTGTTTTACAAATTTCATATTTTATTTTATATAATTATATTTTATCTTTTCCATCGAATATCATCACGGTTCAAATCCTGGCTCGCCCGTCACTGACATCGCTTTCGAGTGAGGAAACTGACGTTAATACTGGCTTTATCAGCTTTAAGGGAACTGTTCGCCCTGCACTATACGCCACTTCTCTATAGGACATGGCTCAATACGCCACGTCTAATTTAGCTCAAATCCATTCAATCAGCAAGTTAATAAATCATAGTTTAGCATCAAACTCTCGACTAATTAACACCATATCGGTGCCAGGCCATCAGCTGTCGAATGGATATCAGCTTCTTGGATTAGACTTGACGAGTGTGGACAGGTGGATTGTGAAGTAACTGAGGTCCTACACCCTACATCATGTGCTCTCTACTCTATCTAATCTCTCTCCCCCCTCCCCTCTCTCCCTCTCTCTCTCTCTCTCTCTTACTGCACTGCCCACTGACAGGTCCATGGTATATAACGCCTCCACTCGTCTCGGTCTTCCGCCTTCCTATTCATTTCCACATATGAGTGGATCTTTAAATCATCTAACATACCTAATCTCGGCCTGCTCCTGCCTCGGAGTATATGTATATATATATATATATATATATATATATATATATATATATATACATATACATATACATGTATATATATGTATATATATACTGTATATATATATACTGTATATATATACTGTGTATATATATATATATATATATATATACTGCATATATATATATACTGTATATATATATATATATATATATATATATATATATATATACTGTATATATATATATATATATATATATATATATATATATATATACTTATATAACAAGCGCCACAATGGTCACATACGCTATCGTACATACATACATATATATTAATGTACGATAGCGTATGTGGCGCTTGTTATTATGTATATTCTATTGCCAATTCCTCTTTTTACAGTACTTAATTGTTGTAAAACATGGCGATGCCTCTACGTGATGATTTACATGTATTAAATTATTCTTCCTCTTTTAGCCTTAATCCCTCTTTTCTGCAATGTTCGCTTGAACATCGCTGCCTTATTATAGGCTTAGTAATATTAACGTTTAATATAGTACAGGTATATTTGTATATAGCATATGAATTAATTCCTTTAAGATATTTTGTACGACCGAGTGAAAAGTCAAGAATTTTAGGAATATATCGCAATTGTCGTTTCTATAACAGAAAATCTCACCTGTTAATACATTCAAACAAACAATATAATATATCATATTGTTATGATTTGTTGGAGACTGAGCCGATGGCTTCTTGTCAAATTGTTCGACAGCGGATCAGTATGTACAGGGTTCAAATCCAGTGCTCTCCCCGTCACTGTTATGGCATCGAGCAGGAAACTGACGCTAAACTTAGCTTTAGCTTTTTACAATGGAAACAGCCTGGAGTCAGTAGCGATGTCGGTAAGATATTCGACTGCGGATCAGTATGTGCGGGGTTCAAATCCTGGGCTCGCCCGTCACTGACATCGCTTTCGAGTGAGGAAATTGACATTAACCTTAGCTTTACCACTTGCCTTTTAACGTCTGATCAGTCATCGATGAAAGAGATTGAGTTCATTTAATATCATCGCATCACCGCAGGCTGTCCTACCACATGTCTGGGTCCATACCATTGCCTCTCTGCACGCCATTTGACTGTTAGCTGCAGCTAATGAGTGTCAATTAACAGCCGCTCTCGTCGTCCTACGCGCTCTCTATTGTGCACTAATTCTCTATTGTGCACTCTCTACTGTGCACTTACAACGCTAAGTAGGTTTTCCTTTACAGACTTAACCAATTTATTTGGGACTGAGTTCTTAGAAATTCCGCAAACTTTCTTGCGGAGTTTCTTTATTTTTAATTGAATATTTTACGCTAAAGGGACTTTTCTTTGTAAACTTAACCAATTTATTTGAGACTGAGTTCTTAGAAATTCCGCAGGCCTTCCTGAGGAATTTCTTTATTTTTAATTGATTTCTTTTACGCTAAAAGGGCTTTCCTTTATAGACTTAACCAATTTATTTGAGATCTTAGAAATTCCTCAGTTTCTTACAGTCATTCTATCAGTGTGGTCCTGTGGGAAGCTCTGAATAGCATACATTGAGAATAATATACATTGAGAATAATATACATTATTCTCCCATTATTCTCCCTTTCCTTACCGCTGGTACTATGAAGTCCTCCTCCTTTTACAAGTTTTAGCTATGATTTTTAACAACACCCCCTTCCTTACCTTACCAGCGGTACTTGAAAGTCCACATACGCAACTAAGACGTTCTTGCAGTTTGGATGCGAGAGAGACCAATTACCCAGAAAGCTTAGCATAAAAACTGACCACTAGCGTCATTTTTTTCTAGTTTAAAAAAATCCTGGTAAGGAAAGGGTTAAAAAATGAAAAGCTAATGATAACGTCAGTTTCCTCACTCGAAAGAAATATGAGTGACGGACGATTCCAGGATTTAAACCCAGCATATACTGATCCGCGGTCAAGTATCTTACCAACTTCGCCACTGACTCCAGATATATTAATAATAGTGCTCGATGTTGTCATTGATGACTGTAGCACTCTAATTGTTGTTATTACTGCTTCTGTGGTTTTCATTACTTCCACCTTACTGCATGTTTGCTAGTAATCTCAGGATTTTGAATAGCGCATCGATTACATGCAGTATATTTGAGAATAACCTTCCAACACCCTGGGGTTTATTCAAACATGCCACCACTGGGTCTTCCAAAGCCGCTGAATACACTTAGACTTTTATGTGTTAAAGCTAAAGCCAATGTTAACGTCAGTTTCCTCACTCGAAAGCAATGTCAGTGACGGGCGAGCCCAATATTTGAACCCCGCACATACCGATCTAGAGAAGTTTATATTAAAATGTAAAATCACTCATTTTAAATCACTTAAACTAATATTGAATTTTCGTGTAGTCTTTCATTGCATCTTCACATGTTACAATACTACAACCCTACTGAGGGTTTAACGTCAAGGTCAGAAGCCTGAAGTGCTTCTCTTAGAACCCGACCATCGCAGTGGTTGACCCCACTGACCAGTCTTGAATGATGTGCCTACTGACCCAGTTTGACGACCCTAGGTAGATTAGGTTTAAGGGATGATGATGATGATGATATTGATGATGATGATGATGATGATGATGATAATGATGATGATGATGATGATGACGACGATGATGATGAAGACGACGGCGATGATGATGATGATGATGATGATGATGATGATGACGACGATGATGATGAAGACGACGACGATGATGATGATGATGACGATGTTTAAAAAGATTATTAGTATTTTACAAATTATTACTATTTTACAAATTATTACTATTTTACAAATTATTACTATTTATACATTACATTAAATCTACATTAAACCTACTAATACAAGATCCAGTACACTCAATTTGTATCTGTCATTTCCTGTGTATCAATAGCACCATGCTTAGAGCCCGATGTCAAGATGAACGATTCAAGCGCTCCATAAACTATTGTACTTTCTTATATATCAATGATATCAACTTACAAAAGAATCGTTTAACCCACATTCGGTATTTCCTACACAGCAGCGGGGAGTTCATTATGCGTAGAATCTGGTGATTTATTCACTCTTACAACGAACACGACAATGCCTTCATTGTTGCCTCTTTCAATATGAACTAGACAAAGCTTTAAAGCGTGACTCTGTAATCATTAAAACGTTGATTTAAGACCGTTTAGCACGTCCGTTAAATGTAGATTTTATAACGTTACATTCAGTGAGATGTGTCCGGTTTATTCAGTATGGAATCCAACAGATAATGGTAAACGATTGTTAGTATTTTGCGAGCAGAACTCAATATAACGGTGTCTACTGTTTACACGTTGTTTGCTAATTAATTAGACCTAAATCTCCCCATATCTTTAGTTTACACCCAGTGACGAAATTGGTATACCTGCTTTATGTATAACATATAATTATTAATCGTTATATAATATATTCGTGTCTCTCTTAGTGCACTGCCTACTGGCAGGTTCATGGTATAGGCCTATAACGCCTTCACTCTTCTCTGTCTTCCGATTTCCTCTTCATTTCCACATACATGTATGAGTCTTTAAATCATCTAACATACCTAATCTCGGCCTGCCCCTGCCTCTTTTTCCTTCCATTCTACCTTCTATGACCTCTTTTAATAGACCTTCCCCCTTAGAATGTGTGCTATAGGTATACGTATAGTTCGATTAAATAAGATTTAAGAATCCAAATTTAGGTAGAAATAAAATGTATTCTGTAAGAGGCGTCTGTTAATAGTAAAGGATTTATCAGTCATCTTAATCAGTGAAATAGCCAGGATTCAATCAGGACACTTCAATATTTGAGGGCACTTTGGGGGGAGGCATACACTTTATACATTGTGCACTTATATGTTAGTCTTAATAAATATCCTACACGACAGCTTGGGGGGCACATGACCCCCCTGTCCCCCTTGCTTCGCCACTGATCATCATTGGTTGACAAAATATTTTAACTGTTTAGAAATGTATAAAGACATGACAGAATTCTTAAACCATTTCCTGTCTCCAGTCTAATTTTAATTTTAATTTCACAGTTTTATTACTTCGCTTATTCTTATTAAGGTTCCGTGCCAGTTCTAAGCCTGGGCGGTCAAGGCCATGTTCGTACATATTTCTCAGTCCATTGTTGCTCTGATCATTTCTATTTCCGTTATCTGCATTCATTTGCTTAGACTTAGAAATTTTCCTGGACCGTGTCCAGTACTAACTTGTGTAAGCAGTCTTCAAACTAAACGTCGTAATAATTGTAGAGTGGCGTTACTTAGGAAGGCAATGGAAACTAAATCAGAAGCCAAGCTTGTCAAAGGATATAGGCCATATTATGCCGTGTGATAAATGTCTATAGGTTTGAGACAAAACTCATTGATTGATCAATACCTTGTTCATTTGTGATAATTACTGATGTCATTATGGCACAGCTACAAATGAAGAAAGTAATGATGTTAAATCTACTGAGATAAATAGCTTTGAACTTCACATATTTAGAATGAAATGGCAGTGTTGAAATGGTTAAACACGTGAAGTTCAAAGCTATTTATCTCAGTAGATTTAACATCATTACTTTCTTCATTTGTAGCTGTGCCATAATGACATCAGTAATTATTACAAATGAGCAAGGTATTGATCAATCAATGATTTTTGTCTCAAACCTATAGACATTTATCACACGGAATAATATGTCCTATATCCTTTTGCCTTCCTAAGTAACTCCACTCTACAATTATTTGTTCATAATTAAAGCTTTAGGCAATCTAGCCAAACAACTACATTACCAGACCTGTAGATGTACCTTCTGTTCAAATCAACACAGCTCAAAGTTAGACTAATTGTAACGGGTCTATTCGCAGATGATCATTTCCTGCATTGAGTGTACAAGGGACAGAAAAATTAATGTAGTAATTTGGCGCGACTACCGGGGAGAGGGACAGGGGGCACGTTCCCCCAGAATTTCGAATGGGCGGGGGACACATGCAAATTTTCTCCACCCCCAGAATGTAGGTTCAAACATATAGGCTATAGGGCTTACTTGTTTTAAGAAATTCATGATCTTAAATTCATAAAGCGTGTTTTTAAGGTCGATCAACAACTGTTAACTGTTAAAATATTACAAGCATTGTAGGGACAGAAAAATTAATGTAGTAGCAATAAACAATAGGCGCAGACTTTTCATTTGAGTACCAAGTGAACAAAACATGTTTATTTTTCACTGAAGTCTGGAAAAAATACACAAATAAAAGCCTAGAGCAGTACAGTAGCCTAAATTTGAAATTACTCTAACGTGAAACACCTAATTGTACAGTGGTTACGACATCTAATATCCTAAAGTTCTAAACCTTTAGGGCAACGCAGCAGATTGTAGGTAATTACAGCCTGAACGGGTTAAACACTGGGATGACCTATTGAACGTTATGTGCTAAATGTATGCAGCCGGCAGGAAGGTATTACTATATCCATTCATTTGAGTGTAAGTTGTACTAGGCATAAAGTGAACTGAAATAAACAGAGACTAGTCAACAAACAGCGATATTTTACTAAACGAAAAGTGAAATTAGTTTGATTTCGTTCGGTAGAAATTGAACTGAAATTATGAATTATTTTCCGAACGAAAAACGAACGAACAGTATAATTTTTCGGTCTGAACGAAAATAGGAATTTAAATAGGAATTATTACCAACGAAAATCGAACTGAAAATTGTAATTTCGAAATTGGAGAAGTTAAATTCTCAACTATCACTGTCAACAAAGTTAGTATAACAGAGTCAATGAATTGAATACACAGGATCGATGTCCTCTGTATATATTTTATCTTTGCCATTTCCTATCCACCAAATGTCCATGAACTGAGACCAACATGTAAACCTCCACTCCGCTAGCACCCTTTCTTGGACTCATTACCCGGATTTTGGCTCGCACCGTTTATGACCACCAACAAGCTGCTCATCGGTCTTGATTTGGTTCAATAGAGCTTGATGTTGTCATGGACGACAGTAGCACTCATAGAATAAAGAATTATAATTCTATATCTTTGGTAGTACTCTAATCGTATTGTTGTTTATTATTGTTGTTGTTGTCCGTAATCGATAGCTAGAGCTGACTACATAAAAGCTTCGTGAATGCTAGAGAAGATATGCTGACATCTGGTGAATCAATTCAATTCTACAATCAGAAGTGCAAAAGAAAAGCTTATAGATTTAGAAATTGCGTAAAAATTGAAACCCGCCGTAAATTTAGAATTATACGAGGTGCTGGCAGCTATAGTCTGGGGCGTCTACACAATGCTAACAATTACGAAAATTTTGAATCATTGGCAAAATGGGGGGGGGGATTTTCGAACTTAGAAAATATACAGAGTTTTAAAAAGAAAAATGGGGAGTGGAAAAAATGCGCATCGTGAATTTGGCGAGGGGGGAGTTTGCGGGCATGCGCGTCGTGGGGAGAAAGAGGGGGGGGGTCCTTTGCTGGTCGTAGAATAAAGTAGACACGCAATATAGTGAAAAGATCAACTATGTTGATATCTATCACTTTTAAAACCACATGTTTAAACCGTTAGGCAATTTTGTCCATTTTCTGTATAACCAGTCCAGTGAATGTCCGAGTATTATAAAATATTTTTAAATATTTTTATATAAGCAAAGCATCGACTCTGCCATATACAGTTACGTAAACTGCTCTTTGTAAAAGTATTATTAGTGTTGACTCTTCAAAGTTCAGTATCGTTTAGGTGCGTAACAGTAGCGAAGGCCTAGTTTTTTATGACTCTTTGATTCACGTTTGGTAAGGTTTCATACGAAAATAAAATACGTGCGTATGATTCCAATAATATAATAATTTTGATTTGCATGATCGAACTTTGAAATTTTATAGACCTACGGTCAGATACTAGAATAGGAAAGACTTGTGTAATACTTTTTATAAAGTATCGCAATAATTAAACTTTCTCACATCTTGAAAGAGCGGGGGTGGGGGGTTAAGAAGGAGTAAAGCTATATATTAGAGCATGTGTGGAGTTGCGCATTCTCCCGTATTGAGTCCGGGTTGTTTGAAGAATTGACCAACCGATGACTGCACGTGTTGTAGAAGGCGTCTATGGTACTAGGATCCAAACCAACGTCAGAAAGGGCATTCGTTGATGAGCGCTTAGGCTCCAGAAATTGCTACAAAAATTTAAACGAATGGAAAAGTCTCAAATTGAGATTGGCTGTTGGAGTGGTGTAGGACAGAGAGGATTAGAGACCATCTATTCGTATCCCGATCCTAGTTAAACTGGGATTCAAAGAAAGATGATGATAACGATTATATATATATATATATATATATATATATATATATATATATATATATATATATATGTGTGTGTGTGTGTGTGTGTGTGTGTGTGTGTGTGTGTGTGTGTGTGTGTGTGTGTGTGTGTGTGTGTGTGTGTGTGTGTGTGTATATATTCCTTTGATTTTTCTCGTCTATATACGGTATGGAATGATCGTCTGATTTAAGACGTGCCTATGGTTTATTTTAATGCTTCTTCAAGTCTATTATACGCCAAATGCAGTCAAACAAGATTTATTTAGGCAATTTGAGCGTGACAACATTTATATCTTTTATTATACGCATGCTAGGAAGCATCTTATAGGAGGAAACGATTTAGAAAATTGCATTACGTAAAGAAATGGCACGCCACCAGAAATAACACGACATCTGTAGAGTGACAGAGGAATTACGAAAAACTCATCAGCTGCTTGTACCTGCTTCTTGCCTAGAATAACTACATGTTAAGATTAGAAATTAAATAACGGACTGTTACCACGGTAAATTGACTGAGAAATTGAACTAGTTTTAAATATCTCAAATTCTTTATCGTAATTCTAACACTGCAACGAATCCTATCTCTATTCGCAGCTCTAGGACACTCGTATTCATAGTATTATATATGAATGTAATGTAGGAAAAGAAATTTATTACAATTTAAATGTAATTTGATATCAGTCCGTAATTTACTGGATCTTGCTTTGGTAAACGCTAACTCTAGAAAAAACTACTGTACGTTCTGCACTTTCTGCAATTACATTAATATTGCATACATATATACATGCATGCATGCATACATAGGCTAAATGCACACATAACAATAATAACGAAATCTAGTATTATTATATACTACTAATTTGAAGTTTTAATAAGCTATGGAAGAAACCTTTGACGGCAGCTCGAGTGTGCCGAATCATGCACAACTGAATTTTTAGACGTCAGAAATATATGTCTTCAAAAGTCAAACATAATTTCTTTACACTAAATGAACTATAAACGAAAGCCTACTAGAGTATCCATAAAGCTTGAGTGTGTCGAATGTTCTGGAATTAATTGAGCGATATAAAAATAAAAAAGAGATGTGCCCGTATGTAAAAATGCACATATAAAGAAGGATTGGCAACTTTACCTGAACCTGGATTTGAACCACAACCTTTCACCTAAGGCGGACGTTCCACTTTTAGTTTTAAAAAATCGGTTAAAAAACAAAAACAAAGGAGACCATAACAGGAGCCTTATTTATACCATGCTTTAAGCTACATTAGAATGTGGATAAGGCCTATGCTTTACCAACACTCCAAAGTGTTCTATGCGGAGTGTAAGAGAAGAATGTGAATTAGAATCCTGCGCCTTGGACCTGACAAAGGGCAGCACATTAAAAAATGTTGTCTCTCTATCATCTGATATGCAACTGAAAAAAATTCTAAATTTTGTGGTCTACTAATTGAAGAGGTTCGTGCTTGTTGCAAAGAGCCCTCATAAAATATCATCAGCTAATTACGTAATAATTTTCCTGTGCCATCTAATCTTATTACTATCTCTCTCTCTCTCTCTCTCTCTCTCTCTCTCTCTCTCGCAAAATCTCTCTCTCGGGCGCTCTCTCGTTCTTCTTCATCCGTGCAGTCTCTCTCTCTCTCTCTCTCCTCTCTCTCTCTCTCTCTCTCTCTCTCTCTCTCTCTATCGCTCTCTCTCTCTCTATCTCTATCTCTCTCTTTACCAAGTCTTCCATCACTGACTCACCCACACACACACACACTCACTCACTCACTCACTCACTTGCACCTCACTCACTCACTGTCACTCCGGAGTTCACATACGTATCACTCACATCACGCAGCTCACTCACTCACTCACTTCCTCCTCACTGTGTCACGGTTGTCACACTGCACCTCACTCTCAGTCTCACTTCTCATCACATCACTCCCTCACTCACATCCATCACCACCCCATCCCATTCACGTCACTCACATTCCTCAACTCCTCCAACTCACATCACGTACTCACTCATCGGGTCACGTCACTCAGCTTCACTCAGATCACTCACTCCCTTACTCTCACTCACTCACTTTGTCACTACTCACATCCACTCACTCACTCACTTTCTTTCTATTTACCATTCTGTCTATCTCTCGATCAACTCGCTTATATGAAACTACGCGTGCGACGCAAAAGCGACGTGTACGACTCTAAAGCGACGCTAAAACGACGCGTGAGACTCTAAAACGACGTGTGTGACTGGGAAGTGATGCTAATGCAGGGCATCATAAGCTTCACACGATTCTATTGTAGACTCGAGTTGCAGTTATGCAGAGCTCAATGCAGTAGGTTAATGTGACCTAGGTTAACAGTCGCAGCGTTAATGCACGTTAAGCTCTTTGGCTTGACTTTTGCTTCAAAGTGCTCGAAGCTCTCGTAGACGTTAGTTATATACTATAATGCTGTTGTTGTCTCTGTGGTTTAGAGTGTAAGCTAGTTGAGCAGATGCTCTCTGTGCTGTAGGTTAGATTTCGTTTCCCGATAGAGTCTTGTAATAAATATTAATCACAGAAATTACAATCGAATATCTTATACTATACACTCACGAAATAGATTTCGTTTTGATGATAAATTAAATATAAAAATCAAATTTATAAATATTTATTTGTTTTAGATATTTTATTTTTCTGTTATACGCTTATATAGTATTCCCGACCATAGTTGTTCCGGGATTCAATGACATATGATAAGGACAGTTGGCCCAGTTATCTGTTACACCGTGCTTAGACACATATTTAAATATTACATTTTTATCCAGCAGGAGTAAAGCCTCAATCGTTGAATAGGTGATTTTTTTCCAGGCGATTTTTTCAGTTAATTTTTCCTTTTGATTTTCTTCATCCGCAAGGAGACTTCATTAAAACTTCTCAAGTCTAAGCCAAGTTTAACGTCGGTTTTCGGTTTGATAGCAAGTCAGTGACTGCGAGGGAGGGCACTGGATTTGAACTCAACACCTACCGATCCGATGTAGAAAAACTTGCCAACAGGTCAAGGCTCAGTCAAACTGGTCCAGTAAATAAAAAATTCGTTATAATACTAATATCGGAATATAACATAATAATACTATAATAATAATAAAATATAAAGTACTAGTAATATGTGATATAAATATATTAGCATTAATATATATTGTAATATTAATTAATTAGCTATTAATAATTAATAAGTAGGCTAAATATTAATTAATAATATGTAATATTAATTGATTAGTTTTAGGAATTTCGTATTTAGAAATTAGTAATTGATAATTAGTGTGTAATATGTAATATTATTATTAGTAATTACATTAGTAATTCATAGCAAATTCTGGTTGACTGATCTCAATAAGTGACTTGTGTTCTAAATAAATGAATAAATGAATTAATGAATTAATGAATTACATGAATAGCTAAATGATCTATATTTAAGTGCTAGTCCTTTAGCTTTTATTGCCGCTTTACACACGCGTGCTATTTTGTAAAGTTCCTTTCCGTCTGTGACTGATTTCTTGTTCTGTATGTTGTGATAAATTGACTTAATAAATAAATAAAATAAATACAACGTTATGAAATACCCGTAAAACTTTGACACATGTATACCGGCACCTAAGCGAGGCTGCCGTCATGCCACTTGTATTAACACAATTGTCATATTATTGTCCATTTCACTCTGTTTTACTCACACTCAAAAGAGTTCTTCTGTTTGGAGTCGTTTTAGATTTAACCCTATAATAAAAATTCGATATTTTGAATATAAACTGAATATCATATAGCTTGTAAACGTTACACTCCAGGACTCAACTAATTAAATTACGTTCCGATATTTTTAATATTATACTACCGAATTTAGGACGAAAATCACGAAGAATTCATTAACAGTGTTTACTGCAGTAAGAGTATAGCAAGAGCCTAGACTGCTGCTCTGTAAATCTAGCAGAGATGAAATAAAAGAAAAATAAAACAGTAAGAAATAGAACAGTGAGATGAGGTAATAGAACAGTAAATAACAGCAAGAGTAATATAACAGGTAATAAAACAGTTAAAGTAACAGTTGATAGAAGACTAGACAACAACAGTAAGTAACAGTAAGTAACAGTAAGTAACAGTAAGTAACAGCAACAGAAATATAACAGGTAATAAAACAGTAAAAGTAACAGTTGATAGAAGACTAGACATGAGGAAAAGTTTGGGGGGTCCCGGGGGGGACCTAGAGGTACGGAACAGGTACCACAGTCAGGGGCTAGCCGCAGGAGGGTCAGTCCT
This sequence comes from Enchytraeus crypticus, assembly GCA_905160935.1. Lineage (NCBI taxonomy): Eukaryota > Metazoa > Annelida > Clitellata > Enchytraeida > Enchytraeidae > Enchytraeus > Enchytraeus crypticus. The sequence continues at coordinate 1,563,195 of CAJHZI010000483.1, read as the reverse complement.
TTTAGACGCCATCAACAAAGGCAAGGTTCATCTGGCTAAGTTCATACTGGACGCTGGGGATATAGACGTGGTGAACACACGGGACTTCAATGGGAAAACCCCACTGATGAGAGCCTGCTATATCAAGGTAGGTGACTGCGTTTATTTCTTTATGCCACAGAAGTCCATCTAGAGCGTTCTGATTGGCTAGAACGTAATACGTTTTACATGTAAGTTTACTTGTATAGACAGACTTCATTCGCTATCCATTAAATTAAATTTAAAAAGGCAAAGTAAAGCTAAGGTTAATGTCAGTTTTCTCACTCGAAAGCGATGTCAGTGACTGGCGAGCCCAGAACGATTAAATTAAATCGTTCTATGAAACCGCAGTTGATCGAAAGCTACAGTAGCCCAGTGGTAAGGTAAGAACACTAAGAAAACGAAGAACACTAAGAACGATAAGAACACTAGGCAAATCACCTCGGATGCCTGTTCCACGCTATAGGCTGCATAATAATAGGCTGGAGCCAGTGGCAAAGTCGGTAAGAGACTCGACCGCGGATCAGTAGGTGCGGGGTTCAAATCCTGGGCTCGCCCGTTTCTGACATCGCTTTCGAGTGAGGAAACTGATGTTAACCTTAGCTTTATCAGCTTTTTAATGGTGTAAATAGTAACATAACCTAGTCCGTTATGAGAGTATTAACTCATTAATCGATGCAGTGCTCTTTATGAAGCTTGAAAGCGAATAGGAATATGTACCATAGACCTATCACTTTGCAGGAGGACACTAGAGAGATAGATAGGTTTTTATACATACACGTATGTGTAAAAACCTTCTTGCATGTTTGCATATTTACGAACGTATGAAACAATTTTTCAGCGAAACATAAGCTTTTAGTTCCTTTTATTTAATGCAGATCTAGAGATGCTAACATTACAGACCCCATTACCTGCTAATACAAAGTACATACACGCACATATACAAGTAAACACAGGTACATGTACATATACACATATACACATACATACACCTGTATACATACATACATTATCTGCTAATGCATAATGCGCGTGTTTACCAGAGTTCAATAAAACCTCTGTTCTTGATAACATGTGGAGCACATTACATTCCAGGGCCTTGTTATCGACCACCATCTCAAACGAACCAAGCATACGATCATGCGAAACAATACTCGATCTATCAAACAAATACTCGATCTATCAAACCAATACTCGATCTATCAAACCAATACTCGATATATCAAACAAATACTCGATCTATCAAACCGTTACTCGATCTATCAAACAAATAATTGATCAATCAAACCAATAATTGATTAATCAAACCAATAACTGATCAATCAAATCAATAATTGATTAATCAAACCAATAATTGATTAATCAAACCAATAATTGATTAATCAAACCAATAATCGATCAATCAAACAAATAATCGATCATTTAAACCAATAATCGATCAATTAAATCAATAATCGATCAATTAAACCAATAATTGATCAATTAACCCAGTAATCGATCAATCAATCCAGTAATTGATCAATCAAACCAATAATCTTATCAGTCAATCAAATAAATAATCAGTAATACCAATAATAATATCCTAATAATATCAGTATAGAAACAACTTATGCTACAGCTTATGTTGTTGTAAGTTTTAACTTATTTTATTGCTAAGTAGATTTAATTAATTAATTGAGGCAATTGAGGAAAGATTGGAAGGAACGAAGGTTAGAGGATGACCGAGACTTGCGATACTGGATGAATTGATAACTAATTCGTATTTTGATATGAAGAGAAAAGGCAGAAGATCTAAATATGCGGAGGAGTTCTATGCCATATCCTGGACATGAAGACAGATAATTTCAATTATTCTAAAGGCACGTGGAATACTGGTGTATGTACTTGAACTAAATACGAACATGTACAATGAATTCATTCCATTTAGACTTAAACTTCTGAGTAGCTCAAGATCGTAACTGATTTTTTAAAATTTTCATTATCGTATCCTTTTCATCTATAGGCAAAAAGATGCATGCACGTGAGCGATATTTAGGGTTTAAATATTCCTAGTTGAACTTGAAGAAATATCACAGTTCAGCAACGGATTGTCCGTGAAAATAATACAAAAAGTGTGATGTAAAAAGCCGTAACGCTAGTGTTAACGTCAGTTTCCTCACTCGAAAGCGCTGTCAATGACGGCGAACCAATGATTTGAACTCTCAAATACTGACCTGCGGTCGAATATCTTACCGACATGCAACAGGAGCCAGTGGCATGTCGGCCTTCTGGCTGGAGCCAGTGGCGATGTTGGTAAAATACTCGACCGCGGATCAGTATGCGCGGGGTTCAAATCCTGGGATTGCCCGTTACTGACATCGCTTTAGAGTGAGGAAACTGACGTTAACATTAGCTTTACTAGTACTAGATCGCTTTAGGCTCATAATGCGACATTTTAATTTGAAGGTCGGGAGATAAATGCACGCCAAAATGAAAGTTAACTGCGGCTTGTTGCACCTAAACACAGTAGCGAAAGAGGGAATTTTCAGTATTCGCTTTAGTAGCTCTAAGTAATTTATTTAGTATTAATTAATTAGTTAATTAATTAAGTAAGCAAGAAGTAAGTATGTAAGTATGTAAGCAAGTACGTAAGTAAGTAAGCATGCTCTTGGACGGAGTATTTGGTGTTAATTAAATGGCTAATTAATTAATTAATTAATTAATTAATTAATTAATTAATTAATTAATTTAGTAATTAAGTTCTAAGTTAGTAGCTTAAGTTTCTAAACAGTATAACAAATTAACAATTCTACGAGATCCTGATGATCCTCCTATCTCTAGTCGTTGATCTAAAGTGTCATAAGTGCGTATTTACATAAGTTTTGATAGAATTACAGATATATTCCATTATAATCTATACGATGCTATGTTACCTATGCAGCAGCATTGAAAGGTTGACTGAGCAGAAGCAGAACTGTCAGTAGCATATGGCTTCACTAAAGCAACCTAACTTTGCACTGGTTTTCTGATTTACCGTTTTTAATCGCTTTGGACCTCCTTTTTGCTCACCGGATTGGATTTGTTTTAATAATGCTTGACATTGTCATGGAAGACAGTGGCACTCTAATTGTTGTTACATTATTATATGTGAGCATGCTCTTGGACAGAGTATTTGGTGATAGCCGGTGGAAATTTTGTTGCTAATAATTGTTGGGAAGCGCGTATAGAAAGAGAGAGCTAGGATAGCTAAAGAACATTTAGATTCCCTGCAGAGGTTACCTCTCGGACTGCATTTATTGTGGAATCAAAAATCAAATGTAATTTGATTCTTATAAATCTATTAGATCTCTCACAGATCTTATAGATCTACGACAGATCTTATAGATCTACGACAGGTCTTATAGATCTACGACAGGTCTTATAGATCTATTACAAATCTAGAAGATCTATAAGCTAATATGACAGATCTATAAGATCTATAAATCTATCATAGATCGTATAGATGTTATAGATCTATCGTTGATCTTATTATTTATTTATTTAGATCACCAAAAAGGGTCATTCAACCCTGTACTATTCAACCCTTCTCAAGCAATGCAAACAAACAAGTAAATGCAATAAGTGAACACAATTTAAATGTGAACCATGGTGAACATAAAACGAAAATATAAAGTAGAAATTAAAGAATTGAAATAAATAAATTCAAAATAAGGAAAATTAATGATAGTAGGTAGGCATAATTATACATTTAAGATCAGTATCATTAATAACTATTTAATAAGTACTGACGAAGATTAATATTGAAACAGTTAACGAAACGAGATGATCGCAAATTAGGTGGAAGGGATAGCCAGTAAATATCTTACAGATCTATGATAGCTCTATAACATCTCTCATAGATCTATAAGATCTATAAGAGGTATAGGATCTGTAAGATCATATACACGTAGATCTATGATACAGGTTTAGAAAGGAAATAAGATTTTGAAAAATATCATGCATAGCAGGTATTCCAGTGTGTAGCTGCAGCGAAATATTGCTAAATAATAGTCCTTAAAATAGTCATGTAAACTCTAGATTAGAGTGAAAATATGGCTGTTTCAAAGATTAAGCAGGTAAAAAGATTTTAAAATATATAAAGTATACAGTATTTAGGTCACGCAATTTCCAGTAATGAGAGTTATGAAGCAGAAGTATCTTTGAAGGATTATGCAAGAATGGATAACTCGTTTCCAGGTGAGAAGCATGCTCAGTAGGTCCAAAAAGTAATATTTATATGTTTCTCTTTCTCGTGTTCAGTCAAGTGGCAGGTCCTACGTCATGTCATGTCATGTGATCATCCTGGGGCTGATTTCAGCCAAAGATTTCTCTATAATATTCCTCCACAAAACTCTATTCTTTGCCATTGCCTCGATGTTCATTCTTTTTCTTCCTTCTGTACTTCCATATGTACATGCTCCAGCAGCCTTCAAGTCTTTTTCGAGGCAGTCCTTCCATATTCTATTAGGTCTTCCCGCTGTTCTCTTGCCGTCTGCTTTACAGTTGACTATGTCAAGTCTTACATACAGTACATATTCCTGATCACTGTCTGCATACGGAATCAGTCTCGAACACTCCATTGTAAGTGAACTCGATACAATAACAATGATGTCGGTAAGACACTCGAGCGCGGATCAGTATGTAAGGGATTCAAATCCTAGGCTCGCCCGTCACTGACATCGTCGCTTTCGAGTGAGGAAACGGACGTTAACATTATATTTAAAAATATATCTTAAATATATTACTATTTAGTTAGAAGATAAAACTATATAAGAAGAGATGAATAGGACACATCCTAAGGGGGGAAGGTCTATTAATAGAGGTCATAGAAGGTAGAATGGTGGGGGAAAGAGACAGAAGCAGGGGCCGAGATTAGGTATGTTAGATGATTTAAAGACCCACTCATTTGTGGATATGAAGAGGAAAGCGGAAGACAGAGAAGAGTGGAGGAGTTTTATATATATATATATATATATATATATATATATATATATATATTTACCATGGACCTGCCAGTAGGCAGTGTACTGAGAGAGAAAACCTTATAAACATAATGCACGTCTGACCGGTGAAAGGCATTGGCTGACCTTACAGATGTCGCAGGTGTTGCACCTAACAGCGCGTTGTCGGCTAGGAGCTGTGGCGTAGCCGGGCTTTTACAGAGAGGGGGGAGGGGGTTAACGAGTGGGCTAACCCTCTAAAATCATGTGACGACATTTTCTCTCTGCTTTCTGCTTTCTGGCTGGAGCCAGTGGCGACAGTCGGTAAGTTATTCGCTGATCAGTATGTGCGGGATTCAATTCCTGGGCTCTCCCGTCAATGACATCACTTTCGAGTGAGGAAACTGACGGTAACATTACCTTAACCAGCTTTATATTTGTATTACTATTAAGAATTATTATTAACAACGAAAGCATATATAGTAGTGCCATGGAGACTGCTTTACAGAAAGTGTACAATAGTAAGAAACTAAATAGAAATAAAATGAAAATTTACAGTACAAGTTTTTAAACAAGGCCCATGTTGCCTTTAACATTAGATATTGCAAGCGTATATAGACAATTGACGGATATCATAAAGAATAGACACAAGAACTGGGTAGGTCATTCACTGAGAAGGAATGGTTTACTAAAAGAGGCAACTGTGGAAGAAAAAAGGTTAGAGGAAGACCGAGACTTTGGATGCTGGATGATTTGATAAGTACTTTGTATGTCGATATCAAGAGAAAAGCGGATGATAGAAATATGTGAAGAAGTTATGTGCTGAAGACCTGCCAATAGTCAGTGCTTTAAGATATATATATATATATATATATATATATATATATATATATATGCTTGTAATATATATATATATATATATATATATATACATGTATATATATATTACAAGCATGATGATGAATAGGACGCAGATTATAATGATGCATTGTGATGTATAGAATGCTAGTGATTATGATGCATACGACGTTGATGATGATGCTGATGATGATGCATTGTGATGCATAGGATGCAGCCTATTGACGTATATTGATCATATTTGTCGCTATTTTATCATTTCTGGCTTAGGATCCTCCTTTAATATACAATCAGCACCCGCTATTTTATTACATGAATTATTAACATGCAGTTATCTATAAAGATTTTTTAAACACTGACCTAACGATGGGAGGTTAACCCCCAAAACCACCGAATTGGCCACGCTACTGGCTTATAGATATACACAGGGATATATGACAGGAATCTCTGTGTTGATCGTAGCTTTCATTTTTCTTGTATTCATCCTGGTATAGTATTAAATATCCTATTGTTAATATGATAATTAATATTAGCCTAGTACTTGTTACTACGGAGAGTAACTCCGCCGTCTAACAACTTGCCGAAATGCCCCCGGCTTAACCCAAGAAAGTAATTAAACAAAGGTTTGTAGTGAGTTCATATTAATTAAAAAATTATAAGATATTATATTATCAATAATATTTTTACAAAATAATATATGAATCTTCAAATTGCACCTAACGTTCATTGTCTCCTTTTAATATTACTCGTCGACTTGTCTTTCAATTCACAGTGCTCGATATTTTCATGGACAATGATAGCACGCAGGTTGCATGTCGCTAGTATTTTTGAAGATGGCCACACTGCTCACAATCCCATACGGGTGCTCCTTTAGATATTATTCAGGGCTTACGTAAGCGGTTTAATGAAGGAAAAGACTTGATACTTTGGACTGATTTTCTGGATGTTTGAATTTGCACCGTTTTTGGACCTTCTTTTTTTGGCTCGTCGGCTTGATTTTGTCTCAATTGTGCTCAATGTTGTCATTGATGACAGTAGCACTCTAATTGTTGTTATGTTATACCAGATTCTTTCATGCACCAGGTTTTGTTGCAAGCTAGTGATAGTCCTGGTATAACGTCAGTTTCCAGCCTCGAAGACATATCAGTGACTGACCTGGCTTTGAACGATTTATCTATAATTATTGAATTCTGGAAATAACTCCAGCCTGTTTGCTTCAGAAATCGTTGTCTACTTAACAAGAGTTTTAAGCAGGAAATTAATTTGCAGTCATTCAAAAGAATTCGCAGACTTTTTGTCAAATCATCGAATTTGTCTAAATTAATCCAAGAAATGGCCGATCCCCAGTCCTCGTGAGTTTATATGGTTTTAAAAGTATTCTCTCCCTCTCTCCCTCTCTTAGTGCATATCTTACTGGCAGGTCCATGGTATACAAAGCCTCCACTCTTCTCTGTCTTCTGCTTTCCTCTTCATGTCCACACAGAGTGGATCTTTAAATCATCTAACATCCCTAATCTCGGCCTTCCTCTAAATTATTGTGTACGTTGTTTTAGTGAGTGAACTGTCTAACATTTACTCATAGAGTCTTATCCCAAGGAGCAAGGTCTTTAGACTTTAGTTAACGTCACGAAGTTTTAAATGACTGATCCTGGGATCAATTCCCGGTAGAGCTGATCAGAGAGTAAAAGCTCGGACGTTTAAAGGATTGGTAAAGGCTTACTAGAGACCAATTAGGCCTACTAAGAAACTAATTAGGCCTACTAGAGACTAATTAGACCTACTAGAGACTAATTAGACTTACTAGCGATTAGTTAGGCCTATTAACGACTAGTTAGGCCTACTAAAGACTAATTAAGCCCACTAGCAACTAGTTAGGCCTACTAGGGACTAGTTAGGCCCAGAGGCGACTAGTTAGGCCTACTTGTGACTAGTTAGGCCTGCTTAAGATCGTTCAAAGCTCGACTTGATTAACGAGGTTGAATGACGCCTCGTGGTGAGTACGCTGAGGTTTTTCACCGCTAGCTGTTAACGCTGATTGGACAGAATGTCGAGGTCTTTCACCACACAGTATTAACACTGTCGACAGCTGCAGAAAGTCATCCATCAAGTCCTTCACGTGGCAGCACTGTTGAGTCCTTCTGATATCAACCGGAAGTGATATTAGGAGGTCGTGAAGGACAAGGACTTATCCATGAAGTCCATCGTTTTACTGTTTAGCAAAGATGGCGGAAGTCCTAGGAAACAACACTGGTGGAGTGAATGAACTGGACCTAAGAATCCGTGTTAAATATGTTGTCAGCATTGATTGATTGATTGATTGATTGATTGATTGATTTATTGATTGATTGATTGATTGATTGATTGATTGATTGATGGATCGATCGATCGATCGATCGATTGATCGACTGATTGACTGATTGACTGATTGACTGATTGACTGATTGACTGATTGACTGATTGATTGATTTATTGATTTATTGATTTCTTGATTTCTTGATTTATTGATTTCTTGATTTATTGATTTATTGATTTATTGATTGATTGATTGAGTTAGTGAGTGAGTGAGTGAGTGAGTGGGTCAGTGGGTCAGTGAGTGAGTGTTAAATATCATGTTTTTAACGCTCCGGTATGCGTAGGGTTTTGTTCAGGTGGTAACACTTGACAACTGTACGTGTTGACATAGTTTCGCTGCTAATATGTTAATCGTTGACTTTAATATCCTATCGACTACAGCCGGTGTCGATTTAAGAATAGCCTTCCATCAAACTGGAGAGTTCTTGGTTCAAAACTGACTGCTGAGTCAGTTTTCCAAGCTGATCATCCATCCAAGTACTAACCGGGTCCAAAGTTGCTTAGTTTTGTTCATTGACGCTCAGCTGACCCAAGTGTGTTAAATATCGTCCTAAATTCTGCAGAGGCTTAGTAAAATATTCCAGAATATGTAGATGTAAATTGTTCTCACAAATAATATAAGTTAACATAGTTTAGCGAATAGATCAAGATAGTGGACATTCAATAAAATAGTCTGGCTATCTTATAGTTGGAAAAGACACATTCTAAGGGAAAGTCTACTAAAAGAGGTCATAGAAGGTAGAATGGAAGGAAAAAGAGGCAGAGGCAGGCCGAGATTAAGTATGTTAGATGATTTAGAGACCCACTCAAGAGAGAGAGAGAGAGAGAGAGAGAGAGAGAGAGAGAGAGAGAGAGAGAGTTCAGTAATTTAGGGACGGCTGCGAAAGAAAGTTAAGCTTATGAAAAAAGAAATCTCAAAATTGAATAAAGAAGATAAAGTGAGAAGAAGTGCAACTGAATTCACAACGACCTCGGTTGACCCTAGTGACCCCAGAAAACTAAACTGGGTCAGGTTACTCACTCCGACAATCTCCTCTTCTAGTACAAACGTTACACTTTACTTTCTAATTAATTGCTTTTCATCGACGTGAACGAGGAAAGTTATTTTATAAAATCTGTGTCTAGAGGCATTTGTAGATCTGCCTTCATCAGATACTTGCTGTTATTCTCTTCCCTTTCTATGTCTCTCTGTCTATCTGTCACTCTCTGTCTCATAAGAAGATATATCTCTCTCTCTCTCACACACACACACATACTCTTTATCAATCTATCTATCTCTCGCTCTCATACTTCAACTCTCTCGCTCTCTCTATATATCTATCTCTTCTTGTCTCTTGATATCTCTCTCTCTCTCTCTCTCTCTCTCTCTCTCTTTCTCTCTCTCTGATGGATCGCACTCAATTTCTTAATCTATCTTTCATTCACTAATTTTCTCACTCCATTTCTCTTATTCATTTTCACACTTTATCAAGTTTATCTCTGTCACTCATTTCCTCACCTTTTCGTCCTCACTCAATTCCTCACTTTATCTCTCTCACTTATTTCTTCACTTTATCCCACTCACTTGTCTCCTCACTTTTCCCCTCTCACTCATTTCCTCACTCTCCATCACTCACTCATATTTTCACTTTATCTTTCTCAATCATTTTCTCACTCTATCTCTTTCACTCATTTCCTCACTTTATCTCTTCACTCATTTCCGCACTTTATCCCTCTCACTCACTCATTTCCTCACTTTATCACTCTTGCTTCTTTCCTCACTTTATCGTTCTCACATATTTCCTCACTCTATCTCTTCACTCATTTTTTCACATTATCTATCTCACTCATTTCCTCACTCCATCTCTTCACTCATTTCTTCACTCACTCCAGCACTCACCACTTCTCCCAGTGTTTCTGATAGCACTGGACTAATGTCTCTCTAGGGCTGCACTAGACTGAAGCAATCATTAATTTATTCGTTGCTTGGGGCCGTTAATTTAATGAGAATAGATGAATTATTAAAAACGCTCAGATAAATTAATGAACAGTTTAATACAGACACTTCAGAAGCCGAGCTTAAGCTGGTCTGGATTATGTTTGTCTTGTTTATTGACTGGAAATGTATCAGAAATCTTGTATATCTCTTCGTCTTCAGTGCACTGACAAGTGGCAGGTTCAAGGTACATATTCATACTCAAAGTCTGCTTTCTCGCTCCATTAGAGCACTCCTTAGATCAACAAGTTAATCCTTGTCACAATCTTGTATGTATCAGTAATGAAAGCTGTAAAGCTAATGCTAACGTCAGCTTCCTCAGTCGAAAGCGTGTCAGTGACTGGAGATATATATAGTTATTTTAACAATAAAATCGTAAGAAGTTAACCGATGTTCTTGATATTTACTGAACTTGACCAGCAGCCAATTCTCCAAAACAGAGAAATTTCGTTTAAATATCTTTTATAACGTGAAAGTTATAGTTTTGCGAATAGGAGTGGGGTCAGATAAGAAATTTCCTGTACAGGATTAGGGGCGTGCTATATTTAGCGTAAAATTACCCCTATAAAATTAATAGCAAACATGTAATATAAAATTTCTGCAAATGCTATTTTGAAGAGCAATCATTTCTTTTCAAAACAACGTAAAATACTCGCTGATATGTTCTTAATTGACTAAGTTATTGAACTTTTTATGCATGCATTTCATGAAGAGAGTAAACGAATAAGTCATTTTAACTGTGGCGCTAGAGGACGCTGCTGCAGTGACTGCGGTAGCAGTTGTTGTACCCAGATATGCAATGCATGCATTAAAAGTTCAATAACTTTGTCAATTAAGAACATATCAGCACGTATTTTATGACATTATGCTAAGAAGTGATTGCTCTTTAGAAAGGCTTTAGCAAAAATTTTATATTGCGTGTTCGCTATTATTTTTATAGAGATAATTTTACGCTAAATGTAATACGCCCGTAATCCTGTATTGGAAATTTCATATCAGACCCCACTCCTATTCGCAAAAGTATAACTTTCACTTTATTACAGATATTAAAACGAAATTTCTTTTTGTTTTGTAGAATTGGCTTCTGGCCAAGTTATGTAAATATCAAGAACATCGGCCAACTTCTTATCTTATGACTTTATTGTTAAAACAATTTGGAGTTTCAGTTATAAAAAACACAGTGTGTATATATATACATACATATATATATATATATATATATATATATATATATATGTGTGTATATATATATACATATATATATATATATATATATATATATATGTATATATATGCATATATATATATATAATGGATGACTATTCCGTAGGAATATTTGGATTTGCATTCGATGCGTTGACACCCGCTCTCTTTCTAAAATTTGTCACCCGTCTCCAGTTTAATTTACTTATCTGTAATCTCTATCTCACTCACTTTCTCTCTCTCTCTCTCTCTCTCTCTTTCTCTCTCTCTCTCTCTCTCTCTCTCTCTCTCCTTCAATCGCATAAAATATGCAAACCACAAACATAAACACACACACACGCACATATTCAACACATACTTGCGCGTTGATAGACACTACAACGTATTGTAACAAGCACTCTGCAGATGAAGGAGACGAGGAGCATTAGTACATGCAAGAGCTATCGTGAAATATATCCTATCCTCTCTTTCTTCCTCTCTCTACCTCCTCCTCTTTATATCTCTCATTTCCTTTTTTCCTATCTTCCTCTCTCTCACCGAAATTTCTATCTATCATTGCATCTCTCTTTCTCTCTCTCTCTCTCTCTCTTTCTCTCTCTCTCTCCCTTTCTCTGTCACTCTCTCTTTATTTCTCTCTCTCTTTCTCTCTCTCTCTTTCTCTCTCTCTCCCTTTCTCTTCCTCTCGCCTCGAGCCACTTTTTTAATCTTCATTCAATCTAGTTTCTTTGTCTTCTCTCTTTCTCTTTCTCTCAATGTTCACATCTACCCACCCACTCACACACACATTCACGCATAAAAAGGCATCAACCCACACACACACAAACACACACGTTCACACACACATCGGCCTACACACAAACACATCAATCTACACACACTTCCACACTCGAGTGAATGAGTCCTATGATACACTTGTGATAGAAGCGAATCCACTCCTCTCAGTTCATCCACAGAAGCATGTCGCCGACATACTCTTATAAAACAATAACACTTATTAGCATTCCACCAGTAGAATCTTTCTTCCACCAGTAGATTCTTTCTTCCACCAGTAGTCTCGTGCTTCCACCAGTAGTCTCGTGCTTCCACCAGTAGTCTCGTGCTTCCACCAGTAGTCTCGTGCTTCCACCAGTAGTCTCGTGCTTCCACCAGTAGTCTCGTGCTAGTAGCCTGACTTTAGCATTAGCTTTTTTAGTCTCTGGATTTTTAATTTATAATTACTATTGCAACTATTCTAATTATCGCTGAAGGATAAATATCAATGCGCATAACAAAACAACAATTAGAGTGCTACTCTAATCTCGATGAAAACATCGAGCACTATTAAGACAAATCGAAATCAATGAGCAAAATGAACAAATGTCCAAAGCTGTGCAAATTCCGAAAGCAGGAAAAACAATTTAAAAGGAAAAGAAAGAAAAGAAAAGGTCAGGGCTGACTATAATATTTCTCTAACGTCAAGCTGATCTGTCAATGGAATGGAGACAAAGTGTTACGTTGCCGCAGGAACCTGGAAACCTGCGGAGTCAAGGACGTCAATGTTCTCTACACATTCAAAGTCCACAACGCCTCCACTGATTAATGCTCCATGTGCTACTTTACATACTGGTCACAATAGAGTTCATGAAAAATGTAATTTGGAGTAATTATTTCTGTAATCGTTATTGTAATATTTACCCTTCAAGATTAGTTTCGAAACAGTCAGCTGCATTTATTCAATCTATGATTAAGAAAGAATTATTATATTAAATTATTAAATAGTTGAACATACGCATTATAGTGAATAATCAACTGTGTTGATATCTATCACTTTTAACACCACATGTTTAAACCGTTAGGCAATTTAGACCATTTTCCGTATAACCAGTCCAGTGAATGTCCAAGATTTTACTTTCAGATCAGCGCGGCTGGGATTCGAACCCACGAGGGTTCAATTCTGCTCAGGATCTGTTATTTTAAACTTTATGGCGTTACCCCTACGCTATTAAGATATTCTAATAAATGTCATAGATAAGTTTTGAAGCACTGGTGCACATTATTGTGCTGATGTGTCATATTTCAATGTTTAAATTAGTATCACATCAACCTTAAAAAAGCTAATGTTAATGTCAGTTTCCTCACTCGAAAGCGATGTCAATGACCGGCTAGATAGATAGATATATTTTATTTTCACGAAATCACAAAAACAACACAAAATTCAAAAGCGGCGTGAAAAAGAACAAAAGGAACATACAGACACAATTGCTCTAACGTATGCCCATCAAGGCTACACTTATTTTAATCAGGTCTTGTGTACGCAATAAAAAGAAGAAAAACTGTTGCACAACTTTTGTCACCGTGGTAACATTGTCTCAGACGTCATATAGCGGGAAACAAACCGTTTCTTAAGCAGAGAGGGAAAATTATAGCATAGCGAGGTAGACGTGGTTGCCAGTCTACAACGGATGTAGAAAACATACATCACTACGAAGGCATGTGAATAATAAATAGGACCGCGGTCGTTACTGTATACAGCGAAACCAATCTAATATTTTCAGCACTAGCGTCAAGTAGCCGCAAAAACTACAATTTAAGTTTTCAAATTACAATTTAGAAATTCCATGTATTGAATTAGGTTTTTTCAATGTTATTATGTTATGTTAAGTTATTGGACCGCGGATCAGTACGTCGCCTTCGAGTGAGGAAACTGACGTTAACATTGGCTTTAGCTTTTTAAATTTCATTTTCGGACACGTTAAAAGGTGATTGTCAAGAAGCTATATAGCCTATTTCTCATATGTCAGTCTATTTCCTGTGTTTATTTCCCTGTTTCCTGTCTTATAAGTTTTGCCATCGTGTAGACCTAGTTCTAGAATATGAGTAATATCTTATAATTGAATTTGTATATCTGGATCTTCTGAAAAAGATAGAACACTGTAGTTTCTAAATAGTGTACGGCTATGACCTTGAAGGCAATTGGGTTTCGAAATTTTAAGTGGATAGTTAAGTTGAAATGTCGAAGGGGGAAGAACTCTAAGATATGGAAGACGGTAATAACGTTTAGATAGCCTAAAAAGGAGTTAAGTTTTTGAATTATAGCATTTAGATAGTCAAAAAAGGAGTTACGTTTTTTAAATTATAACGTTTAGATAGTCAAAATAGGAAGTTAAGTTTTTTAATTATAATAATATACACGGTAAAACATGTAAACACACATTATAGTGAAACACTCTATCACTTTCAATACCACATGTTTAAACCGTTAGGCAATTGAGACCATTTTAAGTGTAACCAGTCCAGTGAATGTCCGAGATTTTACTTTCAGATCAGAGCGGCTGTGATTCGAACCCACAAGGGTTCATTTCAACTCAGGATCTGTCACTTAAAATTTCATGTCATTACCACTACGCTATTAAGACATTCTATAGTCATACGTCAAAGAGGGGAAGACGCCCCTGCTTACCATCGTACCAGTAGTTTCCCTATTGGTTTTCTACTGAGGTTTCTCTCGTCCCTCGTTGATTTCAGTTCTATCGCTCTATCAAGCCTGAGAACAAGCGTGAGGGTCACATGCAATGTTTGGTTATGTAAGGCTCGGTGTTGATTGATTGTTCCTCCTGATCAAGGGTAGGGACTGGATAAGTGTTTTCAGCATACCTCTCTGTGTTGTTCTATACTAAAAGCTCTTCCACTGTTTATGTTTCATCCTATATATTGCAGCCTAAAACCTAATAGCTCACAATGTGTGATAGCTAACGCCGTGAAAATGATATTAACTGTTCCTGAGGTCCTGGAATCAATGCCCGGTAGAGCTGATCAGAGAGTAAAATCTCGATCATTCTCAAGACTGGTAATGAGGATAGAAGACTAATTAGATTACCCATTGGTTAAACATATAGTGATAAAAGTGATAGATATCATCATAGATGATCGTTTCACTATAATGTATGTTTAGTTATAGCTTAGAAGTGCAGCTAAAGCGTCAAATACTCGCAATGGAAAGGTTAAAAATATGCAATACACTGAATATAGTTAATTGATCATCAGTGATGCTATCTATCACTTTGAATGCTACATAAAAATGTCGCAAACGAAAACATTAATAAGGCAATTAATCAGTTATCCATATTACCAGTCTCTGGATGTCTACGGCAATTGCCTTCCTATTCGCTCTGGGCTGGAACACAAGATCTGACACGGAAAATGTTATTCTACGAGCTAGTGCAATTGACACGGAGCCATTTAGATGACAGCTGTCATTAGTCTATGTATAAAGCATTTTACTTATTTAAAGGTGTTTACTAATTTGTAGTTTTTGCTTTAGTTATTATTCCTTATTTAGAGGTTCTTACCTAATTAGAGGTTTTACTTATTTAAAGGTTTTTACCTTAGTGATTTTTACTTATTTACAGATTTTTGCTTATTTAGAGGTTTATACGCTAATGCCTTTTCTTTTTTTTAAAGGTATTTACTTTAGTGGTGTATGTATAAACGTGATTTTTTGGTTTGTTAATAAAAACGATTCAATGCGATTCAATTCAATTCCGAAGTTTACACTTATTTGTTTATTTTGAGTTATTTTGAGGTTTTTACTAAGTAAAGTTTTTAATTTAGTTAGAGGGTTCTACTTAAGTAAATGTTTTTAATTAGCTAAAGGTTTATACGTATTTTTCTGTTTTTATTAATTTCTCTGTTTTTATTAATTTTTCTGTTTTTACTTATTAGATGCTGTTACTTGTGTAGAGGAAGAAATCCGGTCTCCACAAATTGGAGAACCAAACCTTAATTTAGCAACTGTAATAATGAAATAAATAAATTAATTCCAATAAATAAATACATAAAATAAAATTATTCTATGTAAATAAAGAGTAACAATCTAAATAAATAACCAATAGAAAAATAAATTAATATATATTTTAAAATTAATTAATTAATTAGTTAATTACATTAGTTTCATTAATTACTTACTTGTTTATAGGAGGAGAAGACGCGCGACAAGGCAGTGATGCTGCTGCTCAGCCGGCACGCCGACGTGAACGCGCGGGACGACGCCGGACGGACGGCGCTGAGCTACGCGTGTGAGCTGCGCTGTAACGACGTCGTCAGGATCCTCGTGCGACACAACGCCGACCCCGACGTGCCCGATAGAAACGGTATTTTCTGGATTTTGAAATTATAGCACCGTTTTAGGACATTCTTTTTGTCTCGCCGGCTTGATTATGTCTTAATAGTGCTCTAGGTTGTCAATGACGACTGTAGCACTGTAATTATTGTTATGTTATGTTACGACTTGAGTGTCTCAATAGCGCAGGTTAGAGACGTCTACAGTGGATAAAGTAGGAGGGGGAACGTAGGGTAGGGAACGTAAAATAGGGGAACGCGCAGTTCCCCTGCGTTCCCTGGCTCTCATTTTTTCTGAGGTGCGATCCCTTTCTGGGGGCTCATATCGGATACTAGGAAATCTGTGAATAGGCCTACAGGGGGGGGGGGGCAAAAATTCTTACCGTCCCATAGCTCTCGATGCCCCTCTACCACTGGGTGTCAGGGAATGTTAACGTTTTAATTGAAAGCTACAACAAAAAATTAAGTAGTCTATTTATATTATATTGTTGATTTTGCAATTGTTCTGCTAGCGTTCTATCTAAAATATTTCTGTTTTCATTATACAATACATAGATCTACACCTAAGAAACATCATTTACTTTAAATATTGCACGCACTCTAAGCCTAGTGCGTCAAATCCACCTGAGACCCCAATAATCCTGCGTACATTTTAACACCTGATCTTAATTCTCAATGTTATCATAAAAGTGGAAACTAATTTAAAATACACTTTCTCTCTCTACAAACTTTGAACTGACAAACGAAATTATATTAAATAAAACAGTAACTTACTGTTACCTAAATCTTTGTGACGGTAGCTCGAGTGTATCGAGGCGTCTTGAAGAGGAGCTTCGTGCTTCTGAACCTTGACGTTAAACACACTACAACTTACCTAAAATATATTATCTCTGCATCTAACAACATAATTCATGTAAGTCTATCTAAGATAAGTTTAGATTAAAGGTGTAATAAGCTTGAACTAATTTTTGTGACGGTAGGAGGCGTGTGTCGAAATTCTTGAAAATAAGCTTTTAGATTCTGAACCATAATGTTAAATCCACTACAACCTAACCTACCTAAAATATATTCGTCATAATTATCTCAGACTACGTCAGTAACCCTAGGTCCCTAGCCCTAACACTAGACCTATAGGCCTATATTATTAGACGAAATATTTATTTGGAAGACAACGTTAATTTTACAAAACTAGTCTCTTTTATTTTGTTTTCACAGCAAAAAAACTAGTCACTGAGTAGGCTATCAGACAAGGGTTTGCTCTCATGCAAAAATTTCTACTGCATAAATTTTTCGGTCCAATTATTAATTTTTAAAGAATTTGGGATCAATGCGATCATTTAGCAATTCCTTATTTAAGGACTAATTTTAAATCTCCGAAAATTTTATTTTGGTCACAGCCTTTTCTCTTACCAGTAAATTTTCTAAAATTCTCAAAATTCATTAAAATTCGCATCTTAAAAGCTGCACAAAATATTTAGCAACAGTTTGAGGAATTGCTGGTCGGAAGATTAATTGATTTCTCGGCAATATACAAACAACCTCAGCGCTATTGCAGGGAACAATAATGCCAGTAATTTTTTTTAGAATTGATTTGATTGTTTCTAATTGATTGATTATTTGATTAACCTAGACATTGTCAAATTGATTGGCAAGGTGCAATAATGCAATAATGCCAGTAATTTTTTTAAGAATTGATTTGATTGTTTCTAATTGATTGATTATTTGATTAACCTAGACATTGTCAATTATAGTTTTCCCCTTGCCATTCTCTGCGAAATTTTAGGTAACGACTTAGTACTTGACTGATTAATTTAATTGATTGATTGATCAGGTATCAAGCCAATCATCTACAGCGCTATATGGTAGATACTGATGTAATCAATGATTAATTAATTGATTGATTGATTGATCAGGTAACACGCCCATCATCTACAGCGCTATGGTAGGTAACGACGTAGCTATCGACATACTCGTTCGGTCATTTCGCAGACTCGGCGGTCTCGCCGTCGACCGGGTCAACTCCCGGGGCCTCACCGCCCTCCTCGTGGCCGCCCAGAACGGCTACACCGAGTGCGCCAGCATCCTCGCCACGGAGGGGCGGGCAGACGTCACCTACCGGGACCCCAGCCGAGGCCTCAACGCCGAGCAGTGGGCCCGCCTGCGAGGCTGCACCGCCCCGGAAGTTTTCCCCTTCTCCGTCGGCACGCCCAAACGGCATCACCTGCGGTCCCTTGCGGCCAGGCGACAGGCTCTTCAGGGGGCCCTGTGCGAGGAGAAGCCCTTGTCGCAGGCAGGCAGGGGCGCTGGGTCGGTGAAGACCGGGAGATCAGTGGAGAGTAAGAGTCTAGAGGAGTCGACTAAAACAACGACCGAAGACGTCAGCACACTTAACGATGACGTAGGCACGTTAAGCGATGACGTCACGGGGGTTGATATGGTGGGAGTGACAGCGGAGAGCTCGTGGGAGATGGAGTGTAGACTGATGGAGAGTAAGATGGATGACCTGGAAACAGAGTGCGAGAGAAACCGAAGGAGAAGCAGCCTGCCGATCATTCGAATCTTTTCCAACACCGATCTGGGAATGGGAAGAGGGATTCTGTCGGCACTGGCTGATCTTCATCCCCACACCACGCACCAGTACGAGAGCACAGCTGGTGGTGGTGACGATAGTGGAAGCCCACCAGATCTAAACCACAACAACGAAGTTCAGACGATAGGGGACGGACTGGTGGACGATGCTGAAGGGAATAATCTAAACAGAAACGAGAGTGAGGAAAAGAAGGCAGGTGCAGTGATGAAGAAGAGCGGTAGGGTCACTAAGGACGAGTTGGAGAAGATCAAGAAGCCTCTAAGGGATAAGGAGAACCTGCTGGAGCTCAGCTCAGTGCCGAAGAGGAATCAGCAAGCTAAGAGCATCGGTAGGATCTCTGAGACAACTGGAAAGAGGTGTCAGAGCAGCATGAGTTAAAAGATTTATTGGTAGAAAGCCTGTGCTAGCATTCCCGGGGAAGTTGGGAGTGGGGATTTTTCGGGGTGTTAAGGTAGGGATTCCTGGGGGAATTGTGGCGGAGATTCCCGATGTTGTGGTGAGAATTACTAGTGGGGTTCCTGCGGTGTTGTTTTGGGGTTTCCTGGGGGAATTGTGGCGGAGATTCCCGATGTTGTGGTGGGGATTCCCATGGGAGATTCCTGGGGTGTTAGAGTGGGGATTCCTGGGAAGTTGTGGCGGAGATTCCCAATGTTGTGCTGGGGATTCCCCGTGGGGGATTCCTGGGGTGTTAGAGTGGGTATTTCTGAGGAGTTGTGGCGGAGAGTCCCAATGTTGTCGTGAGTGGGGATTCCCGAGAGAGTTGGGGTAGGGATTGCGGGAGGAGTTGCGGTGGGGATTCTTGGAATTGTGGTATTTCCAGGGGAGTCGCTGTTGGGTTTTCCAGGAGAAATTATGGTGGGGATTCCCGGAAGAGTTAGAGTGGGGATTCTTGAGTGAATTGAGGTGGGGATTCTCGGGGAATTGGGGAAGGGTATCGACCCCCCCCCCAAAACTCTTATCTTGCCTCATATTAAAGGTGCGCATTATGTTATAATGCCAAATGTTGGAAACGAAGCATAAAGTGTTACGAATCCCTCGGCACACTCTTTTATTTGAAGAAGCGCAACGAAGATTTAATAGATTGTAAATATTGGTTAAAGTGGAAATTGAGGGCTAGGGGAACGGTAATAATTCTTCAGGTCCACCGGTAATGCATTTACAGGTCTCCTAGTAGTAGTGTCTAATATTGGCCCCTAGCAGGGGAACGCACCTCAGAAAAAATGTAAGCTAGGGTAACAGTTCCTCTGCGTCCCCCCACTTTAACCACTGATTATAAACAACAACCATGCAGTGAAAAACTCTTTTATCAGCACAAAATAAAGAGGTTAAATCAGCACGGCACCACTATATCGGCACACAATCCGGCACTGATAGCACGATAACTAGTGCTTCAATTGCTGTGCTGATGTTTGCACATAATGTGCCATTTGTTTAGGATAGATTTCTATATTTAGCACTACTTCGGCGTCGGCACAAAATGTGGAACAAAACTTTAGCACGGCATTGGCACAGAATGTGCATTTGATTGTGCTTATTAACGCACTTCAAAAAACCTACAATCAGTGTCTGTGTCAGTAACTGCTTGCAACACGACCCTGCCGTCAGCAAACGAAGTGGCACAGGCTATCGGCACACTTAGTGGCACAATATAGTATCTGAGTTTAGTTAGCACAGTGCTGGTCAGACTAAATGTAGCACTTATTGGACAGTATATTCAGCACAGCACCGTATAGGCACACACTATTACATTATATTTAACTACATTATAACTATGATTTCATGTACAGTGTATTCTACGTAAACCCAACATGTTCATTGTTCACGGATTGAGTAGATTGAATATATATAGGAATGTAAGTCTTAAAACAGCTTGAGAGTTAATGACAATGGGGAAAGAGAGAGAGAGAGAGAGAGAGAGAGAGAGAGAGAGAAAGAGAGAGAAAGAAAGAGAGAGAGAGAGAGAGAGAGAGAGAAAGCAAGAGAGAGAGAAAGCAAGAGAGAGAGAGAGAGAGATAGAGAGTCATAGGTACTATTATTATTATTATTATTATTACAACGAAAACTTATATAGCAGTGTAATGGCCGAACTCGGTCTTCGAGACTACTTTACAGGAAGAGTTCAATTGTAATCATGAGCTAAATAACAATTACATAAATTAATATCTAAGCTAGGCTAAGTGTACTATGTTAGAGGAAAAGAGAGCCCTTTTCTTGATTCACTTGTAGACGTATGGGCAAGATCTCCTCAAGGCTTTGTGGAATGTCAGTAATACAGAATTCTCATATTCTAACAAAATGTCAACAGCCCTGTCTATAGTTGTACAATAAATTATGTAAATATGCTAATAACTGATGCGTTGTAAGTAACTATTACTTCTAAGTTCTGGTCGAGTGGACAGAATACTTTCGCAAGAAGCTCAACGACATTGCTTTCAAATATCAGCCGGACCTCCAAAGTGCCCTTGTAGTATGTTTTCTTTTACTAAACTTTGTTCCATAACTTAAATATCCCGACAACAAAATCAATCAATATTGTACACTAGAAATGAGAACATGATATAAGAGGGAAGGAGCTTAAGTCTTTGTTGTAAGTTACATATAGCTGGTAAAGCTAATGTTAACGTCAGTTTTCTCACTCGTAAGCGATGTCAGTGACGGGCGAGCCAGGATTTGAACCCCCCACATACTGATCCGCGGTCGAGTATCTTAACGACATCGCCACTGGCTGCGATGTCGGTGTTTGTTGATTATAGCACGTAACGCTATGTTTATAATCGCACGCTTTACTGCTACTGCTCGAATCATTGACAAAACCTGAAACCACAGGTTCAAATCCAGCCTCCTGCAGTACGGTTTAGTAGAGAAACTGACGTTAAACTTACAGTATACAGCTAGTAGACTTAAGTCATCAAAACACGTTACAACCATAAACTACACGAAGAAAATTTGTTCATATTTTATTTCAGACAATTTTACTCTTTCACAAGAACAATAAATACACTTAAAGAACTTTCAGAAACAATCTATTTCCTTATTATTACTATATAGGGGCCTGATTTAATCAAAACAGTTCAATCTCACCCTATATCTTCCTTCTCTATTCCTTCCTTCCTCTTTCTCTCTCCTCTTATCTACTAATCTCTTCCTCTTCATTTCTACCTTCTTTTTCCTGCCTTCCCTCCGCTCCCTCTCTCTCTCTATCCATTTTCATCTTCTTCCTGCTTTCCCTCTCTCTATCTCTATGCCTGTCTCTCTTGTTTCAGTGGACCACACGAATCAATCACATTGAAAGCCGACTCACACCCACACATAACAACTTCATAGAGGATAAAGATTTCTTCCACAGTAGACACATCAATGGCCCTCGTGTCTCATTCAATGCTGCTAGTTGGACGGGAGCCAGCGCTGTAGCAACTCCTAGCACTGATCCCGATGATTCGACTGACGATCCGGATTAGAAAATTTTAAACTTTTAAGTTCTCATTAGCTTACATGACCAACTAACATATCTCCAGAAATCAATTTTAAACTCAGTGAATGTTCAAATCAGAAAATGAAGCTTCTTGGCTAGTAAAAGGAAATGAAAGAAGGTTTTAATTAAATATACTGACAGCGTACACAGGTTAAGTTCTCAATTAACTACAGCACATTTAATTGCCTAACTACCAGAAGCATTACACGTAGCAAAGCCTGCAATGCCCAGCAGGTACCATCAACACAGCGAAAAATGCTCAAAAGCTACCACTAGATATAACAAATCAACTGCAGCTCAATACATCAATCCGATCCTGATTAACACTCGCACCGCATTCACAATGTTTAGTCGCAAAGCATCAGCAGAATATAATATTTAGACTTTACTGGTAAAATGCTGGTTAACGTCAGTTTCCTCACTCAAAAGTGACATCAGTGAAGGTCAAGCCCAGGATTTGAACCCCGCACATACTGATCCACGGTTGAGTATCTTACCGAGTTTGCCACTGGCTCCAGCCTGTAGTAGATGATGGGGGAGTATTGGAGCCTGGAGAGGGCCAGTAGTGACTAGTTCCTTATTGTACTGATAGCGTTAGAGCTACGTAAGAATCAAACCGGGAGCCTTCAGGTCATTGAACGAGCGTGCTACCCGCATGAATGTCTAGGAAGCAAATACGAGAGAAGCAAGCATTTCAAATGGGCAAGAATTTACTTGAATGCAATGCCTTTTCTAGGTAACCAAATACACACAGCACACACGGCGCACTAGCAACCGCTTAATTACGACCTTAATATATCTGCAACAAAGGTAAGCGTGTAACAGTGCAGAAACATGACTGTGTATAGTCATGTGCAGAAACATGACTGTGTATAGTCATGTGCAGAGACATGACTGTGTATAGTCATTACATCCTGATTCGATGCCGATAGAAAACTAATAAAGCAGCCGAACGATCGTACAACGAGATGAGGCCAGGCATTCAAGCAGTGCAAGATAACTACGCAATGTTGTGTGCCCGTGTTTCTAAGCACGAGAAACAGTACAAAAGCCCTTGTGTATTTGTTGCAGCATTCATTATCTCGGAGCATAAAATAAATATTTGTATCTGTTCTCTTTATTAAACTTTACCAAGATAAATAACTCTTACACATCACTACAACAGCATTCCGTAATATGCCAAAGAACTCAAAGTGAAAGATACAAACATGTAAATATACTGCAGCATCACTACCTACACCAGCACTATTCTAAACATCGTTAAGTTTGATAAGGCTTAAACTGCAACAGATACATTCTACTGTAGATCTCAGCCGTTAGCAGAACACGCTGCTGCCGTTAAACAAGTTCTACATAGCCAGTACTGGCTTTTTCATCATCATCATCATCTTCCCTTAAATCCCAGTTTAACTAGGGTCGGGATGCGAATAGACTAACTAGCAGAATAACCAACAGAATAACTAGTACTGGCTGTTTACACCAAACAAATGAAAATTAAAGACCAAGCAGGTCGTCCAACGAGCAGTGCTCTGTATTGAAGACGCTTACTCGTCGAATAGACTCCGCCCCTAGTCACATTTGGGCAAGGAATCAGACTTTTAATCTTCACTGCCGTGCAGGAGATTTTTACGAACTACACGCAGCACTCTGTATAATTCACATCGAGCAGCGCACACACACACAAAATATTTTAATTCAACATCGCACGTGCAAATCGTCGCACACGCAAGCAGACAACTACGCACCAGAAAATACTTGATAGGAGATTAACGATACAATAAAGACGACACCAAGCAATGACAAGAAACACCGAGCAATCACGTGCGGGCAGGTGGCAGCAGCAGCGGCGGCATGAAGAGTATAGCACTGCAGAGTTATCAAACCCCGCGCCTAGTTACCCTCGCCCTCTGGTGCCGCGGGCTCTTCTCCCTGGGCGTCTGACGTCCACAACTGTTCAACAACAACAACAACATCTCTTAAAGTAAGGATGCTTAATATATTATAACTATTTCAATCCACAGCCGTTAATAAACAGGATATCTCCACATAACGGTGTTTAATAGGTTCATCAAGTCAGGGCACTTAGTATAGTATAACTAGGTTGTAGCATGTTTAACGTCAAGGTTCAGAAGCACAAGACTTCAAGTCGACTCGATACACTCGAGCTACCGTCACAAAGATTAATGTAGCATTAATGTATAACTGTTCTAACACTTACTATATTGTAAAGTCTATATTATAACTATATTATAAGTATATTATAACTATTTCAATCCACAGCCTTAATAAAAAGGAAATCTTCAAATAAAGGTGATTAGTATTTTATAACTACTTCAATTCACAGCCGTTAAATATGAAGATATCTTCAAATAAAGGTGATTAGTATTTTCTAACTGCACAGCCGAAAAATATCAACATATCTTCAAGTAAGGATGCTTAGTATATTATAACTATTTCAATCCACAGCCATTAATACTCAGGATATCTTGAAATAAAGGTGTTTAGTAGGTTATCAGTATTTCTGAAGAATAATATTAAACTAAATGGAAACATAATCTATCATGTGAGGTTGTAAACAAGATTCATACAGCATTTAGCGATGAATCCAACAAACCACAGATTGGAATTTCGCGCACTAGAGAGAAAAAATGGCGGAAAAGAGAGACAGAGAATTTAAAAAGATGGACATTTCACTGACATCGCTTTTGCGCGAGGAAACTGACATTAACATTAGCTTTAGAAAACTACATGATTTCATTTATTCTATTATTGCTACTAAGATAAAGAACAAAAAATAAATAGAGTAGCGAGCAGAGATTAGAGGACTAACAGTGAGATTATCCCTCAGTAGCTGCATGATCAGAGTGGAGTCCTTGTACGAGTCCTCGTTCAGTGTGTCCAGCTCTGCTATAGCGTCGTCAAACGCCTGAGATAACACAGTAATATAATAACATAATAACACGGCGACATAATAACATAATGAGATAACATAGAGACATAATAATATCATGAGATAACATAGCGACATGACAACATAATGAGATAACATAGCGACATGACAACATAATGAGAAAACATAGCAGCATAATGACATCAATGCACAAGAACATCTACATATCAAATATGGCTTCTCAAAATACTTGAAGTAACATAATAATAATAAAGGTTTAACGTCCGTTTCCTCAGTCAAGGAAGATGTTAGGGACATCACCACTGCCCTAATCACTACAGATAAATTCACCCAGACCAATCCGCAAAAGAAATGTGCTGAGGAGAAGTAAGGTAAATACAAATACTTGACATAAAAGACATAATAAAATACTTGCAATAACATAGACATCAACGGCTTAACATTATTGTCATCAAAAGCCTGAAATAGCATGTCGGCCAAATTATATTTTCCTATGATAACATCCCAACTTCACGCGCTCCTGGGCAGAGTGCAATAGCAGAATCAATACATGCAGTCAAAGGTCAGAGTACCTATCAAGTTTCCATCAACCACGTTATACTGATTGTGTTTAGGTGATAATACAAACACCTGTCATTGCACCACAGTTGAAAACAAATTCAACGCAACAACGGCAACATGAACAAATACAATTCCCATACAACAACAACGACAGAAGAAACCAGGAGAGGACCTGTTTGGCCAGATGGCAGGCCCTGTCGGGTGAGTTGAGTATCTCATAGAAGAAGACGGAGTAGTTGAGAGCAAGACCAAGACGTATCGGGTGGGTGGACTGCATCTGCTCTTTGGCGATGTCCAGCGCCGCTTGGTAGGCCTTCTCTGACTCCCCTACGACCTCCTGCTTGTCGGCGGTGGCGACCTCTGCCAGGTACCTGTAGTAGTCGGCCTTCATCTTGTTGTAGAACACCTTGCTCTCCGCCGTCGACGCCTTCGGGATCAGATGTTTGTCGAGAAGTGACTGCAAATCAATCAGTCGCAACTTTGATGAATCAGTCAAATCAGTCAGGCAGAACTTTGATGAATCAGTCAAATCAATCAGTCAGAACTTTAATAAATCAACGAGTCAGAACTTCAATTAATCTATCAAATCAGTCAGTCGGAACTTCAATAAATCAATCAAATCAGTCAGTCAAAGTCAAATCAATCAGTCGGGATTTTAATAAATCTATAAAATCAGTCAGTCGGAACTTAAATAAATCAATCAAATCAGTCAGTTGGTCAATCAGTGCATTTATCAATCAGTAAGTCTATTAATCAATCAGTTAATCAATCAATCAGTTAGTCGATCAATCCATATATAATCCATATATATCACTTAATCATTAGCATAGCATCTCAGTATACCTATCAAATTTACAGTTAATGTAATCAGCTATTCAGTCAGTCAGTAGTATATTAAGTCAATCTATCAATCAACAACGCAATCAGCCGCACAGCATATACAATTATACATGTACATCAGTAAATCAAACACTATAAATTGAACACTATCAAACACTATACTACTACAGTCATTCTATAAATTGTACGGCACTCAACAATCAATCAACAAATCAATCAATCATTAAATAAATCGCTAAATATAATAATTAACGATCAACCAACAAGCCAACAACAGACATATCTATTAATAAAGTGTAACAGATATTAGGAACTAAATAGCGACGTAATTAAATGGCGTTGGCACAAACTTGTAGAACATACTTTATATTATTTCTTCAAGTTAAATTTTATTATATTACTGGGACTCAAGGGAAGAAGATTATGATGAAATTTTATTATACTAATTGTCACACTCAACTCACCAGTACGTCCTTGCAGTATTCTCTCAGCTCTTTCTCGATCACTTCCTTGTACTCCTTGGCCATCGCCTGTTTCTTGTCGCTTGTCTCAGCTGCCTTCGCCTCGATGCTAGAGATCACGCGCCATGAGGACCTGCGGGCGCCCACGATGTTCTTATACGCTACGGACAGCAGATTACGCTCCTCATTGGTCAGCTCTTGACCCGCCTCAGTTACCTGTATAAACGAAGAATTCTCTGTTACACATCCAGCATTCAGAGCACACAAAGCCTGAGTCTAGGTTTAGCCTAGAATCAGTGGCTTGTTGGTAAGTTGTTCAAAAGGGGATCAGTACATGCAGGGTTCAAACCCAGTGCTCTCTTCCTGTCACTGACATAAGGTAAGGAGGATGCAAATACAAAGAACTTGAATGCTGGTACCGCAGTGGTGAGTGCCAGTTCTCCTAATAATAAACTCCAAAAATCTTTTCAACAGCTTCGGTAAATTAGAAGTATAGCTAGTATTATGTATTGGCCTCAATTAGGCATTGTATTTCCAAAGAGGCATTATTTCATCATTATACTGACAAAGAAAAACAAAGAAAAAAACCAGTATAAAAACCGGAGAGTACCTCACCACGCCAATCAAACCGGTTACGTAGCAACACGAACAGGTGATCGAAAGTTCAAGATGTAATCGTTAATAATTTATTTTTATAAATTATGCAGAATTTAACAGCATAACTAACTTATGACTCACCTTCTTCATAGATGCAGCCATATCATCGTATCTCTCGGCCTGTTCGGCCAGCTTAGACTTCTGCACGAGATCTTCGCGTTCAGTTCCGCTCATTGTGTTCGATGTTTAGGTGTGAAAGACGATTGGTCGAATAGAATTAGGCGATATCTGCCGGATTTCTTGTAAGTTTTCTCTGAATTCTTCACCGATTACTCTCACGTTCCTCTCCTAGGCATAATCGTTTACAAATGGCGACCAGCGTTGACCCTGCTGTCTAGCTTAAAATTTTAAAAATTTCTTTTAGCTGCAACAGCAAGAATAATACTAACAAGCACTGTAGATCGAATTATATTTGAGTGTTACTATTCAATGCGACAACTCTGAGCACTATGGAACCAAATTCACTCGACGAGCAGAGTGCGAGGTCCGCAACTGAAGCAAAAATCCGGTATTTCCGTGTAACGAAGTTTATGTCCATCACCATCCCTGGACAAACTTGTACGTCTCACCAGATTAAAGTGATGCAGCCTGCTATTACTCCGTCTTCTAAGTTAATTACTCTTGTGAGACCTAGCTTACCTTCACACTCTAAGCTATCTAATCGTTCTTTCCAGCATGCTGCACCTCAGATCTGGAATTCTCTTCCATCCAATCTTCGGAAATCTTCATTTGAATCACATCAGCCTTTGCTTTCCTATGAGCAGTTCCATAAGCAGTTGAAGACCTATCTTTTCCATCTCTCTTTTCCATCCAGTGTCCATGAGCAGCGACTTGCGCCTAAACCACCTTTTCTTTAACTCCCTTTACTTTGGACTGAATTTCTGGATTTTGGAATTTGCACCGTTTTTGGACCTTCTTTTTTGGCTCGCCGGCTTGATTTTGTCTCAATAGTGCTCGATGTTGTCATTGGTGACTGTAGCACTCTAATTGTTATTATTATTATTATTATTATTATTATTATTATTATTATTATTATTATTATTATTATTATTATTATTATTATTATTATTATTATTATTATGTTTGTGTTTGGCAACTGAACTAGCCAAGTCCAATATGAATTTGGTCTAGTTCAGTTGTAATACTTGGGTGGGACATGAACCATTACCGGGTGGTGATGGGCTTGTATGCCAGTCAAACTATATTTGATATAATATCTCAGCAGGAAATTAAACTCTCATGAAGCCAAATTTGGTTTGGGATGGGGTAGGTTAGGATAAGGAAGTTCACACAATAAACTGGGTAATTGTATATTGCAATCGCGAAACTGCATTAAGGCTCTTGCTGATCATTGTTTGTAATCTTTAAAGGCTGTGATATGATTTACGAAAGATAATGAACCATTCTTAGACTTACCATCAAACAAATAGAAGTAGCATTCACTTTATAGTTATGTGAAACCGGTGAGAAATTTGACAGTAAAAATTTAGGGTAAGAGTTCAAAGCTCAGAAAATAATAAATTTTATAAATGTTGTAGAAAAAAAAAAAAAAAACAATTCTTATGGAACTTTATTTGCTTTAATTCATAAACATAATCAAACAAATATTTAATCTGCTATATTCTCACTAACTTAATTTTTAGTCTGGATCTATATGATAGCCTAATTATGCTATACTTCTAAAGTCTAATAACTTAAATTTAACTTAATAACTTGAATAACTTAATAACACGTAAATTTACGTGTTTATATGTTTTATCGGTGGCCAGCAAGATAGGGGTATGCCCTCACTGGTGTCCGATATGCTAGTAGCTATTTGATTGCTATGTCTTGAGCACATCTGCACACCTATGTTTATTTTAAGTGCACTTTTATAGTTTTGTGTTATTATGATCTACACTATGTTGAATCTGTGTTTGTAATCTGTAATTGTCAATGGATTGGTGTTGATGCTGAAATAAACACATATCTCTCTCTCTCTTAATTAGTTTTAAAATTAATTTAACTTTCTTGGTTGTGATTTGTATTCGTAAAAAGTTCATTAGTGGTATTTGCTGAACAGTTTCCAGTTGGTAGATTATTTATAACACTTGCATTAAATATTAACATTGGCATGTATGTTCTGCCAAATAGACAATTCCTATTTTGTTTTCATTCCTACCTTGTCTAACTTGTTAGGCCTATTAATTAGTTTCTTATCCGAATGTAGTTTTAATTGTATTATCAATTAATTAGTTAATTGATTAGTTAATTAATCTGTTAACGAATTAATTTAGCCATAAATCAAAGTATATACACCTGAATTAATTTTACTATACTAAACTTGAATATAAATGTCGTTAATATCCATATTACATCTTCAAATTTAATATGTTTAGTATTATATAAAAATTGTTTTTATTTAGAAATGAATTAGTAATTACACATTTGATTATATTCAGATTTATTTCCATCATGTAATAATTAAGTTATAGAAATCCTTTAAAATTTCGTCAGCAGTTTTATTCGTATTGACAAAACGAAGCAAACAACAAGAGATTGGGCCCAGGTGTGCTAGTGGATTAATTAGCTTAGAATTAATTAATTAGTAGTTTGCGGAAAGTGTTTTAATCTCGATGTCTGGTGGAATTAGCGTAATGGCGGATCAAGGACTGGCATTCTATCAGGTTAATAAATGGGCTTTCTTAATAAAGTATTTAAAATTATAACTTAAACTGGAATCTGTAAATTTCGATTAAAACTGCTCAAGTGCTGTGTTGCATGAATATATTTTGTTATCGACATCGCCATCGGCTGGAGCCAATGGCGATGTCGATAAGATATTTGACCATGGATCAGTATGTGCGGGGTTCAAATCTTCGACTCACCTGTCACTGACATCGCTTACGAGTGAGGAAAGTAATGTTAACATTAGCTTTACTTTTTTACACTTAGTTGTCATAGTTTTATAGATATTTCTTTAATGCTATTTAATGAAAAGAAAAGAAACTGAAGGCAACAAAGATGTGGTTCTAGAGACGAATATTACACATATCATATATAGATCATGTTGCAAATGAAGAAATTTTACAACGAATGTAAACTAGTTGTGATCTATTGAATAGAATACGGCGCCAGCAGATAAAGGTTTTTGGACATTACGCGGAGCAAAATCGTTGGAAATACCACAGTGATAGGGAAAATAAATGGCAAACCAAGTAAAGGTCAGACGAGGATGGCCTTCTTGAAGGGTCTAAGTAAATTAATGCGGATAACAGAAATAAAAACGATCAGAACAACAATGGATGGGGACATATGGAGGAACATGACCATACCACCAAGACTTGGAACTGGCACGGCACTTGAAGTAGAAGAAGACTATTTAGTGGGCTTAAGTAATCATTTTTGCTCTTTTAAATTCAGCAGATAAATGAATTTACTGCCCAAGTTGACTAGCATTTGCAATCAGGTTGATAGATTATTAGATTGCTAAACTGGTGCAAATGAAAGTTGGTGAACTGTTGCGACACTGGAAGAAGAAGACAAAATAGTGCCACAAATGTTTAGAATGTCTCAGTAGCATAGGGGTAACGTCATGAAGTTTTCAATGACGGATCCTGAGGTGAATTAACTCTCGCGGGTTCGAATCCCAGCCGCGCTTATCTGAGAGTAAAATCTCAGACATTCACTGAACTGGTTACTAGGAAAATGGCTAAATTGCCTAACGGTTTAAACATGTGGTATTAAAAGTGATAGACATCAACGTATTTGATCATTTCACTGTAATGCGTGTTTACTTTTCAACCTGAGTGTTGTCTTCACTGAATAATGATGTGACAGTTTTTAATGTAACAGTTTTTGTTTTAAATCATATATACTGGTTGTTGATTTGATTAGGACGATGAATCATTTGCTGCTCTAAGAGAAAGATATGGGTTTCCTTCGCAAATGTCGATAGATGAGGCATCGATGTTTCTCAGAGATAAAGAAGATCAAATAAGAAGACAGATATTAACTGAACTAAAGGTTAACTAATTATATATATATATATATATATATATATATATATATATATATATATATATATATATATATATATGTATATATACTTTAGGAAAATTATACAAAGCAACCTACTAACAAAGCCTCCATGTAGCCTTCTTGGTAGACAACTTATATTAAATTTGACTTTGGCTTTTTATTTATTTTCATTTTAACATTTTAAGTTTCCTTTTTACATGGATTGGCTCTTTCTTTCTCTCTCTCTCTCTGTCTTTCTGTCTATCTTTCTGCAAAGAAGCTGGTTCAAGGCACAAACTTTTACTCTTAGACTGCTTTCACGCTCCATAGAGAGCTCTCTTGTGATCAATAAGTTAATCCCTTGTCGTATCTACTCTTTAATTGAGCCTTTAGTTTGCGAAAATTGTCACTGGGTTAGTTTCTCCTTGACTTCCACAACCCCTTACCCCTTGTCTTCTTCTGATTGTGACTGTGCTAATAACTAATACAGTTTAAAATAATACAATTACTCAGATAAATATAACTATTCAAATAATACAATTATTAAGATAGATATAACTATTCAAATAATACAATTATTAAGATAGATATAACTATTCAAATAATACAATTACTAAGA
The DNA here is from genome assembly GCA_905160935.1 of Enchytraeus crypticus. Lineage (NCBI taxonomy): Eukaryota > Metazoa > Annelida > Clitellata > Enchytraeida > Enchytraeidae > Enchytraeus > Enchytraeus crypticus. The sequence goes on along the minus strand of CAJHZI010000483.1, from coordinate 1,530,624 downwards.
TAGATATAATTATTCAAATAATACAATTATTAAGATAGATATAACTATTCAAATAATACAATTATTAAGATAGATATAATTATTCAAATAATACAATTATTAAGATAGATATAACTATTCAAATAATACAATTATTAAGATAGATATAATTATTCAAATAATACTATTATTTGGATAAATATAGGTATTAAAATAATACAACTTTTTATTTAAATATAATCATTTAAATAATACAATTATTCAGATAAAGGAGGGGGCAGAGAATCTGCGTAAAGCCGTTGGTGACAAGAAGCACGTGAGCAGTGAGATCAAACGCTCTCAGAGCAAGCTAGATGAGCTCAACGCTGAATTGTCTGACGTTAGGAACTATCTCTTTGTCATCGATGGATTCTCCACGACGGCTCCTTCCAAGCTACGCAGCGGCAAGTCTTTCTCCAGTTCTTTAAGAAATGTTTAAGAATTGAGATCTTTGCAATATATCGTTTTGCTCTATTGGCCCTGGGCTAATCTGTGTGGTTATGTCTTGAGTAATGTCTTTATATCTTACACGGATTTTGTCTTGCACCATTACTGGCAGCCTCACTCTGCCTATCGGTTTTGATTTGGTTCTACAGTGCTCGATTTTGTCATGGACAACAGTAGCACCCTAGTCGTATTGTTGTTGTTGTTGAGTTCTTTAAGTTAAACTATGAGATTATCTCAGACAGGATAAACAAGCTTATTTGTAAAATATCTGCGTTGCATAGTACGTCATTCTAATATAATTACCTGTGTGTGCTTGAGTCGCTGTGAAATAGACCAAACATTTAATGCCTGGCTAAGAGCTACTAAAGAAAAACTGAGGAAGGCAATGGGAATTCACCTCAGTGAAAGTGTGCATTCCAAGGTAAAGGTTTCATTATGGATTGTTAGTGGCCGCTGTCACTGAGAGATCTAAGGTATATTAATAATAATAGGGGATTATTATTATTAATAATAATCCCCTATTATTATTATTAATAGGAAATAAGAAATAAAAAATAGAATAATAGAGGATTGACTGATGATATGGTGTGGGATGGAGATGAGTGTAGAAGATCTATTCGTATCCTGATCCTAGTTAAACTGGAATTAAGGAGAAGATGATGACGATGTGAGTACAGCATCATAATTTTATCATTTATTTGATCGTTGGAATGCTCTTGAATGGCTTGAAAGTCAGCAGTAATTAGAAATATGTACCGTGGATCTACCGTTTAACCCAACAATGGAGAGGTCATTAAAGTAACGGATGCATAGAAACAGTATTGTAAACATAGACAGATATAAAATTAAAAAAATTAATCTCATATTAAATATGAGTGAAACAACTTGACTGTAGTCTGATGTTAACTGTTTTTTATTCGTTCAACTTAGATTAATTACAGTGCAACCAAGTTTATCAGTCAAATAATAACAATAATAATAATAATAATAATAACAACAACTAGAGTGCTACAGTCATCAATGACAACATCGAGAACTATTGGACAAAATCAAGCCGGCGAGCAAAAAGACAGTCCAAAAAACGGCGCAAAATCCAGAAATTCAGTCCAAGTTAAAGGGTGTTAAAGAACAGGTGGTTTGGGCGCAATACTAGTTTAACATGATGTATTGCTTGTGCACTGTGTAGGTCTTATTTCACCTGGTGTGGGTGACGTTCAGATGGAAGGTGGAGGGGTGGACACACAGAATCAGGGGGGAGAGGAGGTTGAGCCTAGTATCATGGAGCAGAGATTGGAGGGATTGCTTAAACGTCTGGAGATTGAGCAAAAGGTAATTAACGGCTCTTACATCATCATCATCATCATCATCATCCTCCCTTGAATCCCAATTTAATCAGGATCGATATATAAATAGACTGTCTCAAATCATCTCTGTCGTACACCACACCACCAGCCAATCCCCTATTTGATACTTTTCCATTCATTTAAATTTTTATAGCAATTAATTAATGGCTCTTACATTACATACTAATGTTATAAATATTTATTATCAATGTTATTTTATATAATGCTATATAGTAATTGTTTGTTAGCTTGTATTTAACTGTCAAGGTAATGTTTTACTGTATTGTTCAATGACGTAGGTAAAGGTATGTCTAGAGATGGTGCAAAAGGTCTTACATCGGCACTTAAGTTGCATAGTAATGTAAGTTTGTTGAAATGTATTCAACGACTAAGGTAATGTTTTAGTATATTGATCGAACTATACTTATTTTACTATATTATATTGAAAGTCTATTCATATCCCGACACTGGTTAAACTGGGATTTGTGGGATGATGATGATGATGAGATTGACTGTTCAGGTAAAGGCGGGAGCAGAGAACATGCTGGAGAAGTTCAGTGCAGGCAGCGGTGTATCACGCGACAAGAAGCTGCATGCTAGTGCACTGCAGATGTTGTCTGAGGCTAAGAGCAAGATAGAGTACATACGCATGCAGCTGCTGAGGATAGAGCGCCAGCAACAACAACAACAGCTCAATGATGTGGGCGGAGTCGTGGGCGGAGCCTATAACGGTATGTTCATTGCGTGATTGACAGGTCGAATGTCTGACTGACTAGCAGATCTAATGTTGGAGTGATACGTGAATTGATTAATTTAATGTAATTAATTTGTAGATGTCATTTGTCGACAGTTTAACTAGTGGTGTGAGTTCAGTTTGATATGTAAATTAATTGATTGATTTATTGATTTAACTGAGTTAATTTGAATTGATTTCGTTTCAAATTAGTGGTGGTATTCTGATTTAATGTTAAGTTATTTTAGAAACTTCTGTAATTAATTTCTGTGCTACTTTTTGATGGACTATTCCTTGGTAGTAGTAGCTGATTGATAGGATCTACTGATTGATTGAATTGTTGGTAGATTGAATAGTTGATTGATTGACTGATTAAATTGCTTAGCGAAGTTCTTGTTGCTGATTCATAGATTGTGATATGATAACTACATGTAATTCGTATGTTGAACAGTAGTGGTTAGAAATACATGTTTAGGTGTTATATGCCGTGGACCTGTCAGTAGGCAGTTAAGTGAGAGAGATATACTTGTCTATATTCTAGTTTAAACACTTGTTGCAATTGTAATAAACTAATTTACACTGGCTTTCTGTTCTTTGAAATTTGCACCTTTTGAACCTTCTTTTTTTACCTATTGATTGATTGATTGATTAAGGTAATTGTCAGAAGAATGACGAGGTTGGTGAGATTAGGTCGAGAATCGAATCTCTGCGACATCACATTCGTATAGAGGCGGCTATAGAAGATGGCGCCTGCAACGCCATAAAACTGCTTCAGATGACCAAGTCCCAGGACAAGAACCTGCTCGAGGTAGAAACCGGTAGACTATTTATTCTCTCTCTTCCTCTGGTTGGTTGATTGATTGATGTATTGGTTTGCTTGAGTGATTGATTTATTGATTGATTGATTGATTGATGTCATAGAGCACAGATTAACAAAGATCAGTAATTGCTTGATTGATTGACTGATTGATTGCAGAGAGCACAGATGAACAAGGATCACTGATTAATTGATTGATTGATTAATTGCAGAGAGCGCAGATGAACAATGATCACTGATTGATAGATTGATTGAGAGAGAACTATGTTTATTTGCGATACACTCAAAATATACAGTGACATACAAAAACAAGGCCGTCAAAGAGGTCACAAGTAACCTATCTAGTTGACCACCCCTCAATCATACAAATTGAAAAATAACTAGGCAAACGAAATAAACCTGAAGTACAAGTAAAATAAATTCTAGTTACTAAAGTTTGAAATAATAACAACAGGAATTTAAAAAGAGAATATTGCTTCTGCCGATAAATCTGAGCTACAGAGAATCACTACAGAGAAACACAGGGAACTAACAGAAACGCAGAGTAGCACTTAATTAGTTCAAAATTGAAACTTAAGAAAAATTCTATAAATAATTAAACAAGAGAGCCCAGTATACAATTTCAACGAACGAACTAATCAAAATAATTAATGTTGAAACGCAATCAACGAATCCCATGATATTGTATTATTACAGATTAATTAAATGCTTATGACAATGAACTTATTATAACAATGAACTAAAGTAGCTCTTTAATTTGGATACAAACGATTTAACCGAGTGAGAATTGCGTATCACAGTAGGGATTTTGTTCCATTCAAAAATACAATCATAAATATAGGATTTAAAAAAGGTGGGATTAGAATTGGAATATATATAATTAGTGTTAGATAGCCTGGTATCATAAGGATGACTTAACTGTAGAGTGCTGAAAATATCTCAAACGGCTATCGATATTACATCATTATAATTGAGACTCTTATAGATAATTTTGCAGACAGATAATTTATAAAGTTGATAAAGTGGTAAAGTGTCATAGTTAATGTATAATTGATTAACATGATAGAATTTATGCTGATTTTGCAAGGTTCTTAGAACTCTATTGCAAGAGATTTGGAGTGAACGTAACAGATTAAAAGACGTTTTACCATAAATTTCAATTCCATATTGCATTCTTGAATGAATGAGGGCAAAATAAAGATCTCTGCGACAGTTCATGGGAATTAAGTTTCTTCGTCTGTAAAGCATACCATTTAGACTATTCACCTTTGAGACTAGAAAATTAATGTGATCTTTAAATGAGAGTTTATCATCAAGTAGTATTCCAAGAAATTTGGTAACATGAACCCTATTAATTTGGCTGTTATTTAGTTTGATGCAAAGATCATTAGATTTAATAAAACTGCCGTCGTCAATTTTAGGATGGAACAGTATATACGCCGATTTGGCGCAATTTACTGTTAATCGATTGTATTTGAACCAGAGGCTTATTTCAGAGCAGGCCAAATTAGGTGATTGGTACAATTCAATGAGATTTCTACCTACTACAAATAGATTTGAGTCATCTGCAAAAAGTTTTAAAGACGCATTAGCACAAGCATACTGCATATCATTCACATAGATTAGAAATAAAAGAGGACCTAAGATTGAGCCTTGAGGAATGCCAATTGAAAGCTTCTTTGTGTGGGAAGTATAGTCACCAATAACTGTGAATTGCTGCCTATCAGAAAGGTACGATTTATATAGGTCATAGGCTCTACCTCGTATACCATAATTATTTAGTTTATATAGTAGAATATTGTGATCAACCATATCAAAGGCTTTACTGAAGTCTAGAAAGATACCCGGTACATGATTGTTTTTAGCATTTTCAGTTTTTATCATATTCATACCACTAAATAAAGCATCAATTGTAGAGTGACCTGTCCTAAAACCAAATTGGTGTTCATATAGAGTATTGAAATGGTTTAAGAAGTCAACGGTACGTTTAAAAATTATCTTTTCAAATATTTTGCTCAAAATATTGAGCAAAGATATAGGTCTGTAATTTTCAATATCATCAGTATTACCTTTTTATGAATCGGAATAACTTTCGCAATTTTTAAAGAGGAAGGAAAGTACCCTTGTTCGAAACAATTATTAATGATGAAGGCGATAGGGGTAGAGACATGATGGACTGATAATTGTAAGATTTTTGTGAAAATTGAATCATGGCCAGTGGATGAGCTTCTATTGAGGCTTTGAATCACATTGAAAACTTCATTAGGTGAAGAAGGGGCTAAAAAAATTGAATGGGACAAACTTTCACTGAGAAAATGTTTAAACTCCATATCACTTTTAGCGAGAGTATTAGCTAGATTCTTGCCGATATTGGCAAAATAGTTATTAAATTCATTGGCGATTTCTTGTTTGTTTGTAATTGTTCTACTATTTGAGCATATACGCTCAGTAGTGGTATTTTTTGTTTTATTATTGTGGCTAGTTATATTATTTAAAATGATTGATTGATTGATTGATTGCAGAGAGCGCAGATGAACAATGATAACTGATTGGTTGATTGATTGATTGCAGAGAGCACAGATGAACAAGGATCACTGATTAATTGATTGATTGATTGATTGATTGATTGATTGATTGCAGAGAGCACAGATGAACAATGGTCACTGATTGATTGATTGATTGCAGAGAGCGCAGATGAACAAGGATCAGGCGGGTAAGAAGTTAGAACTGCTGCGCATGTCTATGGAGCGACGCCTCCTAAAACTCTCACAACTGTCACCAGATGGAGTGCCTGAAGAGCTCATCAGCGCCGTCCAGCAGGAACTGCACTGCACTGAACAGCACAGTGGTGCCATGTCTCCCACTAGTCCAGTTTTTGGCCACGCTGGAATGGCAACGCTGACTAGGAACAAAGCGGCGATAGGAAAGATGGCTGCTCTGTCGGGAGTGTTGTACGTGAGGTACGGGTTGAGTGATTTCTATTGTACTACGCCTATCTCTCTCTCTCTCTCTCTCTCTTAGTGCACTGCCTACTGGCAGGTTCATGGTATATAATGCTTCCACTCTTATTGAAATCTCTCTCTCTCTCTCTCTCTCTCTCTTAGTTTACTGCCTACTGGCTGGTCAATGGTATATAACGCCTCCACTCTTCACTGTCTTCCGCTTTCCTCTTCATCGATTGACTGATTGATTGATTGGACAGGTTGCTGGGATGCCATTGCATTTATTCGATCGATTGACTGATTGATTGGAAAGGTTGCTGGGATGCCAATGTATTGATCGATTGATTGATTGATTAATTGGACAGGTTGCTGGGATGCCAATATATTGATTGATTGATCGATTGATTGACTTTTTGATTGGACAGGTTGTTGGGATGCCAATGTATTTATTGATTGATTGATTGACTGATTTACTGGATAGGTTGATGGGGTGCCAATATATTGATTGATTGATTGATTTATCGATTGATTGACTGACTGATTAGACAGGTTGCTTGGATGCCAGTGTATTGATTGATCGATTGACTGATTTATTGGACAGGTTGTTGGGATGCCAATGTATTGATTGATCGATTGATTGATTGAACAGGTTGCTGGGATGTCAGGGTCTGCTAGAAGACATTCCTAGTCGACCTCTACGTAAAAACGACTCCTCTATGACAGGGGTAAACAGCCCCCAGGCAGAGAACAAGCAGGGGGGTAAGAGTGGGGGAGGGGGTAAGAGCATCTCGGGCAAATCTATCAGATACAGCAGAGAGGAGCCATCAAGTTAGCAATCAATCAATCAATCAAGTTAACTTATCTGAGCGTCTACTTCCTTTAGCAATTTCTCTCAATTAATCAGTCTTTAAATGTATGCTATGTTGTGCTTTTTAACTATAGAGTTAGTGCAGGTTCACTAGTTCAATGATTGGATCTATGGGTCATACTGACCTTCAGGGTAATTTAACACAGAAAATTAGTCACCAACATCATCATCTTCCATTTAATCCCGGTTTAGCTAGGGTCGGGATATGAATATACCTTCTGCAATCGTCTCTAACCCACACCATATCATCAGTCAATCCCCTATTTTTCATCTGTCTCTTAATTACCGCATCCCACATCTTAATTGGGCTCTACCTCTCTCAAAACATTTGTGCAAACTAGTCGCAATACAGACATAATAAGGAAGATATCAGGAAATTAGAGGCATTTGAGATATGGATTTGGAGAAGAATGGAGAGGATTAGCTGGACACAAATGGTTACAAATGAGGAAGTCCTGGAGAGAGTTGATAGATAGATTGATTGATCACTTGATTGATTGATCACTTGATTGAATGGTTGATTGATTGAATGATTGATTGATTGCTTGATTGAACGATTGATTGATTGATTGAATGACTGATTGAATGATTGATTGATTAATTGCTTGATTGATTGATTGACTTGATGTCCCTGACATCATCCTTGTATGAGGAGACGGACGTTAAACCTTTATTTTTATTATTATTGTAGATGAGATCCAGGCCACACTGTACCTGGACAACCAGGAAGTGGACAGAACGTCCTGGAGGACCTGCAGTCAACAGTGCTGGGATCAGAAGTTCAATCTTGATCTAGAGAGGGTGAGAGTTGTGTCCGGATTGTGTCCGGGTTGTGTTCGGGTTGTTTGAAGAATAGACCAACCGGCGATTGCACGTGTCGTAGAAGGCGACTAAAGCACTAAAATCCAAATCAACGTCAGACAGGGCATTCGGTTGGTGAGCGCCTAGGCAAAAGAAAAAGAAAAAATGCTACAATAATTGAAGCAAATAGAAAGTCTTCAAATATGGGATTGACTGATGATATCATGTGGGACAGAGAGGATTGGCGAAGATCTATTTGCATCCTGACCGTAGTTAAACTGGAATTTAAGAGAAGAAGATGATGATGATGATTAAGTGGGTAGGTGGGGGAGCTTGCTATTTTTTAAAGTCAACGCTTATTGTCGTGATTGAAGTACTAGGGAACTAAACATAATTTGCTATCATGGCCTTATGGCGAGGAACCGGACGTTAAATTCTTATTGATTGATTGATTTATTTATTTATTGTTATCATGGCTCGGCTGTTGCTCGTCGGAATATTTACGTTATGACTAGCTCTTAGATATTCCACTGTAACCAGATTAGCAATTAGCAATTTTGATATAGTTTTCTACTGTTAAAAATGATGTTTTAATGCCATCAAATCTCGGTTTTTCTGTGTTGTTGAAGGTTATAAATAAAATAAAATTATGCTTAATGTGAATCGTATGCAATGTACCCGTAGATTCGATTTTTGGGACTTCTTATTTTATATTTATTTGTACTTACTAATTGATTCATTCTTACTTGATCTACTGATAGATTTCAATGATTGATGGATTGTTTGATTGATTAACTGGTTGATTTATTAATTGACTGAATGCGTGATTGATTTCCTAAGTGATTGAGTGATTGATTGATTGCTTGAGTGATTGATTAACTGCTTGAGTGATTGATAGATTGATTGCTTGAGTGATTGAGTGATAGATTGATTGCCTGAGTGATTGATTAATTGATTGATTGCTTGAGTTATTGATTGATTGATTGATTGCTTGAGTGAATTATTGATTGATAGATTGATTGATTTCCTGAGTGATTGAATGATTGATTGACTGATTAATTGCCTGGCTGTATGATTGATTGATTGATGCAGGCTCGTGAGCTGACCATAGTGATAGAGTGGAGGGATCAGCGGCACATGTGTGCTATCAAGTTCTTAACTTCTTGATTGATTGATTGATTGATAGATTGATTGATTGATTGATAGATTGATTGATAGATTGATTGACAGATTGGTTGCCTGAGTGATTGATTGATTGATTGATGCAGGCACGTGAGTTGACTATAGTGATAGAATGGAGGGATCAGCGGCACATGTGTGCTATCAAGTTCCTACGTTTAGAAGATTTTCTGGATGACGAGAGATCTGGCTTCACCATTGACCTTGAACCTCAGGGCATTCTCTTTGCTGAGGTAAGTTCTGGTTTCACCATTGACCTTGAACCTCAGGACATTCTCTTTGCTGAGGTAAGTTCTGGCTTCACCATTGACCTTGAACCTCAGGGCATTCTCTTTGCTGAGGTAAGTTCTGGCTTCACCATTGACCTTGAACCTCAGGGCATTCTCTTTGCTGAGGTAAGCTGTTTCATTATGTTAAACAGCTATTCGTTATTCCGTTATTTTTACTAATTAAAAATTGATTAATTAGTTTTTAATAGTAAATTAATTAATTTATACATTAATAAAGATAAATTATTTATTTATTTATAGAAAATTAGCGAATTAATCACTTTTTGGTGATTTATTCAGTAATTTTCATGGTTTATTTTGTTTTAATGCTTGTGTCGTTTATTACGGATATTTCTGCAATACATTCTCTCTCTCTCTCTCTCTCTCTCTCTCTGTCTCTCTCTCTCTCTCACAGTGATGTTCTGCCAAGTGGCAAGGTACATATTCCTATTCACATTCTGCTCTCACACTCAATAATGAGCACTCCCTCGATTAATGGGTTAATCCATTTGTATAGGCACACTTATCTACACCTTAATAAAACAATACATAATCTCTTATGAACATACTTTAAGCCCATCCTTGTGGGATCAATTTCCGGTAGAGCTGAGCGTAGAGTAACATCTCGGACACTCGCGGGACCGGTAATATGGATAAGTAGCTTTAAACTGTGTATTGGATGAAAACGTGCGGTGTAAACGTTCGAGATATCATCATAGAGAAAGCATTTCACTAAAAAGTATGTTTAACCATTTAAATCGTTTTATAATTAGTCCAAATAAAGGTTGATAAAGCTAAGGTTAACGCGTCAGTTTCCTCACTCGAAAGCGATGTGAGTGACGGGCGAGCCCAGGATAATGTAAAGAATGAATATAAAGGATTATGTAAATAATGTAAAGTTTGTTAGAAATTGAAAGTTCATAGATAGTTTTCTTTTGAAAGAAGTGTAATTTGTTAAGCGTTATTCTGCGCTGATTGTGTAGATCAAGTTTGGTGTTAATCCAGTGCTGGCAGCCAAACCAAAGATTCGTCGACAGAAAAGACTTTTCTCTAAGAGGAGAGGTCTGTTGTGCTGCTTCCACAACTATTAAAAAACTTCAAACATTTGACTTTAAATAGTTATACCACACGTGTTTAGTTCTGTTTATATGTGTTTACACCGATAGTAATTTGTATATAAAATTATTACGTCCATATTGATTTGATTAATCTTTGCAATAATTCTTGATATTATTATTTATTATTATTATTAATCATTCAAATGTTGCTATTTATTTGCGTTTATATTTTACCTATGTTAATGGCACCTATCTTTAGAGCACCTATGTTTAGGCACGTATGTTTAGGCACCTATCACCTCTATTTATTTACATATTATTTACGGTTATTGCACCTATGTTTATTTGCGCTCATACGTTTGTACTGATTTAGACCCACTTACATTTGACATGTTTCAGGTAAGAACATGCCTCGCTCGGAGCAGGCTAACATAAACTTTGCTGCCTGGACGCGCCTGGTGGTCAGCGGGGTGATCCAGCAGAGCATGGCCCCTGAGCCTCCTCCTACCCCGTCCAGCCTGGGCATAGACGTGCCCATTCCCATCCCAGCGGCTCCCTCCCAGGCCACAGTCAGTCCCCAACAGTCACCCCTGCTTCCTACCTTCCACTCTGCCTCCCGAGTGCCTCCACAGCCTTCGAGTTCTTTTCCCACACAGTTTTCCAGTTCGGCTGTCGTTGTGCGAAATCATCAAGGCAAGTGTTGATGTTATGTTGTTGTTATTGGAATTTATTCCACAATTAATTTAGTTAACTCTGTTCTGTAAACATTTATTCTAGACTTTGAAGGTAGTTCTGTTTTTAAGCATTTACGTGAGACTCTGAGGATAATTCGGTTTCGTAAGCACTTAGTCGACAATTTGACTATCTAGGTGATTGATTGGTTGATTGATTGATTGTAACAGATGTAACAGAGCCCACTAGACCAGTGTGATTGATTGATTGATTGGTTGATTGATTGATTGTAACAGATGTAACAGAGCCCACTAGACCAGTGTGATTGATTGATTGGTTGATTGATTGTAACAGATGTAACAGAGCCCACTAGACCAGTGTGATTGATTGATTGATTGGTTGATTGATTGATTGTAACAGATGTAACAGAGCCCACTAGACCAGTGTGATTGATTGATTGGTTGATTGATTGTAACAGATGTAACAGAGCCCACTAGACCAGTGTGATTGATTGATTGATTGGTTGATTGATTGATTGTAACAGATGTAACAGAGCCCACTAGACCATGTGATTATGATCGGTTGATTGATCGATGATTGTAACAGATGTAACAGAACCCACTAGACCATGCCACGCCCCCGCACGTCATCAGGTCCAGTGTTCAACCTTTGCACTGACAGACGACAGGGTTGCCGCCCCCTATCCCTGAGGCCCCGCCCCAGCCCCCCCCCGTCAGCATCGACCCCCCGCCCCCAGGCCTGCTGACGACGAGCTCAGGTAGGACACGGCATCTGATTGGTTTTTTTAATCAATCAATCAATCAATAAAGATTAGCACAGCATCTGCTAGCTTTTAATTTATCAATCAAACATCAATGAAGGTTTAGATAGCATTGATTGGTTTAATTATCTATCATCAGTAGGATTAACCACAGCTTATATATAGTAATATACATGATTATATATATACATGTGTATATATAATATATATATATATATATATATATATATATATATATATATACTATACATATATATACATGCATATATATATATAATGTATAATATATTATATATATATAATATATATATAGATATATATATATATATATATATATATATATATATATATATCTGTCAATCTCTTTAACTCTCAAGTTATATTGTACTTGATACATAATCCTACCTAACTATCCTATAATGCTATATAAACGAATGTCTCAATAGCGTAGGGGTAACATCATGAAGTTTTAAACGACAGATCCTGAGGTGAATTGAACCCTCGTGGGTTTGAATCTCAGCCGCGCTGATCTGAGAGTAAAATCTCGGACATTCACACGACTAGTTATACGGAATATGGACTAAATTGCCTAACGGTTTAAACATGTGGTATTAAAAGTGATAGATATCAACACAGTTGATCATTTCAGTATAATGCGTGATTACTTTTTACTTTTTAAACCTACCTTTGCAATAGATTTCAAATTTCATGTTTCAGATGAGTTTCATATCTAACCACTCCCCCGTATCCAACAAAGGTCCAATAGCTGTACAGAACGGAGTTAACTCCTCCCCCATCTCTGCCAAGCCACGCCTCTCTCTAATAGTAGACTCAACGGGGGCGGGGCTTGTGGCTGCTGCGGGGGTGGGAGTTAGGTCGGCACAGGTGGAGCCACCGGTTAAATGCAACGAGAAACTACCTCAGGGGTGGGTCTAGATCTGTTAAGCTGTATTGTAAAATTTTAAGTTATATAGCATCTTATATATAACAATATTAATATTAATATTAATAATACTAATAATAATAATAATAATAATAATAATAATAATTCAATGTATAAATAAATAAATAAATAATAATAATGATGATGATAATAATACTACTACTAATAATAATAATAAAAATAATAGTAATAATAATAGTAATAAAGATTTAACGTCCATTTCTTCATACAAGGATGATATCTGGGGAGTCTT